>JABFDZ020000001.1:31142350-31155523 GCA_019775955.2 Pollimyrus isidori
TTTTAAACCCCACCCCCCCCCCCCCCCCCCACAACACACCCTATAAGTGTCACATACTCATTAGGGTTCAAAAATAATGCCAGGCATTAATGGAATGGATCATTACGCATCTCTCCCTTTCTGTTAACTGGCATTTCATCATGGAGGGTGTAAGATAGATTTAAATGTTAAGTGTACTCTGAACGCCCACTCACCTCATTGCTGCTTTGCCGATTGTGAGTTCCTGATCATTGATAATTATGGCTGATGACATGTTTAAAGCAGACTAGTGATCACATGGCTACGCTCCATTATGTTACCCATCATGCATCAGTAATGGCAGGGATTTAAATGGGTTAGATCTCTTAAAAGCAATGGCAGTCAAATGACACTATGTCTGACACAGTATAGATTCTAGGGAATGACTACAACAGAACAAGTCTCACGGGGTATCCATGCACATACATGCAGACAATGAAATAACAAACAGCCCACAAAAGACAGCTTTGCAGTTCATGCAATGATTGATTGCAGTTTTCCCTCTTGGATTCATATGTATGATCCTCTATACACAGTTAGGTCTCCTACAGTGAAAAGGCCGTGGTGATCACTTTGCAGACCTGATGCGAGTTAGATGACATTCTACTGAAGCCCCCCTAAACCTTACCTTACTCATTTGTCACTGGAATTGACAAAAGTCCCCCTGTATTACGTTTCTGTGGACTGAGGAACTTTAGCGAGACATCCCATTCCAGGGGTGGACTTGTCACCTCCGTTTCCAGCTTTCAGACCACTGACTTGTACTTGCCTCAGTCTGCCAGACACGGTGCCCTCTACTGGAAGGCCAGGACACTCCAGGACAGTGGGCATTACCTGGATCTGGAGTGTCCTCCACTTCCCTTGCAGGAATACTGGAGTCTGATGAAGTTTCATTGTCGTGGGAGCTCCTGGGAACGCTCTGACCAGAGCCGCTCTCTTCGCCCAGTGGCCAGGCGCTGGAACTGGGACCCGTACCGTCATCCTTGAGGGTATCGCTCCCATTCCTGTAGCCAGCGGCACCATCACTGTACGGCGTTACCACACTGGCCGTGGAAGAAGTGATAAGCACAAGGAGACTTGGGTGGGCACTCTGGCCCATTTCCCACTCATGAGCACCACTCCCTGATGCACTTCCATCTAACTGTCCCTCCTGAGAGAGCAGATGAGTGGAGGGAAGCGTAGAAGGGCGGACATTGACGACATCGAGGGAGACTGTGGGGGACAGGGCAGGAAAAGCTAATCCGTTGGTCTGAGCACTATCTGTAGTAGCTGTAACAAAAATATGCATGTAACTGTAGGGGTCAACTGAGGAATGACCTAGGGGAACAGGAGATGGATCTACTTTATCAGTGGCATGCAGGGATGGACCAAATTCTGAAGGCAAGATGCAATCAGAGTTGCCGCCACCAGAGGGCACACCCAACATTGAAGAATCCGGGAAAACGGAAACTGAGGATCTCGATGCGTCCGGAATATCGACACTGAATGAGTGATGAGTGGGAGGCGCGGAAACGGTAGAGGTAAGCAGGGAGAAGCTGCTGCTCCTGTAATGGCTTATTAAAGAATAGCCAGGATCCCCATCTATCACTGAGGCATCCATGAAGCAGCTAGTACTGCTATGGCGCACACCAAGAGAATCCACGAGATCAGCAGGCTCAACCCTCTCACTAAACACTGCAGCTGACGGCTGGAGTGATTCATCATATCGAGAGAGAGCAGCAGTCTGTGAGACGGCGACAGTGCTGAGATATCCGGATGGACGAGGGCTGTCCCAGTTAGAATCCGCCAACGCGAGCTGCACAGTGGCAGACAAATCAGGCAAAGTTTGAAGGTGAAGAGTATGGCTAGGCATAAGTAATAGATCACCCGTGACCTCAGGCACTATATCAGACAGTGCATGATCACTAGCACCACTGGCAACGTCGGCTGTCTCCCAGGTGGATGTACCACCAGAAGGCCATGGGAGAGAGGATAGAGACTCGAGGGAGGGACCACCACCATCAGCAGACAGCAACACAGTGGAAGCATGCACAACACCAGACAGGCTCTCATCAACAGAGGGCAGGCTGGAGAGGGTCTCAAACAACAGCCCTCTTGACAAAGTAACAGCATGCAAGCAGGTGACTGACTCGAGGTAAGACAGGGTGTTAGAGACAGGGAGGGGCGCGAGGGTAGCCTCACCAGTGGACCCTGGCTGCGTGGTCTGCGAGAAAAGGTCACTGAAGGCTGGAGTGGAGACGTACTGGGTGCCCTGGCCATTGGGCCACAGTGGCGTCTCAGTGAGAGAGGGGACAGAGGTTATAATGAATGTGGATTCAGGGGCGGGGCGGGCCTCAGATACCCGGGAGTCCTCGATAGTGGCTGTGGGGGTGGGGCTTGCCACACCTCCCGCAGAGCCCTCTGAGCGCTCCGTGGGAGGGGCGCCCAGAACGACGCCCTCGTGATGAAGGGGTGGCACTGCTGTAGTCGCAGCTTCTGTCCTGTGAATGCTGAGGTCATCTTCACCCCTGCTGGTAGGTCGCTGGTCCCTCGCTTGTATCCCGGAACCCCACGTGCTCATCTGGGGAGTGGACGGCCCCGTAAACTCCCACGCTACGTTCTGCTGAATGGACCAAGGCTGAACGCTCTCCTCCGTGGTAGTCTTTGGGCTCGAAGGGCTTGTGGTTCTGACGCTCGGATGCCGGATACCTTGCTGGTCCCAGGGGGTCGTGGCTGGAACCGAGCTCAGAGAGGTCCATTCAAATGTGCTCCCTGAGCTTTCTTCTGGTGCGCTGGATGGGTTTGGCTAATAACCCACCAGAGAGACAAAAAGACTTATTTGCCAAAGATGTAGACTGAACTCACATTCTAAAAATGTACCGAAATATATACAACTCTGGAAAAAAATTAAGAAACCACTATATTTTTAAAAAATCTGCATATTTAAATCTTGGTTTGATCCTGGTTCTGCCAGCAGAAGGCCGGCTGCTTCCAGGTTCAAAGTTTCTAAGACGGCAGTAAACAAGAGCAATGTGAAGCAGGAGATACTGGTAAAAACCAAACCCAGCCAGGCAGATGGCAGAAGTGACTTTCTAAAACCCGGGATGACTATCAACTTATCCAGCAGTGCTTCGTAAATCAGAGCATGACTTCAAATGACCTTCAAAAAAATGGAAAACCATTAAATACAGGCGTGAAGTACACTGCTAGGACAGTTAGGACTCCTAGAAGCCCCTAAAGACCCATAAAGCATGGAAGATGCCCTTCATCAATGAGAAGCAGGGAAGAGGCAGGCTGGAGTTTGCAAAAGGGATTTTTCAGAGATGCATCACCATAAAGTGAGAAATAAATTAAACTAAAAATGCTGCTGTGGTTTCGATTTTTTCCAGAGCTGTATATATTTTTTTTTCCCCCAATATAAAAATATTTACAAAACAAATGAAAATTATATCAGCTATGTCTATGCAAACCATATTTTTTTCTTAACATATCATCCAATGAAAAAAGCAAAATTCAGATAAATACCTTGCCGTCATCCTCCGATTCGGTCGAATCTGAGAAGGGGACTGGATCTGATTCTGGAAGCAAACGCATGCGTCAGTCAGGATGAGCACAAAGCCTGTTTGTTTAGTAATGGGCACAAGAATAGATATTCTCACTGGCCCAAGAGAGGCTGCTACCAAGTATCAGCTGGAAGACACACATCACATGGTGTTCACTGTTGTGAGAAAAGTCTTTGTTTCCACTAAACAAAAACCAGCCTCCTAGAGATCAAACATTTGACATTATCCTTGCGTGAGGAGCCACACATGGACTCGGGGGTATGACAAGAAAGGAAAAAAAAAAAACATAAAAATCAATCAAGAAATAATTACAAACTGTTTCTGTCTATGAAGCAGATTAATGCTGCCTGTCCTGAGGCTTTGAATACCTTCTAAAAATAAAACACCAATTCTCACAAAATCTCAGCCAGGCTGGCCTTACACACAGACATTCAGAAGGAAATCGTCCTTCAATAAAGCCTGACGCACACAAAGTAAGCATTCATTGGCGTGGAATTATTTACATGAATATAAAAAGAAATCCATTCATTTAACATGATCTCAGTTTCAATTGAACTTAATCGCAGCAAATGTGTTTGTGACAATGGCATACAGATTGAACAGCAATGATGACGAATGCATTTGCATATATTTCATCACTGGATTAGAACATGAGCTCAAAAGTAGGAGCAGTAAAGTCACAACAGATGTGGGTCTTTCTCAGTTATAAACATCCTTCAGATCACCAAAAGCTGATTATAAACACCCAGAGCAGCACACCAGAAGCTTCTGCATGCACCAGCTCACCCAAAGCAGTACAGGGGAGAGGGGCGTGGTCCTTACCTGCTGGGCGGGGCTAAGTTACACTGCAATGGTGTTAAGATTCTTGGGAAACTCCATTACGATGGACAGAGTGGACGTGTTTGGGAAAGGGGTTTTTAAAAGTGAGAGAGGGGTGGATGTGAATTTATTGCGTGTCCATCTTGGATTTCAACCACAGCTCATCTTGTCAAGAGTAACACCCATTTAGGTAAAAAGCCAATACACATTTTGAGTTCAAAAATCTTTTATAAATGCATAGAGTGAGCTTTACAGTATGATATAAATTATTCTTGAATTTCAAACAAAAATTAAAATTCAAACAGCAGGATGTAAAAACAACATAGCATCCAAGTAAGGTAACAGGGCACACATACATGGATGTGTGAGATCTGAGAGAGAAGTTTCCAGGGGGGATAGGAGAACATGGAAACCCTGAAAAATGGAATACTGCAGAAACATCCTCAAGAACCAGCTGCAGACCTGATCTAAGGACTCCCTTTGTCTGACGACAAGAGCCTGACCCTGAGCCAAAGATGGACCAGAACCAGTTACAACTGTCCACATAGTGAAGACTGTGTCAGCGCTGCAGTGCTGGATTTTAAAACACAACTTTCACATTCAGATTCTGACACCTATAATTGTGTGAAAATTCCAGAAGTGTGTGTGTCAGCAGACAGGGTTCCCTTACCGGGGTCATCCAAGGGCATGTCCACGATCACCTGCTCGCTGACGCGGCCACGTAGCCCGTTGATACACACGGCGACCACCTGTACCACGTAGCTGGTGTCGGCCAGCAGATCCTGTATTATGGCCCCCTGGCACAATAAATTCAAGCTTATTGTCATATGTACTTTGGACAACAGGAGGCACACTCGAGCATCCCCGGACTGCGAGTCAGCAGTATATTAAAGAATAACCATAAGTAGCATTTGTGTTTACAATCATCCAATAAAAACCATGTCGAACACCATACGGAATACTTCTATAACGGCGCCGTGAGATTACCACATCCTGGTCCCCATCGGTGAGGTACTCCAGTTTGGGCGGGTCCCCTCCCTCCAGGCTCTGGTAGGTGACGGAGTACCTCTCGATGTTGACATCGTATACGGCACGTGGGCGCTCCCATGTCACCAGCATGCTGGTGTAGTTATACGGGTCGGCCTGCACGCTCTGGGGCTCCGAGCTGCAAGCTGCAGAGCGTCACCAATGACAGGTGTAGACAAACGCGATCATGGGGCGGCACGTTCGCTCATAGCCCGATACATACTGTCAGAAAGTATCAAAGCACACCGGAAATCTCTTAACACAAGGTCATGGGGTATGCGGGAGAAACTTTCCTTTTTTTAAAACAAAGTTTTATAATTAACTTTAGGTATACTGCTTTGAATTCATTTTTTTTAAAGGATTTTATGAATAATTATTTTCATATTTTTAGACAGTGAATGACGTGTTTTGTTACCAATTACAGATTTAAAAACTAGCTCAGAAGTTCTCTTTCAACACCACGGGGCAGCGGCAAACTTTAGATTAACAAATCAGACGGGAAACCAGTGATAACCAGTGGCACCCAGTGAAAACCCAGCAGCAGTAAAGACAGGCAGAGTTACTAGTCTCCTCAGTACCATATTGGTCAACATCCACTCTACGCTGGCACGTCTTGTACGGCTATGATGGTTATAGCATTATTTTAGTATTAAAGCACTTTGGATTAGTACAGAGCATTTACATTTCAAAAGACGACCAAAACACCAGTAATGAACAAGAGCAGGGTTACCTAGCAACATGCCACCCATACAATACAGTGCAGTACATATAAAGATACACAGTATAAAATTTCAGGAGAAATCTAAACACAGTTAAGGAATATTAAATGTGAGTCTGCAGGGTGAATTCCTCCAGCTATGTGATGGAGCTTCTGCTCATCTCCCTGTCCCTGTCCTCCTGGGGTCTGTTTACACTTTTTTTTTATATTATAGTCTCACTGGAGAGGCACAAGGATGCCTGTCAAACACTGTCGGCTCTTTCAGGCACAGGCCAAACGAAAAGCCAGGAAATTCCCTCAAAGCCGTTAATCCTGCAGGCCTGCGGCTCATCACAGCACCAGCACCCGCATAAGACCAGGACTTATGGGGCTTCAAAAACCTGAAGGCTCAGTCATACGTGGAGACTGGAAAGATCCTACGTTTGACTAAAAACAGGTCCATCCGCAGCAGATTTCAGACAAGGGCTTTAAACAAAGCCATGTGAAGGGACATGCCCATAATCACGCAGTGATTTCCTCTGTGACATTTCCTAAAATGTCTCCAAGCCAAAGCTGCAATAGCCCTCAATGAAGTAGCTTGGCTGCCGTCCAGCCCCAGCACAGGGGTCAGACACTAAGGTCCTGGGTGGCCATAGACCGCGCCGGTCTGCATTCCAGCTGCAGCCTTCGTTTGTCAGCCTCAAACAAAAATCTGAATCCGCTGCAGCCTTCCAATTCCATTAAACCCAGTATCCGTTCTGCAAACTGCTTCCATTTTCCAGTCAAGTTAAAATTAATTTCTATGCCTCATTACAGTTATGGCTAAAACAATCGACATTCTGAAATGTTTTCACCCTTTCAAATGAATTTTTATTCAACTTAATTAGAATCACTTAATTGCTCTTATCCCTTGAACAACTTTCTATTGACTAATAATTTTGTTGAGGGATTTAATTTACCAAACTGAAAATAAAGGGGACTAATATTTAGCTTTTAATTAGTTTAACACATCAACTAGACTGGAAAACAGCATTGTCTGTTCAAAAACAGGTCATAATAACATTTTAATGAACTGTGTGTTTATTGGACAGCGAAATTGAGCCTGAGGTTTGGAGTAAGCGAGCCTGAAGAGGGCTGGTATTGTACATACTCGCCATTTCCACCGCTTCCGTGCCGGTGTAGGAGCCGTACACCTGGCCCATGAACTGGATCTGCTGCTGGCGGAAGTTGTTCTGCAGGTAGTCCATCAGCATGACGTAACCAGCCTGCTGCATGGTCATCACCTCGCAGAACACCTCCAGCTGCAAGACAAACGCTCAGCATCACTCCGGGTTTCCCTGTGACCGACCTGTAAATGCTCACCCGAGGCCTTCCGTGTTCTACACTGGGCCATGACAGCACGCAGGACGATCCGGGAGACCAGATTTATTCGGCATGCTGGGAAATGCAGGGAAAAGGGTCAGAACGGGAGTCCAAGTTAAATCAATCTCTTTCTCGCCACAAGAGAGCAGCCCCAGCAGCCTTCGCCAGACTCTTCCGACGCGAGAGCTTTGCAGTGTAAACCAGTGACCCAGTTTATGAAGCCTGGCCCTGCTGGAACCCATCCTGGCAACTGGATCATTTCACTGCTTCATCCTGTGTCCGTCAGCAGGCAAGAACCAAGCAAGCCGGACTGACTACATGACAGTGTTACAGCAAAGAGATCCCAGGCCATTGTGAGCATCAGGCATGTCAGGCTAAGGAAGGCAGAGATCTCTCTGCTCTGTAACCGTGACGCTTCTCTGTGTGCGAATGGTGTCATTGGGAGATTTAAGGTGAAACCTATTCCAGGACTCATTGCCTCAAATTGATCTAATTTTGGTCTGCTGGCTTAGGCTATCGGTGCATCTGCCATGATGACCTCACTGAGCAGCCAAACAGGAGGAGACGGAACTAGATCCATGTCCCCCACCATGCCAGCGGTGACCCTTCACTCTAGCCACAGAGTCCCGTGTTGTGTAATCCTCATGGTGTGACTCATACCCACTCTAAATGGCTGACTGGAGGACAAGAGAAATCAAAGATAATTATTTGTTTGGCCAATGCTAATAACTGGTTGGTGGGCAGGTAGTCCTACGTATAGCAGCAGAATCTCTGCCTGTGAAGACCGATTTCACATAAAGGGCCATTTCATGCCCGCTGGTGAGCGGCATCAAACGTCAGAGAGAACAACGAGGGAACATCTCAGACAGAGCCAGGCAAGCCTCACACATGCATGCACGTGTTTTTGTCTGCGACCGACTCAGCAGAAAGATTATATTTGGAAGTAGGAGACGAAACGCAAGCAGAACAACCCTCCTTTAGAAATGCCTCCCCTCCCCCTCACCTGTTTTTCAGAGATGGTCACGGTGTCTTTGAACACGATCCACTCCACAGTCTCAGAGCAGGGGGGCGTGGTCAGAGAGCCATTGTAGATGAAGTATTTCTCGGTCTGGTTTGGCAGCAGACCCAGCATGGGGAATGGCCTCAGGGTGCTGCTTTTACCTGGAATGACACAGAACCGCAGAATCCGGACTCACTGGAGATCCCTTATGAAGCACCGTTAGGACAGATCCCATCGCTAGTAG
Organism: Pollimyrus isidori; assembly: GCA_019775955.2. Classification (NCBI taxonomy): domain Eukaryota; kingdom Metazoa; phylum Chordata; class Actinopteri; order Osteoglossiformes; family Mormyridae; genus Pollimyrus; species Pollimyrus isidori. The sequence goes on from JABFDZ020000001.1 coordinate 31,151,059, forward strand.
AAGCTTTTAAAGACACACGGAGATCCAGGATCAAGCACTTAGATGCTATTATGGTGATGAATTAATTAGATTGCTTGGCTGAGTGTTTACATCCTTTCAAAAATGCTTTCAAAAACCGGCCAACGTAATGCAACATGAGGCCATTCAGTGACGTACCGTATCGGCTCACAGAGCTCACCCCCTCAATCACCGCCTCATAATTCTCGTTATCCATCGGGCTGGTCTGTAGAAGACAGGCAGATGGTTTTACTGTGTTGTCACCTCCAATCCACCTAATACGTGTGCAGCACCTTCACAGACATGTCACCAGTGCAAGACAAATGCTGTGCAATTATTTAAAATGATTAAGAAATGTAGGCCCCTTGACATGCATAAAACACAGCTCTTTCTTACTGTTAAATTAAAACAATGTAATATTTCCCTCCAGGTTCTGCACATTCATTTGTGTCCTTTTCACCTGGTAACCAGCTACTTCCAAAAGCCCTATATTCTGTGGTGAAGCTCGAACAGCACACACCTCTGGCTGTCTCCACCCACTTCATTTTCACACATCTTCTCCATTCACCTGCCCCCTCCTCTCCTTTCCTCTGGAGCATCCAGTGGCGATATGAGCAAGCCTCAGACAGCGGTTTCTGCCTTGTCCCTACTTCCCCACCCCAGCTGAGACGTCCGAAGAAATGACTGCGCATGTCTGATAACTGCCCAGCACGCTTTGCCACATATGAGAGTCTGGGACCTCTGCACCTTTCCAGGTCCTGCAGAGAGCCCATCTGATATAACATTCTGACTGGAACTGAGAAACATTTTGAAGAGCTGAACCTCCATCCACGGGAACCCCCCCCATCTCTCTCACGCACGCACACGTATACACTAATGCCAACTCCCCTTCCACTGCTGCAAGTCTCTCAGAGGGTGTTTATTAATGTAAGTACCTGACAGTTCTCAAATACCTGTTTGATGTCACCTTCCATTGCTGAAGTACAGTTTAAAAAATTGGGAACAGAAGTCCAGATGTTGTTCTTGCAAAGCCCCAAATAACAAACGAATTGACAAACTCCCATACACTCACTGGCTTCAACATCGATCATGAATCCACGCAAAAGAAATCCCAATGAGCTCCCAAGCATGGGAGCTCTGGGCAAAACTCACAGAGGTTCAGGATTCTTCTGTTCTTGACAGGAGCATTCTTGCAACTTGCCTCCCAAGAATGAATGTGGAACCCAATGAATCATCGATTGTTCTGCTTGACAAGGATGCAACCGATGTCTCTGATATTTGGGGCTGGGCAAGAACGACATCTAAGGATTTTTACTGTACACTGTACTTCTGTTTTTGAGTATTAGTACTGTTTTTGAAACTGCACTTTTGCAATGGAAGATGGCATCAAACGGGTACACGAGAACACAAGAATGATCAAGTGCAAACAATAACCCGTTTCATTCACTCACTAAACTTCACGTCAGAGAATCAAAAACCCACCTCAAACAGGACAGACAGGGCAGTGATCCTTCCGCCATCATTCAGGGCATCATCTAAGGACTTGAACTTGTGCGCTTCGTAGCAGTAGATCTGCATCTGTAGGGCAGCCAGGCAGACCAAGTGGGCAAATACTGCCAACACCGCTGAGGGCTCAAAAAACACACAACCGTCCGCTTCTGAGATTCAGTGTCAGTCTCTCTTCTGGAATTTTTGTCTAACAAGCTGCATCTGCCGGTGTCATCACACACTGCTTTGTGATGGTCTGTGCCACAAAGACATGTAGATTACTGTACCTTGGAGAGAACTGCAAAAACGGACTTAATGATGGGACAAACAAGGCTGTGGGGTGACAGGGGGCTGGTCAGTCAATAGAGAAACCCAAAGGGAACTAATTCACTAGACAACAGGAAGTGGGTGATTAATCATACCCACCGTGGCCTGCAATGTGCTGTCTCTCCATCACTAATGATAATGACAGCAACCATAGCAACACCAGCTACATTAACCTTAGGGATTACAGCATGTGGCTCTGTTCCTGAGGTAGGCTGGAATTTCGTCATACTCTGGTCTTCTGGCAAGCTACAGAAAAGTGGAAATACCTCCAGAGGGAACTTGACACCATTGAAGCTGTGCTCAGACCCATCAGACGAGGCGTTGCACCTGCCCCAGTGGAAGGCGATCCGGCCCACCCGGGATCTGGACCTCAGTCCTCCCCCACTGATATAGTACTCAGCATTCAGGCTGATGGCCACTGAAACAACCACACACGCAATTAGCGTAAAACGTTATGGTGCCATGTTTGTAACACATACTACAACACAGAGTAACACCATACATAGTAGAGTGTGTAATGTGGACAGTACACACCCCACAGCACACTCAATCAGAATCACGCCTTACAACAGGGGTCTCACAATGCAGGCCCACGGGCTACATCCAGCCCATGAAACACTGCTCAGTGTTATGGTTTCGAATTTTAATAATTGTTAAAACAGCAGTCGACTACGGTGCTTTTAAAAACCCGTCCAGTATCAACCAAAGGTAACAGCCTCCCGGACGCACAGAGCTCTGAGGATTATTCAGCCTTTCAAGAGGACTGAGGCTGGTGTGGCCGTATTTTGGTTTTCAATCTTCACGACCACCATCTGCTGCTTTACAGCGAATGCCAGGTAAGTTAACTATTAGCTCTATTATACGTCAGTATTAATATATTGAAACAGAACAATTTAGACTACTTTCCTTCTTTTGTGTGTTTTTTCCAGTGTAACTATGATGTGGCAGCGTTATTTGTATTAATCTGTAGGTAAGGTAAGGTAAAGTAAGACTTTATTGATCCCACACTGGAAAAATACTTGTTGCAACAGCCAGTAAATAAAACGCAATACAAAAGAGACTGTAACAAATACAATAAATAATAAATTCAGCGAATACTCAAACTCTTAGGAGACAATATGGTTCTCACAAGTTTACATGGGAATTGACTATGTTATTATTTTAATGTTTATGGAAAGAAAAAGTACATAATGTTGCTGTGTGTGTGGTTTTTAAAATAGAGCTTGGCAAAATTATTGCAGTTTGTGTATCAGTAGTTTAAGATCTTCAGCGATATACTGTGATAATTTTGGCCATTATAACCACATTACATTATCATCTCATTTCATATCAGTTTTGTAGTAATGTATTCCTTTAATTGAGCAGAGGCCTGCTTTTGTACAGATAAACAGCAATGTGTCGGCAACGTGGAGCAAAGGGGGCTCCTTACGATACACACACTTCAACACACTCAGAGTAATGCGTCTGCAATGTGGGATGTAGGGGCCTCATTACAGTCCATACGCTTTCTTACCGGTCTTGCCATCGTTGTGGATGGTGCTGCTGTCCGGGGTCGCCTGCTCCCAGCCCTCCAGCATCAGCTGCTGGAACTGCACTTTGACCTGGATGAAGTCCTCCTCGATGTCGATCGGCGACTGCTTGGCGTTGCTACAGGACGGGTACTTCTTTGCCCAGTTCTTTTGGTTTAAAGTCCCTGGGGAGGGAAGAACCTTAAAAACTAGCAAACAATACTACAATGGCTGCTTACGGCCAGCAAACACCTATAGTGCAAATAAATATTTAGCATCATTAAAGAACATTAACAAATCATGGCATATCCCACATTTGGCTTCCCCGGTCATCCGCTGGATTTAACCTGAATGCGTAAAAACACAGACTGTAAGGTGACAATCAATCATGAGTAATGCGGAGGGCTGGAGAGCCTCGTGGCTCCCTCTCCAGCAGCCAGGGGCGATGATGGCAAGCAGATAAAAGCAAGAGAGCGAAGGAGGAAGAGGGCTGAAGAAAAACACGTCAGCTGTGGGCAGAGGAGCAGAGAGGCAGCTTGTGGGTGGCTGCTGACTAACTGGATGCTTTTCCCCCCAGTAATTACTAGTGATGCCCATGTCACTGATCCACTCCCACAATGCACTACAGGATCAGCTGCCACATCGAAGTGCCGCTTAAACGTATGAACTCTGAAGAGTTTGAGGACTTCTCCAGCTTTCACAAAATGATGCATCCCACAGGAGATGAACCAAATATAGACTAACTGTTGTGCCGTTTGCATTTTGAGTGAGCTTCCCGTTTCAAAATCTGGGCAGATTATTATAGAACAAAATCTATGCATAAAATATAAAAATGACTATGATGATTAACCATCCATCTGCTATTAATGACCAGTTTTTCCCCATGGAGTGTTGGGGTCTAGGGTGCATGGAGAGCAGCACCCCCCCGGGATGCCCCACCCCCCAAGGAAACTGATTAGTCCAGACCCTTAACTACTCTCTCTGCTCATCCATTTATTCCAGAAGTAGCCATAACGGCACAGCAGTATAACAAACACTGTAAGGACAAGAAAAGACAAATGCAGGTCTCGTACCTGGGAGGAGAGACATGGTGGCGCCACCTGTTCACAGAAATCAGCAATAAATGCAGATATTCAAGTCCAATG
>JABFDZ020000001.1:31155623-31167508 GCA_019775955.2 Pollimyrus isidori
CGTACCTGGGAGGAGAGACATGGTGGCGCCACCTGTTCACAGAAATCAGCAATAAATGCAGATATTCAAGTCCAATGTAATGAGACTCATAAACAATTAAAATAGGCACAGAGATGGCTCTAAACAAAATACATATAAGTATTTTGCTCCAGGATTCTTAAAGACAACGCAGAATTAGGTCATCCAGAACTGTGGGCCGCCTGCATTAACATCTCAATAGGCTCCACCATGGGGCGCTGTGAAATAATTTGGGCTCTGTTGTCAGTTTCCTACCAGCCCCTTCCCCAGGACATAAATTCATCTTCATTTGCATGATTAAGATGCCTTTCTATGGGCATAAGGACTGAGGAATAACTGTACAAAAGAAGGCTTTCTTAAATTAAAATCACCCAACCAGAAGCACATTCTGGTAAGAGTCAGGAGATCTCACTTTGCTTAAGCAGGATTCGGTGTGCATCAAACCTTAATTCCCAATCATCTCGCTGTAAAGCCATCAAGTCATAATTCACCATTTAATGTCTACACATCATCTCATCATGAATGGCTTATCATTCATTGCCTTGAGTCACATCACACTGAGACAGAGCCGCTGTCTCTTTCACCATCAGCAACCTTCAGCTAAAGCCTGTAACATTCGCAAATGCCTTTCTCCCTGAATATCACCGAGACACTGCTCTGTGTGTGCACTTCACCTGTCATGCAGTGAACAGCAGCTTTCAGAGCTGAACCGCCTGTTGCCTATGTCTCTTTAGCACAGATTTCTTGACTTTCAGGAATCGTTGGCAGCTCAGTGAAGTTGAAGAGCCCCATAAGGGCAACGGCAGCTGCCTTCTATGGCCAGAACGAAAAAAACCACACTAGCAAGTACAGTGGGAAGAGTGAGTCCTCTTGGTTCCTGCCATAGAAGAGAACCCAGGTGCTGCCTGGTCATCTAACAAATAATAACACGGGCAACCCTCCATTGGTCCCAGAGAGAGCCCCGCCTATTCAGGGATCTCAAAGATCCAATCAGGAGCCTCCAAGGGAAATCCAGCCATCAGCCAGATCTCTGGGGGGACAGCATTGCCCTACTAATGACACATAGGCCTGCTCTGGGTGCATGACCTGACCTCCGCCTCCCGGGGGCATAACAAAAACAGGTGAGGTTGTGTGCACATTTTTGTCAAGGGAGAGAGACATGAACTAAGCACTGAACTAAGTGCATGCACACACTGAGAATCAGACACCTGAAATATGGGTGTGTTCCCTCTGGTCGCCGCTCTGTAAAGGTGTGCATTCCAGCAGAGGAAACCAAAACCACAGCCTGCTAATCCCAAGGGAGATAGTTGGACGCCTTGTTCCAGCAGTCATACCACCTGTTTACAAGACTCCCCTTTGATTCAGCTACATCACAATTCACAAATAGCCATTGTATTGTCACTTACGTGTTGCAGCATACATATTTCACACTATATGCAGCTTCTTGCTGCAAATAAGCCTCAAGCACAGCCATTTAGCCCCAGAACACTGAAATGAAGGCCAGCCTTCAAAAGAGCTTTTTCATCCAGTCTTTCTTGTAATTCAAGACCTCAGAAAAATGGCTGTCAAAAGAAGAGAGAAAAGGACGCATTCATGAATATTATGTCCCGTTCGTCTTCAGGTGAATGTGCAGGGAATCCTTTAGGGTTTCACTCTGAGGTTAGCCTCTGAGGTAATTATTCAGGCTGCTGAAGCGAGAAGAAAAAGAAATTGAAATTCATCCTCATTAAAATCCACAGAACACTCCTAGCAGAGCACAGATTCTCCTTTCTTGACAAATTAAGTTGTGGATATGGACACAAATAAAAGCCTTTTTTAAAATGCAGGGCCCGGTGGATTCTGGTTTTGTGTTCATGATGTGAGACAGGATTACAGTTAACAAAGAGCAGCCCCTAGTGCTCAAGATGACTGGCTTCCCACTCCATGGCTGAGTATCCAGTTGCCACCCCCACCACCACCACCACCACCACATCATACCAAACCAACTCCCATCCTAGCGACCAGGAACCCGATATTTCAATCTTCCCCAGGACTGGAGGCTGTCCACTAGGGAGAGAAGAATTAAGCCAAATGATGATTGGCAATAACCAAGAGTGTATAAAGAGGCGTGGCCAGAGAGACGCTGAAAGATGATTGGCCCTCACAGTGCTGCTTCCCTGTCACTCACTGATTAATGACATATTATTGGCTAATGACAAAGTTGGCCCCTCTGTATAACTTATGGCCCCTCTCATGCCCCCCCCCCCCCACCTTAAAAAATCTTATTATCACACCTGACAAAAATGTGGCAGACTTAATTATAATTTGCAAACACACAAGTATCTTCCTACTGTGAGTTTGCCAGTTCACTTCCACCTCTTCGTGGAGGAACCCTTAAATCACACTCCTGCCATGAGCTGTCAGCCCTGAGTGCCCCCCCCCAACCCCAAAGACCCAGCAAGGGACAGAGGCTGAGAGAGTTTTGATCCCAAGCTGTGTAGCACAATAATCGTGTCAATAAGGGCGTCATTTCAAGGCAAAGGCCACAGTCGAAACAGATGGAGACGGAACAGGCAGGTGAAAGCCAACGAGAAGGGAAAGGAGCCAGCGGAGGAGATGACGGCGGCCCCGGAGGAGTGGGCGGAGGAAGAGAACACCACCACATGCCACTGCTGCCTGCGGATAAAGGCGGATGTTTTGGTGGGAAGGGTTGCTGCATAGCACCGGCAAGGCTGCCCTCCTCTGTTTCCACTGCTTTGCAGGCCGTGCAGCACATAGTCAGACAGCCATCAGTCATCTTTCAAACGCCACCTCGGTCACTGTTTACAAAGGCCCAGACTATGTTCCCCTAATTATTTATAAAAATTAATATTGTCATCCTGAAATGCACACTGCGGCGATACACACGCCTTCCACGGAAAAGCCTTTCTTTAAGCTCTGATCAGGGGAATATCAATAGGGCCTTTTATGAATCTCTCTGTGTTAACCAGGGTGCCCCGATATTCACACTCAAGTGCTCTCTTTCACATGGAAATTCGATTATTCATGCCCCGGCGCTTGTATTGACACACAAATCTCCAGCCTTATTCTGGAGATAGAAAAGAACTGATCCCTACTTGTGACAGCCACCTACCCGACGGGACGAGAGCTCCTCATGTCTCAGGCGATGGCTCCCACGGCAGAGCACAGCGGCCTTCCCCAGAGTGGCACGGTATTCTTCTGCTTTAGTTATAAATACATACTTTACCTGTTGGCCTACGTCAAAAGAGCACCTCGATAACACATAGGGAGCAGGATTACTGCAGCAACTCCTTCAGGAGGCTACTGAATATGTGTAAGAATGCAGAAAACATTTAAGTCTTGAGTAGAGCGGAGGGTCACACAAAAGCACCCTATGCCACCCAATGCCCCCCCCATCCCTCCTTCACGTCTGGCTCTCATAATGCCCCCTTTGTACTGACAGCTCGCTGCCTCCCCAGCTTGAAGTCGGCGGGCAGCTGAGGTGGCACCAGCACCCAATCCCCAGGAATTTCTGGGACACAGGAAAGCAGAGCTCAAACAGGGGTGGGGGGCGTTGCCCCCCCTCCCCCAACTCAAACACAGCAGCAACACAGTCTTGTCATCACACTGACGACTTTACGTTCCTGCCGCCGATGTCCGCCCATTCCCCTCCAGACGGATGTCACCCGGTTTGCCAGACCCACCTCATCGGAATTCCACACCCGGTCCGGATTTTCTGATCTCCACTCCTTTCTAAGAATTGCTAGAACAGCAGTAAGCAAGAGCCAGGCATATAACTGGATGCGTTGCATCCTGATTTTTTAACTTCGGTTGGAATTACTTTCACTAAACAATTCAATAAATTAAAATCCCATAGGGAGCCAAATCTGTGTTTCGCACACCCTGATTCAAATGAGCCCTAGTGAGCCAAATCATTAAAGCACATTTCCTTCCCCTTTTTTAATACCTCTGAATGTCTGGTGGACAGCAATTATGTTTCAAAGATAACAAAAACAAAAAAAAGATGGAAATGGGATTCATAAATGAGCAGGATTCAGGTTTGTGAAACATAAAACAGGTAATAATTTGGCAGGCAGATTCTTTTTTTTTGCATTTTTTTTTTTAAAGTTCCTCACTATTTCCACAATCAGTGAGTCTGATTTTCTGCCTGTTAAATGAAATTGGTATTTGTAGAAACATCAAACATTAATTCACTCCAGTTGGGGAGATATATCAACACCAAAGGCCTGCTGAGTGCTGATGGAGGCGCCTACCAATCCTGGCCTGTGTGGGTGGCAGAGACAACTTCTGGAAGACTGAACCAACCAATAAGCAGCATAGTTGAATCACTCGCTGATGGTGAGTAAACATGCTGGACACCTTGCCTGTAGAAATTCCTAAGGCCCACTGAAAGCAGGTCACCCAGTACATCGTGGTACATGCAAATTTATGCACGACTACGCATGTCTTAGCACTTTAACTATATAAAGAAAAGAGAGAGTGGGGTTTGGGGGTCCTGAAATCCAAAACTGAGTAGATACTCAGGTTGGAAGAGTCGTTCAAGAAGCCCCCAGCTACCGCGTGTTCCCTACCTGCGTATGACCAATCGATGTCCTCTGTGAACTTCCGTTGCGTTCGGAAATACCCATGAACGACATCAACTGAAATAAAACACAAATATGAATTACAAGGTAAACCCACACAAACAGCAAAACTGTGTTCACACACGTTTCATCTTTGCCTTATGAGCATTTGCAGGCTTCAACGAAGAATGCGTTTCACGAGCCTAAACAAGCTTTTATGAGATAAAAGCCGTCCAGTTTTATGGTTAAGACAGTCCTATGCGATACTTGAGTTGAGTTAGTGTTTCTGACACCAATTAGCTGGAGCTAAGTAAAACAGCTGGTGAAGAGGAGGCTGGGAGCTCTGCTGCTGTTTCCTGAGGCACAGACAAGGACTGAGTTGGGTTAAAGAAACCAGAGACGAACTAACAGGATGGTAGAGAACGAGGGACCTGGTTCAGCTTCCATAATTCCACCTGTGGTCTGAGAAACTGTGAGGCCTCAGTCACATCCCTGCCCCTAGCATTAAGCTAAATTAAATTTAAAAGGCTGTTTTGAAGAGCTATGCCTGCATCCCCTACAATACAAGAAGGATTAGCCCATGTAACCATGTTGGTGCCAAGTAGCTTACTGGAAACAGACATTGGCACCAACAGCAGATACCGGATAGGTAGGAGCAAGCACACACACACACACACACACACACACACACACTACAGGCTATATGCAGACTGCCACATTGTAGTCCTTCAAACATTTGTCTAAACATGTAGCAAGTTACTATGTACAGTAAATGCAGCAAAACATTCCATTGTTGAACTTTAATACACAGAGCTGCAACAAGTCTTCATTTAAAACTTCATCGTGGCATCAGTCCTATACACTTTTTTCGCCAAATAATACAATAAATTAATTAGACAATAAGACTGGAAAACGTCTGCGTATCCGGGCTGTAACATTTATTCATTTATTAAGCACTGGCCATAGTGCAGCAAGGAGGCTGAAACAAGAACATCCAAGGTTGAATGTTCCAGTGTTTCCCAATCCAGTCATAGGGGACCCACAGACAGTCCACATTTTTGCTTCCTCCAAGTTCCCTGCCAGACAGTCTACATTTTACTCCCTCTCATGTGGACTGTCTGCAGGTCCTCGAGGATCAGATCGGGAAACACTGGTTTAGATTATCAGGAAGAACAGCTGTTAGAAACACCTGATGTAGATGCAGAGTATAAAGAGACTGGCCTCCATGTTCCATGCATAAACAATTACTGACTCATCCAACAGGCCCACAGTAATAACCCCGGAAACCAGAATATGAAAAATCGTTCCGTGAGCATTGGCAGCACTGCAAATCACGTTAGGTCGCATAATTAACCTCAAAAGCAGCGCCACATTTCCACCCATTGTGCCTCAGCAGGTCTTTTCTGGAAACATCAAGTGATCGGCGACAAAAGGCCGTGCCATTTCACCGAGACAAGACACCACGCCAATGGGCCTTCCAGACCATGGCGAAGGCTTCCTCGTTCTCCTTCACCGGCCTACACGGGCGAGAGCGAAGCATTAAAGACTTACTGCTTCCTTTTGCTATTGTCCTAATACTTGAGTCCACGCACTTTAAACAGGGTGGCACACCAGTTTATTCTGCTGGGCAAAGGGCACTGCACTAAGTGCGAGCTGGACGCCAGCGAGGATCAAACCTCAATCGAGCCCCCAAAGCAGCCTGTTTTCCTCAGACCAACCGGATTCGAAAACAAAACCCATATGACGTAGATACAGCAAATGAAATATTTGACTTACATAAGACAGGTCAGATTCTGGTTAGATAGAAGCTATTTTGGTATGTTTCAAAATAAAATCTGTACTGTTCCATATACTTATTATTTGGGGGGGGGGGGGGTATTGTGCTGGGAGTTATTTTTGTAATGCAGTTGGACAACAAAAATTTCCGCCCATGGGATCAATAAAATTTAATCTCTATAAAGACCTTTTACTGTTTTAGAAACCAACTGAGCTGAAGAAACTCGATCAGACTGAAGAGAAGCTTACAGCTCCCCTCAGTCAGTGAGGGCCAGCTGGGTGGGTTATTCATTCTGGAATAACATCCAGCATCAGATCAGTTTGTCTCCTTCTATGAGGAGAACAGTTGTTCCTACTCCCGACAGGGATCAGATAAGGCATTACCATAGTTATCAACACATGAGGCTACCTTCCAGACCTCAGAGAGTAAGATGCCATCATCTTTGCTTTTATTTAAATGATCAGAGGACTCACAGGCAGTATGTGCCAGAGAGGGCAGCCCCTATATAAGTTACTGTACAGTGTAGCATTACAGAAAAATAAATCCCTATAGATCAAAGGGGAATTCTGAGGCAGTTGCACAGAAGTGGCTGCTGGGAAAGAATTTGTTCAAAACTAATTAAATTATCCCTTCATTTGATGCCATAGAGGCTTCTTAATATTTACGTCTTTTACAGTTAGCAGGAAAGATGCCTCTTCTTTTTTAAGATCCACAGACCCAGACCTGTAAGCAAGAGATGGTTGTCTGCCGCCGGGGGTTTCTGCTAGTGTAATATCACAGGCTGGGATTGGTTAAGAGGATTAGATGTACCCCAGGAGATTCTTGGCTGAAACCCTTGGCTGGAACTCAGGGAGACCATAGCTTAGCTGTCAATGTCCGACTAACAATTCTGTGCACCGGGTGCTCATTTCCTGGATGGCGAACTTACTTCTCAGGGTGTAAATTGTCTGCATTATGGGAAAAAAAAAAGAGTAATGTGTTATTTATGCTGGGTAAGCAAACAGCCAATGGGTTCTTTTTAGGTTTCCGGAACCAGCACTGCCGGAGAACTATCCTCACCATTTGGCAGTCGGTAATGAAGAGGAAGGAGCTGTGAAGTACAAAGAACGGTGGACGGACGATAACGAAACTTCTGTTTCAAACGGCAACATTCATTAGCGGGTATCCAATGCCAAAGAGACCCCAGTTCACCCCATATCCAGTTTCACTTGGTAGACTGATGCATATAAATGCAAATTAAATTAAAGTCTTTAAGCACAGGCCCTCATGATAGCAGAAGCATATCCATCTGCCATATCAGTTTAGACAGCCATCAGTAAAACATGCTGGAATGCTTGGTCTGTTCACAGTGATGAAGTGAAAAAGAAAAATCAAAAGGTCAGACCGTGGAAGCAGACACAGCCATCCACAAGGTCCCACTTTAAATGGATAGGCATCCCAAAACTGTGACATCAGCATAGGGAAACAGCCCCTCTCTGGTCAGCTGACTGTGGGAATGAGTATCAGACATTTGGTTTCATGAGACAGGAGTCACACCGTAGGAAATGTGGTTTTGAAATATGAAGTTACACGTATTTCAAGTCACATGGCACCCCATCAAAATGTAGTGGATGATGTCACTCCTATTTCAAGTGAACCACAGGTTCTGATGATGTGACACACATCATGTCACTCGACATATCAACAGGAACTAATGGACCATATGGGCTGATATCAGACATGTAACCTGCCATCAGCAGGAAACTGTAGACCAGGCGTTCTGATGATGTCACATGTGTCACCGGCCATACCAACAGGAAATTGCAGACCACATGGTCTGATGTCACACACATCATGTCACCTTTTGTATTAACAAAATTCTACAGGGACCTGGGGATCAGGGTCTCCACAGCTAAACTTGCTCAAGCAGGAATCAGTTCAGTAACAGTATATATAGCCATTCCACACACTTCTTTATAGCGCATGACTGATGGCACTGGTAGCCTATACTTTTTTGTGTTCCATAATCCAGCTGTTGCCCACGCGAAATACAGTAACCGTGAGAATGGCATGAGTTTTGGGGGGTGGCCGAGACACTTGCATGCTGGAACAGCAGCGTTTTAAACATACATCACACTATCAGGCCAGGCACAGACATGAAAAGCTTATCACTGGGTATTTTCTTACCCAGCATTATACAAAACATACATGCAGATCTGTATCTGGTCAAATCACAAGCTCATAGGCTGAAAAAATTTGGCTCATATACCCCTGTGGACATCTTTCATAATCATTTACAGGCTCATGGGAGTTTTACTCCATTTTTATTGTAGAGGACTTGGATTGGGATTTAGGGTAGCTAGCGCAGTTCCTGCCCACAGAGATACTGGCCAGCGCTAGAGCTGGGCAATTTGGGCTATAAATAAAATCTCATATTTTTTTCCATAATAAATTTGATTTCCGATTTTAAATCGATTTTCTCCTCCCCTACTCAATATCAGATGACAAGTAAATGGTTCAAAACGAGTTTTAACTTTATTTACTTTAAAGTGCAATCTGACAAGCCAAAACATATGCTTGTGAGTGAGATGGTAGACCCCGCCATTGTAAACACTTTTAGAAACTTAAAACTTTTAGCATGCTAATGAATCACAGATTTCCCACAGTATGTATGGGCACCATGTCTTTTGCAAGACCATGTCCAACCCTAGACTGGGGACCGTAACAGAATATACATGGCGACAGCGTTTATCACCTTGCATTGTGCCCCATTCTTACCATATGGCACACAGTTCGAAAACGTGTCAGGGATGGTTGCTTGCTTAACTTTGGATATTGTGCTGGTGCTGCGGCTATTTTAATTTCACTAGGAGCTGTACTTCTCCCACTCCGCTGTAAGCCTCTGCTTTAGGCGCAGGAACAAATTTGTTGTGCTGGTTCCTTTAGTTGCAACAGTTTTTAAACAGACTTTGCAGTGAGGACTTGATTGGTCTGACGGCACAAAACTGAACCGTGGCCATGTTGTTTGAGAATCCGCTAAAGTGTTTGGGGGCACCGCGCTAATATATCCGTGAAGAACGGTGCGTCGCATTAGTTCTGCTTTTTGGTGCTCGCGTGTAAAATAAGTAAGTAATAAAATTGATTTTCATAAAGACACATCGTCCTGAACTGTAAATTCAAATTAATCAATAAAATTGATTTGATTTATCGCCCACCTCTAGCCTGCGCTAATCCATTCTGTATACACGTGCTGACCCTTTACCTTCTGTGTTCACATGCTCAAACATACATGTGCAAGCACACATTGTTTGGGGGGTTACTTTGCTCTGTTTGTAATTTATGCTGTGAAGATCACATCCCAGTTGTTGCAATAATAAAGTGGACATTGGACTTTCATTAGCCAGGATTTTAATTGATTGTCTTTTGAAGACTTAATTCCCGCCTCCCATGAACCCATGACCTCCCATGACCGCCCATGTCCTATATGTTAGAAGTTGTTTTGAATGAAGCCCATTTCCCGAAAATTCACAAGCAATCAGTGGATAACTTCGCTGAATAAAATACAAAACCAAGGTGTTAGAAATTCCTTAAATAGCTTGATTAGATAAAAGTAAAAACAAATAATAATAAAAACTAAAAAGCTAAAAGTCTCCAAGCGTAAACCATTATGAACAACACTCATGAAGAATGGCATTGGCTTTAGGACAGTCAAAATCATGTAGACTGCATGTGTATCACAATTGTGACTCAATGTATTAACACACAATTTTTAAGCACACAATCATCTTTCTATAATCACAAAATAAAGCTCTTCAGCAGTAAAAACAAACATGGTAAGGTTAGAACATAAAGATGAGAGGGTAAGTCAGATTTCAAAATACTACTCACCCACAGAGTAGCAATGAGCAGAATTACCATTAATGGCCACCTTTCTCGCATTCAATGCGATTTGCAAAGGGCTGGAACACATCTGGTGAATTTCCAGAAACTTTCCATGTGATGTATGATTGCAAAGGGGTAGAAATTCCAGGAAAGTTTCCAGAAACTTTCCATGGAAAGTTAAGCTAGGGAATTTTGGAAATACAGTGGTACCTCAGTTCTCGAACTTAATCCGTTCTGGACTCTGGAGTTCTGATCGAATTTCCCATAAGAAATAATAAAATGCCAATTAATTGGTTCTTGGCCCCCAAAAATTATACCTAAATATGTTTTTAGCATCGGAACACAAAATGAACATGATAAAAAAAAACACATTCTTAATGGCTTCCAAAACGATAAAGATCTTATCCCAACATTACCCCTGTGCTTCCCCGATCGTCCGCTCCTTCCGTGTGCCACACCCCCTCATTAACCTCGTGTGGGATCCCCATGTGATCAGCTGTTTCTGGTTTGTCATTAGTCCTCTGTATTAAGTCCACATTTCAGTTGGTTTCCCCAGTAAGGTCATTGGCTACATTCCACTTGCTTACAGCGCTGGATTAAAGTAATGCATTCTGATCCTGACGCAATGCATAACGGTTAGATGCATTGCGACCTCTCACCCGGCTGCACAAACTGGAACTGCCTCCGTGATGACACACCTTTGTCCTTATTGGCTGAAGAGTTTAGTTACTCACAAGATGTATGCATCCCAAGCAGTTCCAACCCGTAATATGCTATTTCTCCCGAATATCACGTAAACCACTGAGAACTGGTTCTCAGTTAATTTAACTGACAAAATAAAGTTGAAATAAATGACAGAAATGCTCTAATCGTGCACATAAGTTAGTGATTTATTTATTTTTTGTTATTGTAATGTTGTGCTGCTTTATTTGGTTAATCGTCCGGTCTATGAAGAAGGCATTCAAGTTGCACTGTAGTATGACTCATTTCCTGTCGCGTACAATTTATATTAGGTTAGCGTTCACGGTTCGACTTCTGATGTTCAGATCGAGTTATAGGTCAAACTGGTTTGCTCAACTTTCAAGAAATTCGAGTTCTTGTGTGGTCGAGACCCGAGGTACCACCATATTGAACTCTGTGGAACTCTGCAAGAGCTGTCAGATACAACAAAGAAAGCAAACACAGAATATAATTAGAATCTATAAACTGTGTGTTCCCCCACTACACTTAAGTTCCCTGTTATAATGGGAATAAACTGGATATTTCCCTTAATTCCCATTGAATGTTTCCAGCTTTGAAAATTCTTAGAATTTTGCAACCCTACTTCCAAATGATTAGATTACGGGCTCATTATGGAATAAACCAAGCAGTGGTTGACAATATACAGTAGTGTTGTAGTCAAGACCGTCTAAATCGAGACCAAGACATTGCCAAGACCGGGGGGTATAAAGACCAAGACACTGCCGAGACTTGAGGGTACCAAGACCAAGACCAAGACACACTAAGGCGAGCCCAAGACCAAGACCAAGACCAAGACACACTAAGGCGAGCCCAAGACCAAGACCAAGACCAAGACACACTAAGGCGAGCCCAAGACCAAGACCGAAAACAGACTAGGGATAGAATTGACATCACATTACTGTGCATTACAAGGCATTGCTGTGAAG
>JABFDZ020000001.1:31167608-31177922 GCA_019775955.2 Pollimyrus isidori
CAGCAATCCTCTCCTATAACCGTTTTATCAGACCTTGTCAAGGGAAAGAGATGGGATGTACCAGAAAGATGTTCATACAGTATGAGGTCTCTTATACCAGGGACAGAGGCCTCGGTTAAGCTATGAATACAGCTATGTAATGACCCTTTGCTTTGAATTGAAGAGAATGAGCCTCCAGATTGACATGCTCCTCCAATACCCTGATTTCTAATGAATGTAAAATACCTAATTTGTTCGAATTATAACTATGCTATAAACTTTGCGGACATTTCTCTGCCGACTTCGCTATGATGCGATGTGCATGACGTGTATGGACTCTGAAGCACTGGCAGTGTCCATTGAAAAAATATATACGATGTCACATTTTTAGAATAGATGCATCTGACTGTTTGCATTTGAACTGAGGCTCGTAACAAATAATAATAATGTTCTGTGATGATGTGCTGTTCTCTTTTTTTCCCCATCCCATCGAGACCGCTATGTCCAAGACAAGACCGAGACCACAAAAAACTGGTCTAGAGACCGGTCTTAAAAACACTAATATACAATAACATGACCCTCCCTGCATTCACAGTCTCAATTCTCCCATTATTATGCAAAGAGCCTCTGCAGATGAATAGAGGACATGACAATGTAGCAGAACTGTCTACCTGAATAGCAGAAATGAGTTGGTATTAAGTGTTATTGTTACATGTGTTCCAAGGAACACAGTGAAACTCAGTTGCAGGGCAGGACGAACTGCAATTACACAGAAAACGGCACCAAAGTCAACAAATTACCAGAATATTACAGAAAGAAATTTGATTTGGTGACAAACTTGACAGGGATTGACAGCATTCCTACTCAGTTAAAACACCGCTATCTGCACAGGGCAGACAGCAAGGCAGCGGAATGGACAAGGTGGAAGCCAGCAGCCATGTCACTGGGGTCGCTTTTGCACACCTTAGGCCAGAGACCTGGCCCCGAGAAATTAACATGCAGGACGTGTCCAACTTGACTCCACAGAAACAAGCAAACCTTCTCATGCCTCCTCACCATTGTGACTTTGTCCGGCCCCTCGCCCATTACCATGGACACATATTCAAGGCTTCCCCTTTCACTTGGGCTCCATATGAGTTTGTATCATTTTAGCAAGATAGCAAGCAGCCAAGCTCTCCCCAACCTGAAATGGCCCCATTTCAAGCCAACTCGACGGGTTAACCTTTTCATTGGCCCAATCCTTTCAGGCTTCACACACAATTCCCACCATTGTGGAGAACTTCAAAACGACAATGAATTTCAACGAAAATTCTGGGGAATAAAACAGGAAAGAGGAACATTTTCTGGCCCCACCCCAAAAGTGACTTTGGTGACTGAACATTTCCAAACATTTACCATGAGAGTACAGATGTTTTAAAACACAAACTTAATTTAGCATGCTGTTTATTTAGTGGATTGCAAAAGAGGTCCTTATCATCACACACCTGAAAACTATTTACTTCTATCCCTTTTAGCTATGATGTACACCAGCAACTTCCTGCTTGTCCGAAATAAATACATACATCCTTAAAACCAATCCATTCCATTCTTATCCTGACCATAACAGTATGTTAATTTTGAGGCAAATCTGAAGATAATAATATGCTTTTCCTATAGGCAGATGCATATTGGTGAAAAGAAAACATTAAATCAGCAAAAACTTCACTTTGCCAATCAGCTAACCCCTGTCTTGCTTCAGCAAGACAATTTACTGAGACCTGCGTCTGCGAAAACTCATGGCATAATTTGAAGACGGCATTTCTGTCAGGACATTCAAGGGTTCATCCTCACTATTCTTAAAAGCTTTTGGGGTTTTTAGTAACAAAAAATGATTGGTTATCTCTCTTCTGAAACTTATCTAGCTTCTTAAACATTTCTTGCGTTGTAAAGAGAGACCATAGAAATACAGATTTAATTAAAGCTATATCACCTCATTCCACCACTGTAGCATTACACTCTTCAGTTGGTTACTCTTGATTAGTTTACAGTGAATTTCAGGCATATCCTATTTCTGGTCATAGAGCCAAGTTCTTGAGTAAGGCACATGAGGCATGCATGGATTACTTCCAAAAGATGCTGTAATCAAAACACCCTCTACTGAGGGGCTCTGCTGTAATTCCGATTCTCTAGCAGGATGGTGTGGCCCCACTCAGCTTCTGCTCTTGCAATCTCTTTCCAGAAACCTCCGCTGGGATCGGTTTGGATGCCTTCATTCCACTGCTATTAAAAGTTCATTTTCAGCATACCAATGTGAAGAGAAATGGCTTCAAATTTGAGAACAGCATAAATACATGGGGTTTAGGGGATTTATCTTTAAAAATATCCATATACCCACCTTACAAAATATGGCTAACTTGTAAGAGAAAGACAAGGAATAAACAGAAACGGCAATGGAAGCTTATACATCTGCACCTCCCCAATTCTGTACATTTGTATACTTACATAACAGGAGGTACAAAATATAGCCCTGAAGGAAAGAGGGCACTGAAATAGTGGCCTAAATGCAGATATAGAACAATTCTGCTTGTGTGTCATTGCTCACCGAAGCAAACAAATGTACTTTAGCCCAGAGTGTTCTTAAGCACTCGCTGAGAAGGTTTGCTTCCATTGCATGATCTACAGTACCGGCCCATGCGACCTTGCATACATATAATCAGAATTCATGAAGGCCAACAGAGCTGGGCTCCCATGACAGTCTAAGCCATGAAATCCAGAACAACAACAGGTGATGCATGTGAGCTTGGAGCTCAGTAACAGTCTCACCTGCCTTCCTCATGGAATTCCCTGGTGCTGCATGGATTGGCTTCAGCCAGAAACTATACGTAACTCATCCTGGGTGGTACTTCACACAGCTTCCTAGCAATGCCTATATCAGCCCCCCCCCCCCTTTCAATGGAGGGCAGTGTGGAGGCACTCATCTGACCCATTTAACTCACCACACAGGCAGACTGCACCAACACCCAATCCCCTCGCCTTCTGCCTGCTCTCTCTCCATCCATTCATGTGACTATTTCCACCTGACATCTCCATAGTATCAGCGTGGCTACAGCTTGAAGGCCAACCACAAAGTCTTCAAATGTCAACATCATACTTACAAATTGGATTATAATCAAGCCTGACTTTCTCTTAAACATCTATAGGTTTATCACTTACAGTACTATATATACAGTAAACCTATTTTTAAATTGTAAAGTAGTTTTCTTTTCAGCTTTCAATGACTCAGCCCTCCAAAACTCACACATACTGTATGCAGAACACGGATTTGGTCATAAGATTTAAGGATACTAAAACCTTTCAAATAACGTATTTGCATACACGGTCCTACAGCAGTACATCCCACATCTTTCCATGGTTTTCATTCCACATAAAATTGTACTATTTAATTTCCCTGATGGATGCATGCTCCCAAAAGGCTATAATGGAAGCGCAATACTGTTTAGTGACCTAATTCCAAGTGAAAACCATGAAACTGGGACATAGCAGCAGTTAGAAATTCAATATGCCCGCAGTTTTATACTTGGTTGACTTTCCATTCATGTTGCTCCTTCAAGATGTTAAGACCGGTAATGTTGATTCAGATGATGACCGAATATCTCCTTGAAATCACTCATTGTGTCTGATGGTCTTGGAAAGGGTGCAGTTAGCTTTTCTGAATGATACCTTAACTGAAAGGGTTTGAAATCCAGAGACATTAGAGCAGCAGAGGGAAGCTGCTCTATGATTGGTCAACCCTTGGCCAACATAATTATATGGGGTGTTGATTCACCTCAAAAATCATGGCATGGAAAAATATCTAGTACATAAATTGTACAGATTTATCTGCAGAGCTCATCAAGATTGATTGTTTTGGCACAATATATTCTCAGGATTTCAGCCAAAGCAACAACACTACAAATCTTTGCAATGTAGAGCGCCAGTGTAAAAAGAGTACGTCGAAAAAGTTGGTAAATTTGAGGATTAAGGGATTGGATTAATTTAGCATTATGTAGTGCGGTACGGTAACACTGATTCTTTTTGATAAATACAAAAACCCCCAGCTGCATTACTCCTTCGACTGCACTCTGCTCAGTTATTGTAGTTTGGCTTCTTTCAAGCCAAACCCACCAAAGAAACGTGAATTCAGGGGGTCCTTGGGTTACAATGTATGACGTGTCAAATTTACGACGCTCACTCCTACAGAAACAATTAAAAAGTGAGTTTCAGCTTATACCATTAGTTTCGTACTTATGCATTACACAAGCGAACTTGTTCGGTTCCATGTGGCGGAAGAATAAGCAGTAATCGTTAAGAGCGAAAGTGTTCCGTTTGTGAAGAAAGCCATCACGATGGAAGTTTAGTTAAACATTGTAAAGAGATCACAAAAAGGGTGTGTTTCAACTTACACCACCATTTGGGTTACGTCACGGTCGTAGGCACGGAACGGTGTCGTAACCTGAAGACCCCCTGTAATTCCACAAAAACCTGTTCACTATTAAGAGGGCTCCCTGACCTACCAGAGAGCAGACAATTCCCATAAATTTGGTTCTCATTCCACTTTCATTGCTAGCTACACTGGATGAGGCAGCATTCAAAGGAACCTAATTGGGGCTGAGACCAGAAGCGGTTGGCAAAGCAGTAAAGCCTTGGATAAGGCCACTTCTAGCTTGTATACAGCAAAAACTGAACAAGAACTGACAAGTAGAAGTTCACAGCACAGTTTTAGGCCCAAGTGGAAGTTGTATACTTGTAGCTTTGTGTGGGTCCCCCCTTGGACTTTGGGCTGCCCCTGTTTGCCTCAATCCATTAAATGTCTCAGTCAGGAGGGTAACGTTGCTGGCTGAGAGACAAAGAACCACAAGGGCTCGTCATAGCAGCCACATAAAACAGGCAGAATCAGGGTGAGACAGGGGTCAGGGATGAGGAGCAGGAACACCGACGACAGAGGGCAGCAGACCGAGGTTAACAATGTCATAGTGACAAATTGGGGTGAGGGGCCACACTGTGAAAACACAAGTCAGTAGTGTTGCTCTTGGTTGAGGGGCATATAGACAGCAGCAGAAGTGTGGGTGTCATCCTTAGGTGAGCTGAGACTTGCAGGAGGCTGGTGCCGATGAAGAACGCATTACTACAGTATCTTCCACAACTCTGCGGCTCAGCCAGTTGGCATGGGTCTAGATAATAAGCATGCATGGGGCCGGACGTCACAGACGCATATGCATGGGCAGTGATGCAGGGGCCGGACGTCACAGACGCACATGCACGGGCACCGACGCAGGGGCCAGACGTCACAGACGCACATGCACGGGCACCGACGCAGGGGCCGGACGTCACAGACGCACATGCACAGGTACCGACGCAGGGGCCAGACGTCACAGACGCACATGCACGGACACCGACGCAGGGGCCGGACGTCACAGACGCACATGCACGGGCACCGACGCAGGGGCCGGACGTCACAGACGCACATGCACGGGCACTGACTTAACACGAGTGAACATTTAGCTTAGAAAACAAGAAGCACATGGCTTGCAGGCAGTCTGCCAGTTATTACATATTAATAAATACTAAAGGAGGAGATTTGCTGTCGTACCTTTCAGCATTGTACCTTGATTATGGTATGGAAAATTGAGCTAAAAAAATCCAAGCGTTGACTAAACATCAATCAATAAATCAACTTTTGCAGACGGCTGCATGGTAGGTTTGCATTTGCACGAGAATTGGGAAACTCACAGGACAAAAGATGACTTATGAACGTTAAGCAACACTAGGCCTATGCGAATCTTGCCCTTTTATTTACGTTAACCTTATACTACCATGAAATGACAACTTTGTGAAACGGTGCTGTTATTTTGACAGTAACAGACATATGGCACAGATTCTCTCTTTCATCCTGTAAAAGGCACTGGCTTCAGACCCCATTTTGTGCCCTATAATTCATCAAAGATTAAATTTAAAGCATTCACAGTTAGGGACAGGTCAGGCTAGCTGGTGCCCAGCGGGTATTCAGCAGGTACTGACACATTAAAATCAGTCAGTGCCAGGGCTCTTCCATAAAAGGCTCCTTTTCTCAAGCTCCTCTGCTCTGGGGAGCTTTTTTAAAAATCCTTGGCAATCCCTTACGCCCAAAAGATTAAACTAACCATATCAGTCACCTCCTTGGCTAAACATGAGTATAAAACTAAGCTCAGTTCAGACACAACCGGAAATACAGGCAAGAACAGCTGATCATACCCCTTCTTTCACACCTCCCCCTTTCTCGGCCGACGGGGTCTACTATCTTATTGAAAACCGAGAACTTAGTTACCAGCACAATCGATAAAACCATCTACAGATCCTTCAGAGTATAAATAAAAGGGATAAACATACAACCCTTTGAGAAATGCCCACACTTGTGAATATTTTATTTGTAGTTAACGCTGTAAGGCATTAATAATTCACGGAGTATAACATCATCATATATTCCCTTTCGAATTAAATTATAGGCCTAGACAGATTGATTGATTGATTGATTGGCAGAAAGAAAACCTTAGGGAGATAAACTGATTTCACATCTAAACTTCAGAAAATCCTTACTCAAACTATTCTTTCCTGTCAGGTTTTTCAACCGCACCTTGGATTTACCGATTGGCATCAATACACCAAGAAAGCAAACAAATGAATCCTCAACTGATACCGCCTAATCAAACGCCCAAAGGATTATGTTGGATTTATCGTCCCCGTTTCAGTACAACGTGCATTCAACTGTAGTTCTTAAAGCAGTCGTGCAAGTTAAACGCATTTAATCTTCATAAATAGCATAACATCGACTGTCTATTTACTCTGCACCAAAGCAGAATCAATGCAGTAGGTATGTTTTAGAGCAGCGGGAGATTAAGTTTTCAACACCCGTATAAGGATTTTTTTCTCGCTTTTTTCAGTAAAATACTTCGTTTCGTAATGCTTTTGAAATACTTGTCCAAAACACTTTTTTGAGGATGTCATGAAGTACTGGAATTTCCATAATTAAACAGTGATACACAAAAAAAGGCAACAGTCTATCATGTCCATAAATAATTCGTAATCTAAAGTAAATAAGAAGCCCCAAAATAAACAGCGAACATGAAGTTTATGCAAAAATATCCGCTCGTCGGAGGCAAATCGGAGCAGCGCGCTGAACACGGCAGAAAATGCATGAGCTTTAGCCGACGCATCTTTTTATTGCTTTCAGGAAATAACACCCGAGTACGTGTGCAAAATAAAACAAAACCACGGATCTTAAAACCTTACCTATTCCACAAATGAAGAACAGTTGAGCGAATAACAGGTATCTTCTTTTTATGGACATTTCCATATTCCCTCTTTAAAGAATACTTGGAGACAAAATTATAAAATATATACAAGTAGGGAAAAGCGGTCTTCGTTGGGGGAGTTATACTCCTGAAGTGCACGGAGATGCTAGATTTTCCTCATGCCGGCGGCGTCCCCGCATCTGACAGCCGGCTCTGCCCTGCTGCGGGTGGCTCTAGAAGCCGAGGGCTCGGGGCGCTGAAATAATAAGGGAATAACTGGGCGTGTGCGCCGCCCACAGCCCAGAAGGAAGCGGCACCGGGAGGAGCTGCTCCATTTCCACAAGCGGAATCGCAACACGAAATGATCAGATTTTATTAATAATAATAATAATTATAATAATTATAATAATAATCTCACCCTGGCACTGCTGGTCCTACACCCGCATTTTAGTTTTACCCAGACTGCCATTGTCATATAATGAGATAGGCCTACTAAAATAAAATGTACCCAAATTCCGATTTCTCAACCAATGAGTCAAAAGAACATTTGATAAACCTTCACGGAATAACTCAATATGTAGTTCAATCGTTTTCGTAATGTAGGGTGTCGAACAAGAGAGAAAAGGTAGAAAAAGCGCAGCTATAGTAATTTACAGCAAGCAATGCATATTATTGTTATTTTCATAAAATTCAATGGAGTCCTCAAAATGTAGGTGTAAGTTATGGGTCACGCTCGAGTCTCCGGAGGCCGCGGAAATTCAGGTTCGGTATCCAGGTGAGCCTTCAGTTAGTTAACTTTGACAGCTGCTTTCACTCATTTATTAAATACCGCAGGCTAAGAGATGCATTACGATGAACGACCAAAGCGGAGACGCCCACAGGTCTCGCTTGTGGCACCACAAACATACGTTTCAAAGTTTGTCACTTAGTACTTGGTTATTCACCGCGAGGGTTGTTTTTTTCCTTCCAACATATATTACACAAGTTCATTCATACTTTCTGGGATACACTTAACCTCGACCGCTGCATGAAGCGTGTTTGAAAGGGACACGGACACTTTCCAGATTGCACATTTTAGGTCATACCAATTACACAGCAATCGTGGTGTCATTTTGATGGGAACCAAATTTTACTGAACAAACACTGGCTCTCGCATAATATAAACTATGTACAAGACAAACCATTTAACATGGGGGTATCTGTGTGAAGATTTCAGTACGTCTCTCAAACACAAGACTGACATGGTTGCTTATTGAAGTACGTTTGGGTTAAACACCTACTGCAAATCAATACAGTATATAAGTAACAGTGTAGGTTTTCCCAAGCACTCACATACAAACTGAAAGATCTACTCCTTCACCTGCAACACTTTTATCTTTTTTGTACGATTTTTAATAGTTCAATACGATATTGCCCCAATGTTGTTCATTGTACCTGTTTTGAATAAATGAACATAATAAACCTAATTTGTCTTTAAATGATGCCGGACTCACAACCTGTGATCTCACATCAAATGTCCTCACAATGTAATAAAAAAACCTGCCATTCTGATGTTGTAGGGACCAATCTTTCAGTTCCAACAAGGGGAAATTTTATTAAAATCTGTGCCTACAATCAAATACCAATAAAATGCCAAAAGTGTTGTATTTTATTTGGTTAAGGTTTTGTTTGCTTTGATTGGGGTTAAGGTTGTTATTGTTGGGATTAGTTGGGAAAGTTCCCACAAAGATATGAGTACAAGTCTCTCTGTGTGTGTGTGTGTGTGTCCAAAATATGTAGATATCTCTTTGATGTTGCTATATACAGTTTCCTTGGGTTATCTGTCCAAAGTTCAAAACCAAATAATTGAAATTGAATTTTGTGTTATTAATTTTAATTGCATGCTTTTAAATGGATGCATTTCAATTTAGTAAGCTTTGGCAGTTTGGGAGAGTGGGGACCACATAAGGAGCTCTTGAGGAGCTCTTGTTCCTGGTGAGCTTTGTGATGGCACAGGCCTACGAGGGATAGAAACAGAAAAACCCAGTGCAGCAAAAATCTCACGAAACCTAGTGAAACAGAGAAATAATGAAATGGAAACCAGATGAGACAAACGATCAAACACCCGATAGGACATGCAGTGAATCACTACAGGACAGGGCAGGTCTGCAGGGAATCAATATGTGTGGGTGCAGATGTAAAGGTCCACCAGAACACACACACATGACAAATAAAACTGAAAAGATATATAAATGTATTTTTTTTTGTTTTATATGTTCCTGTATTTTTTCTGTTTTTCCTTTGAGACAGTGTGGTGGCTATTGACACTTAAATGAGAACGTTATAGAACAGAAGGACCTGCGCTCGCTTTTGCCTACAACACAGAAGATCCAGATGTGCCAAAGTATTCACAACAGTCTCTTCAAAATCTAAAGCCACATTGGGCACCTAACTCACAAACGATTCTGTAGCTGGTGATTCGGCTAATGAGATCTAACGTTGGCAATAGAAGAATAACTGGAATGTGACTCGTTGTGCAGAGTCGATCATTTCAATGAAAAGGAATTTGACGTGTATGGTCAATAAGACCTGAGAAGCAATGATATATTATTAAATGAATAGAATGAATGAGGTCTCTGAACTGACTGCAGGGGTTTGTATGTCTGTGGGGGAGAGCAGTTTCTCTGATTTAGTGAAAGAAACCGTCAAACATGTCTGGCATAGCTTGTTGATGGAAGAACAGTGAGACCGACCCGTTTCAGTTTAGTGGGTCTTGGATCAGGGCTATTGGTTATGCTTTACACAGACATACATTTGACATCACAGAAACCCAACCCAGTGGGAAACTCTATGATATATATACTCACCTAAAGGATTATTAGGAACACCATACTAATACAGTGCTTGACCCCCTTTCGCCTTGAGAACTTCCTTAATTCTATGTGGCATTGGTTCAACAGGGTGCTGAAAGCATTCTTTAGAAATGTTGGCCTATATCGATAGGATAGCATCTTGCAGTTGATGGAGATTTGTGGGATGCACATCCAGGGCACGAAGCTCCCGTTCCACC
>JABFDZ020000001.1:31193739-31206842 GCA_019775955.2 Pollimyrus isidori
TCACCTCAGGTGATGCCGCCTCTGTAATGTGTGCACGCCCTTTCCTGCGTCTACGACCTACGGTCACCCAGCTCTCTCGACCTCCCTGCCCTTCATTTTCCCTCCCCTTGCTAGTGGCGTACACACCATCTCCCTAAGTGGCGTATTACCAAGCTCCTCTAACTCACTGTTGCATTGGATGAGAGCCAATTGCTCCTATTAATAGTACAGCTTGTGTCCTCCCCCCAATAATTAGCTTAGGAAGTCACTTCCAAAAGTAAGAATCTGAATTTATGTGAACATGACATCAAGGATTTAAAAAAACACCAGGAAAATGAGTCAATGTAGCACCTGAATCAATTGTACGCTGACACAAATCAGGGCTCCAGCTGATGTAATGGCACTTTAACAGCAAAACACATACACTATACTGCCAAAAGTATTGGGACACATGCCTTTACACACATGTAGGAATTATTAGCTTAGGTGATTTTTATATCTCCACCAATATGTTTTGAAATCAATTACATTTTAATTTATTATTATTTAATTCTGATTATCAACCAATTGTTATGCCAAATGGTTGGCTCCTCCAAACTGAAATGCGATATCCCCGTGAGTCTGTTAATGTGAGACTTAAATGGGATTCACTAATTACTAGTATCGCTTAGTAACCTGGGTTAGACGGCTTGTCCAGCGAGCTTCATCAACTGGGTAATATAAATGATTGGGAGCAAAGCTCCCCCCACGGCCGATTAGAGAGAGTCTCACGATATTTCAGGCGAGTTTGAGGTTTCAGAGCTTGCAGCCAGATCGCACAGACTATGGCGAGCACTCAATGAACAGAGGCTGAAGTTGTGTGAAACAGACGTTACACTTAACATAAACAACAAACACAAAATAAAAGAATAAAAACAAACAATGTAATTATGGAAATGCAATGCAATGGGGGGGAGTCTTGGGAGTTGGTTGCAGAGGCTGATGAGCTGATGAACTGATAAGCTGCTGGCACTCAGGAAGGCGCGGCGTTTGGAGCAGTGGAGTTGGATTCTCTCTCCTTGTGAAGTTTTGTCTTGGTTGCAGTTCTCTGTCCAGCTGGGCCTTCACCGGAGGACTTCTTGTGGGTTTCTCTTCTCCTGCATGGGCTGATATTGTCCCCCTCTCTTGGGCTGATGATTTTTCTGCTACTCCCCTGGCTTTGTTCTGAGGTGCCAGGTTTTATAGTCTAAAGTCTATGAATAGGGATGACCAGGAAATCGAAGCCTAAACCAATGGCTGACTATCCATTTCGGAGGGGATGTCTGTAGCTATCCTTTTTGGGATTTATGACCAGACTGATTCCCCTTTACTGATGATTTTCATTAAGCTGGTGTAACTTTTGATACATCCACTTTCTTGGTAACCACTGACCAGATTTGGAATCAGGAGTGATTTTCCATCAGTTTGACACCAAACATGTCTGTTTTTGATTAGCAATTACATTAATTGATTAGCAATTACTTATATTATGCATGTGACTGACTCACATCAGTATATTATGTAGGTGTTTTGGGTTGCATCTCAAAAGATGTTACACTTTGAGTAAATGGTACAGACATTACATTATATATTCACATTCAAACAGCCTATCTTACCATTAGATAGACATGGCCGTTAGTTTGTGGCAATACCAATTTAAGTTGCACTCTGGGAACAACATATTTTGGTTTGGTGTGGCTTATCCCAATTGACCTTCTCTCAAAAATGGATAATATACATTTTAATTCAGTTCTTTTAATGCAGAATGGTCAAGCACGAAGTGTGCGGGTGTGAGTGATCAGGTCATTGTAGACGACACCCTGGCTGCGGGGGATGTAGGCTAGCACTCACTCCATCAGCCTCTTGAAGGCGCCCAGTGTGTTGCAGAGCCCGAATAGTTCCATAGACCACAATCGATAGTGAACGTAGGTCAACCATTGAGGGCCAGTTTGTACTGGTAGTACCCACTTTGGTGGTCTAAGGAGCTAAACCATGTGAACTTGGCAATGTCATCCAGTGCGTCATTGATCCAGGGCTGTGGGTAAGAGTCCTTCTGGGTCACAGCATTCAGACACTGGAAGTCCACATAAAAGCGCCCTATCCCATCCTTCTCCCTGACCAGGACTGCCAGCGCAGCCTAGGGATTGTCCAAAGGATTGAGGACACCTGCTGCCACCATCTCTTGAATCTTCTGCTCCACTGCTTCATGCTTTATGAGCACCAGCCAGTGAGGATGCAACTATTGTGCTGGGTATCTCTAGTATCAATGTGGTGATGGACAAGTGTGGTAGGATGGCACTCGTCATCCTGGGCAGCAAAGATGTACAAATGCCCATCCAACAAAGTTCTCGAACATTGTCAATGCCCAATCAAGCCCACGCTGTGTCACTGCCACAGCTCTTTGGCTGCCTGCACCTTTTGTGGGGAAGGTTGTCAGGGTTGTTCAAAACAGTTGGGGGCATGGTGGCTTCTTTTGCCAACAGGTTTGATGATGGCTGCCATTCTGCTGGAGGCACCTGTGCTGAGGGTGAATGTGGCTGCAAGCACGTTGATGTTTATGCTTGGATGGCTAAAGAAATCCAGCTGGATGATGCAAGCATCCCAGATATTGGCTAACCACACCTCCTGCTCTGTGATACACCCCACCAGCATGATCCGGAACCACCACCACTCTTTCATTAGGGTGCACGCACCGGTGACGTAGGTGAGTCATACTCTTGTGCCTCCCATCCTGGTGGAAAAAGGTGATGGTGGACCCTGAATCCATCAGGATATGGCAGTGGATGTTCTGCACGGTGTAGTCTACATAGAGTCTGTGGTTGTGACCCAGTCAGCTGACTTGATGAAGAAGGAGTGAGGGCTTGTTGGTAGGTGGTGCAGCGACTCGGTATATTACCCGGTGCTGACAGCCGAGAGTTTTCTGATGGCAGCTCACGGTTGAACTGGGGGCCTGGGGCAGGGCGATCACAAGCAGAATGCCTGACCACCCCATAGCAGTAGCAAAGGGCATTGGTTAGTGGGTGACACTTCCACCATTGCTTAGTGTGGGCCACTTGCAACCGCTGCACCTCCTGGAGTCCCCAGCTTTATATGTGCTGATTTGACACAGCATGGTCGGCTGACGGTGAAATGTTGCAGACAGGGACAGGATTTCCTCCACTCTTACCGCGTCTGGCAAGGCTTCGGCGAGCTTGGCTGGTGCCCGCAGCTGTACATGTTGGTGCAATACATGTTCATGCTAGTACTTTGGCAAAGTTTGCTCCTATGGATTGTGCCAGGCACACTTGGGATAGATAAGGTTCCTGGGATTTTATCCCACTATAGAAAGGGAGCTTTGAGCTGTTCTTCAACCCACCCCTCTCTGCAAAACCAGCTGAGAGTCGCCTTTACTCTAGTGCCCTATTATTCAAATCACGGTCCTGGAGGGCCGAGCCCTGCTTTTTCCAGCCTTCCTTTACCTGTGAGCCAGGAATGAAGCTTCTGACCAATCAGAATCAGTAATTATTAAACTAACTGCCTGGGACAGCTGAAAACAAGGCCTGGATTTGGAATCGAGGTCCACATTTGAAGAACCCTGTCCTAGTGTACAGAATATGCCAGATTGCAGAGGAGTGCAGTCAGTTCCCCCCCATTCAACAGGAGATTGTATGATGTGATCATGCTTTTGAAAGTGAAAGAAGTGATGATTAATTGCAAATAATTACTTAACCTGAATTATTATTGATCAGTTTTATAACCACAGCGGTTCCTTTGTCACTTAGCTGTTTAGTCAGCTATAAAGCTATAAAATTGAACTGTTAACAATCGATGATAAAGAAGTAATGTGTTTTGCAGTGCTTGGATGTTTAGTTACCTGAATGCAAAGGATTTAACAACCAATCCTATCATTCTATTTTTTATTGTCATTTAGATGCCTTTAGTTAAATTCATATTTTGCACATAGAGCTGATTTAGTAGGTCTACATTATAAGTACTGACAAATCCCCCATTTGATAGCCATCCAAAATGAGGCACGTTTTATTTTAAAGATCCATTAATATTGCAATTATTTTATTGTTTTTAGAAACCGTATAATTTAAAGAGCATTTATTGAACATTAATTTGCATATTGTAATAAAGTACTTTCATTTTCACCATCTTAACAGTCATTAAACGTCGTTGGACGGAAAGATACAGTTTCGTCATTATGGGTTACGAGGATTAATGTATACTGTTAATGTATACTGCGCCAGGGCATCAGGGTTCACCTCAACACGCAAATGCCGCAAACAGGTCAATGTAAATAATTACAGAGCATGCAGAAAGTTTGTTCCACGCATTGCAAACTAAAATTACGTTATTTCGCTACGACGTCGGACATAATTAATGGTTTCTGTTTCTAATTATGCCTCTGCTGATATCAAGCTCTCTGTCCATAACAGATGACAATTGAAATCTTGCGCAAAAAGAGAATACCCATCTGATGACGTCACGTGGTGACTGTCACAAGGAACGTACCGATTGCGAAAACCCCCATTAGGCGCAGGCGAACTAGAGGTGCAAGGGGGAAAGCCATCTCGTACGGTCCTACCAAAACGCACATCCCTATCGAATTTCCCCGAGAGACGAGCTTTGATACGGAACCGTCTTTAAGCAAAACTGCCGCCCCCGGCCTGCCGTTCCTAAGTCGGGAGGCTGATC
This sequence comes from Pollimyrus isidori, assembly GCA_019775955.2. Lineage (NCBI taxonomy): Eukaryota > Metazoa > Chordata > Actinopteri > Osteoglossiformes > Mormyridae > Pollimyrus > Pollimyrus isidori. Next base: position 31,198,417 of record JABFDZ020000001.1, read on the forward strand.
GGCCCATGATTGGTAGAGCCGGGTCACGTGGGCGGCCCCCGACCGGAGTTTCCACGACAGCTGGCAGCTGTGCGAGCCGAGCGCGTCGCTGGTTTATGCCCCAATTCTACCCACATCCCCCCCTGAAAACATCCATAGGCAGGCGACATGGGAGACAAGAAGAGCCCGACAAGGTAAAGCGCGCCCCGCGTCCGTCAGCTATGGCCGTGTTCTGGCGGTGCTGCGAGTAATGAATGCGCCGATCGTGCGAGGTACGTGTGACTGAGAGGTGGCCCTCCTAGTGGAGCAGCCATGGCGGACTGGCCGCTCCATTACACGGTCCGATCTTTGCTCCCGGGGAAGCTAACCGCTCTCCCCCGTTGACTGGGCTGGCGGCAGATGTTTACAGACGGGACATTCACACGGATTGTATGCGATCGCCGAGAGTAAAGCGCTGCTCTCTCTCCCTGTTGTCTTGTCCCCGAAGGCCGAAGCGGCAGCCGAAGCCTTCCTCCGACGAAGGCTACTGGGACTGTAGCGTCTGTACGTTTCGGAACAGCGCTGAGGCTTTCAAGTGCATGATGTGCGATGTGAGAAAGGGGACATCCACACGGTAAGCCGGTCTGCTCTTCGGCGCTGATGGTCCGTGCTTGCTGCGCTTCGGCATCAAGATACGTTCTTGTTTCCCACTGTTAGTAAATGTGCAATAACATGTCATGCGATCGTGGTGATCACACGCATTTCAACTTAATCAGTGATCTAGTTAATCGTATTCTAGCAAATGAAAAGGCCATATTTTCTTATATGATGGTGTAATCTTTTTATTAGGATGGACTGACGGTTTCCTGAATACCCTCCGTAAATGTATCCGTTTTGACACATCCTCGGTGTCGGAAAGCAAAGTTTGAGTTAGTGGGCGATTAAACTTGTAATATTTCCACACTAATATTTCCACGAAATAAGGGGGAAGCCGTAAGTCGGACACTTAGTTAAGACAAACGAGAAATATGCATTTAAGTAACGCTGTATGCATAAATCAATTGTCAGATATTTAGAAACTTGGCAGATTCGGTTATCGTATGTGAATGACAGTAAAATCGCCCAGCAATGCAAAAACAAAGCATGACAGGGTTTTACCCTCCAGGACGATACCAAGTCGTCGTTAACTTAATTCGCATAAATGTGTCACGTTGGCTTGTTTTTTTTTAATATATAGTTTTAATTAGGTGCGATCAATTTAAGTGACAGGTTATTGGTAATCCAGTTTTCTCTAACGCGCTGTTATTTATCCTGAGCGGCGGAATAACAAATTAACCGTGCATTCATATTTCCAATCTGATGTCGCCAAATGTCATTATATTTTTGCGGGGAGATATCCAAAATTACTATATTATGCTGATCTATAGAAAAACGTCACATCCTTCTGTGTTTGCTTGAACCCTTCAGATGCTGAGTACAGTCTATGTGTTTATCTTCTGCCAGTGCCAAGGCAGGAGCTGTTGATGACTTTGGGAAGGGGGCCTCAGTCACTATAGATTACTCTGCATCCATCATGCAAGCACTGCTGCATTTCCAGGAAAGCCTTTATCAAAGCCAGCTGACAACTTTGTTTCTATACTTATCTATCTCTCCTGACATCTGTGTATTCCAGTCAGAAAGAGCAAGGTTCCACATCATTAGGTATATGTTTGACACCTCACCAAAGCATAGTCCTTACTCTTTTATTGTAGTAGGAATCTCCTTCAAAAAGGAAGCCTCATGCATAGTGGTAATTGATAAAATGAGCAGTTTTGGGTTTTCTGGCATCTGGATCAAAGTCAGTACTGGGTGATTCCAGCAACATGTTTCTTGTCATCCGAACTCTTCGGTAGCTTCTAATAACGGATGGGATTACTGGGATGGGATGGCAGTTCAGCATCAGAGACCACTGCTCTGTCATGTAGATATTATACAGGAAAGCCGTTTTAAGAAGTCACGCACATCAGTTGAGAGAAGACCCTCAGTAAGTACGCATGTTAACGCGTACGTCAAAATCAGAAATTTTTGGCAAAAGTGCGTTAATTTGACCTCCCTTCCAGTTTAAATCTGACGAATAAATGATATATTCCCCATAATGTTAGAAGTGTACAGTTCTCATTTGTGGAGAATGCAATTTACTGAACATTGCCTGGTGATGAACATAATGAAAATATCAGCTTTTTCTCTTAAATGTTGTTACAGCAGCTGTGAATTCTCATAACAACCCCCCCCCCCCTTCTGTAACCTGTTTGGGTTACGTATGTGATGGAGAATTTCTACATTCAGAAGGCTGTGCTGTGACCTAATCTCTCAGAGGCATTGCTGGATTGAGGTCAAACTCCACTGGTCTACCACAGCTGTCAGGGTCGTCATGCTCCTGACTCATTACCATGCAGTGGTCTCATCTGTGTGCAGCCACCTCCCCCCCGGCCTCAGATGTTGGACGTTTTAGCCGCAGTAGGGCTCCATCGCTGCGATCAAGCAGATAGATTGGCTGGGTGTGGCTGATGCCCCCTCCAGCAGGGATCTGCTTTCTCCCGGGAAGAGATGCTGCTTCTTTACGTAGCAGAGAAGAAGAAACAGCAGCTGTCCATGTGACAGAGGCAGTTGTAGGTGTGATTTCACCTTCAGCAATGTTGTGCCATTAGTCATGTAATGGGGGAAGTGTAACAGGGGAGAAAAACGATTTCTGGAGAACTTGCAATGTCATTCCAGGAGATCCAGCTGCTTGTGGGAAATGTAGGGCTTTTGAACCAAGTAATGGTTGAAATAACATTATATTATGCTTCTTAAAATACCGTAACAGTGGCTAAAATATGTAGGTTGTAATTTAAAAAAATGGACTAGGATTTATATATCATCAGACATCAAATAACATTCAGTTCGAGGGTAGTTATAGTTGCGTGATTGGTTAATCTTTGTGTTGTGACTTTCCCCCCCCACATTTCATTGGTCGATGTTCCGTTTCCTGAGGTGTTAAAGAGCTCAGGCTTCAGATGAGGGTCGTTACAATAAGCACTGTGATAGTGGGCAGTAGGTTTCTGCTCAGGAACCCAGATAAAATGTGGGATACGAGTAAAGAATTGCAACTCCTTTTCTATTGACACCCAGCTGCATAAACAAGTACAGTGGTATTTCGGTTCTTGAACTTAATTTGTTCCAGATTCCGGATCAAATCCTAAAAAGTTTGAGTTCTGATCAAATTTTTCCCGTAAGAAATAATGGAAAACCAATTAATTGGTTCCCACCCACCAAAAATTACACCTAAATATGTTTAGCATTTAAACACAGAATGAACAGGATAAAACAAGAGGAGCATTTTTTTCTTAATGGCTTCCAAAACGAAAAAGATCTTATACCAACATTACCCCTGTCCTGCCCTGATCGTCTTTTCCATCTGTGTCCCACGCCCCCTCGTTAACCTTGTGTGGGATACCCATGTGATCAGCTGTTTCTAGTTGTTGTCATTAGTACTCTGCGTCCACGTTTCAGCTTGTTTCCCAAGTCCGGTATTGGGAGCTTTCAACTTGCTTACAGTGCTTGCTTAAAGCAATGCATTCTGATCCTGACGCAATGCATTACAGTTAGATGCATTGCCACCTCTCACCCAGCGGCACAAACTGGAACTGCCTCCATGACGACACACCTTTACCCTTATTGGCTGAAGAGTTTAGTTACATGCATGATGTTTGTATCCCAGGCAGTTCCAATGAGTATAATCAGCTATTTCTCCCGAATATCACGTAAAGCAGTGAGAACTGGTTTTCAGTTAATTTACCTGGTAAAATAACGTTTAAATAAATGACATAAGTGCGTAAGTTAGTGGTTTATTTAATATTAGTTACTGTAATGTTGCACTGCTTTATTTGGTTAATCATCCAGTCAGTCAGGAAGGCATTCAAGAAAGAATTGCATTGTAATATGACCCATTTGCTAACTTGTACAATTTATGATATTCAGATCGAGTACTAGGTCAAACTGGTTTATTCGACTTTCAAGAGGTCGAGAACCGAGGTACCACTGTATATACAAGCTTATATGTTATATATCAAGTTTGATCTGCCAAACCAAAAAGTATCAGATACCTAGTTTATCTGATAAAAGCTGTGTGACATTTTTAAAGGAGACATTTTTCTTTTTTCTGCTGCAATAACAATCCAGTCTGGTTAAGTTTTATTTTACAGAGATTTTTAAAAAATCTAGTTCAACTGTGGCCCTTTTCCCCCAAACCGCTACTCGTGTAATTAAACTTTCATTTTCACAAAAAAATACTGACCTGTTTAGTCAGAATGGAAAATGGCCAGAAAAATGTTCCACAGTTCTTGGTTTGCTGGACACGAGTAGTAAATGTCTTAATTTCAATTCCATTTCCATATCGTCCTCTATCAGACTTCTCTCTCTGCAGGTGTGTGAGGGGAAGACCACCTGTGTTTCCTTTGTATAATTCAATAACGAGGCACAAATATGAAATGCCAAATGCTGATTAATTACTATTTATTAATGCAAATAAATGCATGAATTTCTCATTTGAGGAGTGAACGTTGTACCTTAGCGGATGTGGGGACGTGTCTTGTGTGCCCTATATGTCGGTGGAGCTGTAGTTCACCATGGGAGCCAAAGCCATCTGTTTGACATAGGACTACATGGTGCAGATGGCATGGAGGACCATACCGGGCCATGTGGGTTTGGTCCAGTGTGGCCTGCTGACATCCGCCTTGCTGTGCTCGCTGCCTGGCAGGCCAGCTAACGTGTTGCAGCAGCAGATTCATCACCGCATGGCAAACCTGGGAGGAATCCGCTAACTTGGCAGTCAAATGAAAAGAACTCCTCTTTTACTTCTTAGGAATATTTTATTGGTTTTATTTTTTGTTTATGCTGCCATCGAAATCCCTGGTTATCGGTAACCGCTTGTCTACCGTGACGCATCTCTAACAAGTGCAATAAAGATAGGATGGAAAATATCTTAAAATCTGCACATTTAGGTTTAATTTCCAGCATTGCACAAAATTCTTAATGTGCAGCAGTGTCGGTTTTTCTGCTTTTGTAAAACGATTTGTCGTTTCTGCTTTCATTGCAGAAAATCCAAACATGAGGGTGGTATAATGACTACAGAAATGGAGGGGGAGCGACTAAAATTCCTTGTGCGAGTGTCACAAGTGCTGGCTGGTGCCGATCACATCAACAGTAACCAGGGAAAATGGTCAGGACTTTCCAGAGCACTCTGCCAAAGATGTGGAACAGAAATGAGGAAACAGGAACATGTGAGCTAGACAAAATATTTGTGGTTACCTGTCTGAATGTTCTCTCTAGCTGAAAAAATGTGATTTGAAAATTGTTTTTCTGATTTTGATCACTTTGTCATAGCAGTGGGCTTAAAAGTGAGAGAAAGGACAGGTTGTATGTGTCTATACGTAAGTATCTACTGATTATTTTGTTCTTTAGAGCTCTTCTTAAAGGGCTGATTTTGGGTAGCACATGCAGACTGATTATTTTTAGAATTCAAGTCTCCAAAGTGGTGTTTAGTTAGAGTACCATTCAGTTAAGTAAATCTGTATTTGTAGAATAATGGAAGATGTCTTCCTATGAGTATGATGGGTTTAGTGTTCATTCACTATGAGGGATTAATGGTTGGTATGTGATGAAATGCAACAGTGTGATTAGAGGAAAGTACAGTAGGAGCAAAATATAGTGACCTTGCCTCTGAGCCTTGGGGAACACTGGCAGCGAGAGGCCATGTTTGCATGTGAACGGGAGGTGGAAGAATAGGGGAAGAAAGAGAGGTGCTTGTCCAGGGAAGGACTCTGCGTGGGAGGAGCTGACAGAAAGTCAACGGCAGTGATCAACCTAGATTAGGGTGGAAGCTTTGTGAGGGAAACAGTGTCGGGCATGAAAAGAGGCCTGTCAACAGAATGAGACGAGAAGGTGAAGACTAGGAAGCGGAGAAAAGTTGTTATCAAGTGCGAATAGGCTGCTGCTGTAATTGTTTTCTCAGTAAGGGAAATTTACAAAGGCTGTGGTTTATTTTCAAGTCCTTTGACGTTATGTATTATTACGCAGGGCGTCTCTAAGCCGCTGGAAATGGATCGCAGTATTGACTGATGCCTTTTAAACGCAGTGTTTACGCCAGAGGTGTTGCTCTGAACCCGGAGGAATCCTCCGCAAGATCAATACCTTCAACTTGTGATTGACTAAAGGGTGCTAACATTATGCCGCATTAGCATGCATTTCATGTCAGCATGATGCGGTTTGCTGTGCGGCCCTAAGATTTGTGCTTCCTCGTGAAACCGCTAATCCCTAATGGATGCAGGCAGCGGTTTTTTTTTTCTTGCTGACATTGAAATGCCATTACAGTGTCTCTTGTTTTAGCCTCTTTCTGTTGTCAAGTACAGATAAACCCCCACCTTCGCTGTCAAAATGGGAAAGAGCTGAAAGTGTGGGCCTATATAACAGCATGTTTAATCAGCCGGCGTTTGAGATTAGGAATGCCCTGGAGGATTATGCTGACAGATTGGACGAAATGAAAGCAAACCCTTGTTTTATAGCGAAGAGAAGAATGTTTGCTTGTTGAAGGCTTCGTCTGTTAAGGTCTCATTTATATAATATTACCTTGGAATGTAGGAGATGGAGGGGGCTGAGAAATCTCGGAGGACCGGAGATTAGCAGTTCTGCTTCGGTGCTGAAGCCATGGCACTCATCTGCTAGATCGTTAATTAATTTTAATGTGCAGATACCCTCCAAAGTCACTCATGGACAGCAGCGAGATCAAAAGCGAACGGCAGAAACTACAGATAAAGCACAGTGTGGGTGATTAACAGTGCTATGACCGTGGACACCGATGCCATGCTGAAACGGGCACGCCTGTCTTTAATTTTGATACGTCAAAAGGCCAGTGGGAGGCCATGTAAAGGGTCAGCATGGAGATTATCCAGTCAGCTTTGTACTTTTGTTTTACGAAGTGATCCATGCAAATAACTGGCTGAAAGACAAATGCATTATTACGGTGACATCACTGCTGCTTGCTTTAACCGCCGTCGGATGTCTATGAACTAATACAGCTTTCTTCAAGGTCTCACATGTTCTGGTTTGCAACACAGTTAATTCAATACTAAATATCCATTTACAATCTTACTGATAGGTATTACCAAACCCGGCTTATCATCTTCACCAATAGCCAGATGGCTTCTAACGTCCCATCTCCAAACCTAATTACGAGTTGCAGCTGTATCACTTTCTCCAAAACTGGCTCCAAAGGTGACGTTCTGAGGCGTCTATTAGTGCGGTGGTTTGTCATTACTGTGCTAGGTTAGGGCTTTAATGTAATGCTGGCCTTTATGTAGCACCGCCCACTTGCTATCCACAGGCCATAACTGTCCCATGAGGTCACCCTCGTTTGTCTCTCAACTTCCAGGAAGCCCCGTCCAGTCTCTCAGTTGGTCGCGCAGCAAGTAACCCCGCAGTTTGCCTCCCCCACGCAACCGAAGAAAGAAAAAAGAGAGAAAACGGATAAAGAAAAGAATGAAAAGGAGCCAGCAGTCAAAAAAAACAGCCAGAAGAAGATGAGGTAAACAAACAAGTATTCTCACAGAGAAACTAAAATCTAGTTTGACCAGGGAAAAAGAGAGCACATGTGCATGTTCGTGTTTGTGTACGCATGTGTGTATATGTGTGTATGCACAGACAGCTTAAATAACCATGTTTCAGAATTTGTGTGTATTTAGTTTCTGCTGATAATGTTTCAGAAATGAGGGTGAGGCGAGTAAATTGAGATCCAATCAGCGAGACTAACTCTGGGTGACATGGTTGTATCAAGATTAAATATAAATGACTGTAAGCCGTGTATCTTCATCTGTGGCGGGGCAGATCAGCGGTATCATGATTTTGGGGTCCTTGAACTATTACCAGTATAGGAAGGATGCACAATGCAACTTGGGGAGAGTGAAAAGTTAGTCGTGATGGAGAAACCATGCCGTGCTCCGCCACCTGATGGAGCAGTGAAGATGACGTTGAGGAAAATACATTGGACTCCAGCACTCATAACAACCCAAAGGACATTCTCCCTGAAGAGGGGAAAAATTGATTGTGACAATGAAATACCATCAGTAGGAGTTGGCCTCATTGCTCAGCTGGCTTGTACTGACAGCCTCCGTTGAAATAGAGTTGCCTGTGCCTGTGCAGTTATTTTCTGAGGCAGATATGGTGTGGAAAGCGGGGAACTGCCACCTCAGAGTAAAAGAAGTAAATTACACGTGGCTAAGAATTGTCCTTTCACCCGAATTGCTGGCTTTTTTGTTAAGGCTTTCCTGCCAAGCTGCAAATGATGCTGATCTCAGTTTTACCATCCATCCATCCATTATCCAAACCGCTTATCCGTACTGGGTCGCGGGGGGTCCAGAGCCTATCCTGGAAGCAACGGGCACGAGGCAGGGAAC
>JABFDZ020000001.1:31206942-31231691 GCA_019775955.2 Pollimyrus isidori
TGGACTGTGGGGGGAAACCGGAGTACCCGGAGGAAACTCCACGACGACACGGGGAGAACATGCAAACTCCACACACAGGAAGCCCAGGCGGAGACTCAAACCCAGGCCCCAGAGGTGTGAGGCAACAGTGCTAACCACTGCACCACCATACCGCCCCCTCTCAGTTTTACTATCTTTATTAATCAGTTTCTGGAGAACAATATGAGTGCAGTCAGAGACTTCTGTAAGTTCTCACGTTATCCATCTTTTCTGAAGGGTCTTTTCCACTCCTTGCCCCTACAGGCCAAGATTAAAAAACGTGGACAGGAGCAGCGCACAGCACTTGGAAGTCACAGTCGGAGACCTGACTGTTATTATCACGGACTTTAAGGAGAAAACAAAGCCACCAGCGTCCTCCAGCGCGGCGTCCGCAGACCAGCACAGCCAAAGTGGCTCCAGTTCCGACAACACTGAGCGAGGTCTCTCCCGGTCGTCCTCACCCCGGGGAGAGGGATCGTCAATCAATGGGGAATCCCACTAGCCCCGCCCCACACCACCCCACCCTGCCCCCACACCCCTGTTACTTTAGTCATTACGCAATATACGCATGTCATAAACTTTTTTGCCAAGATAGACCACAAGTCTCAATTTCAGGTGAGCTTAGACCACATGTTTGTGACATGCAGATGATGAGGTGAACATATTGGAAGTCTTCCACTATGTGTTCTGTCCTGGTGGGTTTGTTTTTAACGAGACCGGTTTCCTGTCAAGATCATAGTAAGTGAACTTTCTCGCCCTTTGTTCATGACTTTAAGAAACGAGGGTATTGTCTGGGGAACAAATTAGAGTATGAATTGTATAGTGCCATGTTAATGTGGTAGTATTTTACATAAAGTCAGTGTTATATTGTCAATACACTCTTACTCGATTTCTTTCTCCAAAAAATGTTGTGGCATGAAATGGGTCAGAGTTTTAAACATTTACAATAGAATATGCATTATAGCAGATAATGGGAAAAGGGTATTTGAGGTGTACAGTGGAACTGATAACTGTGAGAACGACAGCTACTTGTTCTCAGTGGCTTAATACACCTGCAGGTACGTGGTGTGGCTTAACTAAGAAAGAGAATATTCTTTAAGGACACTTGTGTATGGTTAGGCCAATATCTTACAGCACATGTCAGTTTTGTTTAATTTTCCCACCCCTGGGTATACCAGTCTGTGCTGTTAAATGTGTATGAACATCTCAATTAATTACGTTGTTTTACTGTCTGAAGAAATGTTTATAAGTAAAAGAATGAAATTATGAATTTGTTGTTAAGAGGTTGACCTCTGTCTGCTTCTTGTTCATTTCATAGATGCTAGCTTGTCATTATTTTACAGTGGTTTATATTATAGAAATTATCACAAAATAAAGAGAAACTAGACTCCTTAGTAAAACAGAAATTAAAGTTATTGGCGTTTACATTTCTGGGGTTGCTAGCACTGGGGTGTAATGCTTTGGTATACATTCTAGTGCCATAGTTAGGTTTAAAAACTGCCTCAAATTTCAAGCTGAACCATGGAATTATTACTTTTAAACTTCAACATGTTAAATTGAGTAGACAAATTTCTCTTTGTTGTTAGTATGATAATGTGTTAATCTTTTTAGAGAATTAATAATGTATTCTGTGACTTGTCTTGTAGTACTCCAATTTGAATGCATTTGTCTTGATTCACACTAGTACTCGATCTGACAACTGTTCGCTGATTGTGTGCATTCATGAGAAACATCTGCAGCATTTATCTGCCATATCATAAATCTATCAGGCTTTTCAGTCTCACTTTCCTCGGGTATACATGAGTAACTGTAAGGTGCTCAAAATCCACCTTTATTTGTAGAGCGCTTTTGCGTCTACATGATGCATTATTAGGTGTGACGGCTACTGTCAGAGCTAACAAGACGTCCACACCCAGAGTAATTAAATGTGTATTCCCGGATTTTAGTATAAAAACAAAAACATCAACCATATACAATACTTGCAATAAAAAAATAGACGAGAAACAATATCAAATTACACCCAGAGGTTAAGAAGTTATAGAATTTAAAATTGACTAGAATATATTTTTTTAATTAATCGTCTCGGAGAAATAATGCTCTTTATGAGACAGATACATGCAGATGAGAGCAAACGTCGAGATCAGACAGCGTTCAGTGTGTCTTGCTTACTCTGTTAACACAGGTATCTGATGTGCACACACAAAGAATAGGTTATTTATAGCGTACCGACAAACCGCTTATGCAAAGTACCAGCATAGAAAATGGTACTGCCAAACTGATTAGAATTTCTACTCAGACGACTGGGGTGAAGCAGTGACCATCCCTCCCTCCCCCCCCCAAACTCCGCCTATGGTAATTAAAGCAATTTGAACCAGTATCACGGTCTTTGTTGTAGTTGCAGTCTTAATTATATGAACATGAGCGGATATAGCCGGTAGTCACTTTTGCAATTAATTTTAAAAGTCAAATATATCAAAGTAAAGAGAAGGTAAGTAAATTCTATTATATTAGATGTGCTTTTCGACGACCTCAAAAACCCGTAAACTGTCACAAAGTGGCCATCTTGTGCCCGCCCCTTATCCTCTCATCCCCTCCCCGGTCCTCTCTGCGCATGCGCCAAATGCGGCCAGCGTGCCCCGCGGTTGATTAATTTTTCATGACAGAGAATGTGCCGTCCTATTGCAACGCGGTCGGCGATGTCTGCCATCGCCCCTTCCTCCCAGAAGCCAACGCATCGGCAGCGTTTTTGACAGCGGTGGAAGATTACACTTATTTCATTCCGATGGCCGGAAGGCTGCTATGCGGGCGGCCCTGCTAACCAGTCCTCTCCTCGCTCGTTGACGTAGTCATGCCGTGAGCTTTGGTTTAAGCAGCTTTTGTGTTTTTAGCCGAAATGCGACGTTACCTCCGCATGCTCCTGGCGTGCGCGCTCTTCGCGCTACTCTCCGCACTCTATGTGTTCAGCCAGTTTGCCTCCTCGCTGGAGCGCGCGGCCAGGCGGACCGACGGGACGGCGCAGCGCGGCGACGGGCGCCAGGGAGCCGGGAAAGCGGCGCAGAAATCAGGGCCGGGCGACCAGCATTGGTATAACAGGTGAGCTTTCCCTGTGTAACAGAAAAGAAATTAACCACACGGTTTAAGAGTGAATTTAGGCTCAGCAGCGATTGGCTTCCCAAGTATCTGGCAAGCTAGCAGAGAGAGGCACGTGTGAGTGTTTCTTCGGGACATAAACTGGCTTCCGATGTGTTACCGGGACTGCGGCCACTCGCCGACTTGGCAGCATATGTATCGGAATTTGTGGGGTTTGGAGTTACCGCCGCCGGAAGTCGGTTTTACCGCACGCACCAAGATCCTTGCTTGTTGGTTTGTTAAAGTGGTTTTTCAGCAGCTGTGGCTTATCAGTTTGCTTGAGGATTTATTTGGCGGCGGCGTTAGTGCTGCTTAATTGGTTTTTCGGGGAGGATTTGAGAGTCACGAAATCAGACACTGTGCTTGTTCGGGTTGAAGATTTCCTAAGCAAGCGGTTTTAACAAAAAACACGCATTTGATTTATTAATTCGCATTTATAAGGCATTGCAAAAAATTGTGCAAGTTGTGCAAACCATCTATTATTTTGCATTGCAAACAGGAAACGTGTGATTACATTGCTGGGGATGTCCTCTCGTCCTGGTGTGAGACAGGATCTGTGGGAACGCGGCGCGCAGTATTTATTCAGCTGAGTTCTATGCTGTTTTAAATTTAAGGGATTATTTTTACTGCGCCAGAAACGTTCGTGATAGTCATGATTACCCATTCTGTTTTCCCTTTCGTGGTATCCTCCGTATCAAGTTACTACGCAGTAATGGGGCGTTAAACCCAACATTTGTATTCATACGTTTCCATTTCAACAAAATGGCGTGCATACTCGTACAATGTAATCCATCAGTAATTTGACCTGAACCAGCAACAATAATGAAACCCTATGCTGTTGTTTGATTTTGTTGACGATTATTGGCGTCAGATTATAAAATGTAATCCTTCCCCCTTTGCTCATCCGGAGGGATATCCCAGATGGGGTGCCAACCTATTGTAGGGCACACCTATGGCCAATTTGGCAACTCCAAGTAGCCTCAGCATCTTTTGGACTGCGGGATACCCGCAGGAAAGTCCACAACACAAGGAGACCATGCAGCAAATGGAACACTGGCGGAGGCTTGAACCCAAGTCCCAGAGGTGTGAGGGGACAGTGTGAACCACCTCACTACCAGGCTGCCCCTCAATATAAATCAGTACTGAAAATGATAAAATCCGCTCATAAATCCCGGTGTGTTTGGTAGTGCAAGATATCAGTCTTTCAATCACATAACCAGTTTTTATGGCTTATGATCATAAAGAGTGTTTTGAGCAACACCCCCTCCCTTTGTATGGCGGAGGTGCAGCTTTTGGTGGCGTTTATCACTGGAGTGATTGAGGGGCGCTTTTATGCAGAGCCTGTTTTTTCTCCTCCTGTCAGGTGTAGGAGTTTGTCAGTGTCTTACTGGAATCCCTATTGGAGGCTGCCCCCTGCTGTTTGTGGAATGAACTGCTTAATGGAATCGTCTTTTAGGTAGGCTTGGCAGAGACTAATCCCGATGGCCATAGGAAGGAAAAGATGTTCTTTTGGATTATCTGATGAACGAAGATTAATCTGGAGATTGTTAGTAATGTCATATAAAGCTAAGCAAGAATAAATGCTGTTTAGCAGCATTTACTATGATACCCTTAAGCAAACAGGTTTTGTTCTAGATCTCTGTAAAATTGGTGGTTTCTTCCAGCACCTATTTTTCTACACGGCATGGCTTATCCTGGATCAGACCCCAAACCAATTAGGTCAAAGAAGTAATTAAGATCACCATTTAGCTAACAACGGAGCCCTGTAGCTTAGTTCTTTCCCTGTTCAAACACAAATGATTCAGCTCAAGAGCTGTGTGGTAATTGTAAATGTGTAGGAGTTGTATCAGGTGTGTTAAATAAGGGGAAACCAAAAATGTGCAGGACATTGGCCCTCCAGGACTGGAGTTTAACACCCTTGACATGTGCTTTTAGCATAATAGCCGGTAGCTCTTATCCGCAAAGGGCTGGTGTATGCAGGTTTTTTCTGAACTTTTTAGATGTCTGTTCAAATCTAGGTGTGAGGACTCTTCAGCCAATCAGCGCTCTAACTACTAATCTAATTAGGAAGTTACACACACACCTTACGCCTTTCGGGATAAGATTGGCCACCCCTGCTCTAGGTGAAACCCTGCTTGATAAAACAGGGAGCCAGGGCTGGCCTGCTGTGTTGAGATGTGAGTTTCAGCACCCCTTGCTGCCTGGCCCATCTCCATAATTCGGCCCCCTGCTTTTGTGTCGTGCAGAAGTAGTTTGAGACAGGCCCATGTTAATGTTCATGTCGTGAGACTGGCAGCCCCTGCAAGCAAAATGTTTCTTAAATGAAAACATGGATTAAAGATTTATCGTATTGCTTATTTGACACTTGGCTTCTATTCTTAAAGGATAATGAATTGGTTTCACTAAAGGAAAACTAAACCACAGTAATTTAGCCTTTTGTATGATGTAAAATGCACTTTAAAATGGCGTATTTGCACCCAATTTTACAAAGATGATTAATCAGGTTTTTAAAATATACTTTTAATATTCAGACAGAAAGGGCTTCTGATGGTTGATATACACAAATGCAGCTCTTTTTGGCTTAGGGGATTAAACTGGCAGTCATTCTGCAATGTTTCGGTGGCCTTCAAGGTCTTCAATGTTCTACATTTCCTTGCCAGGTATCTCATATGCAAGTCACTCTTGTAATTGGGTTCTGGGCCCCAGCTCTGTAGGGGGAGTGTGAGGCATCATTCAGCAAGCCAACGCCTGGTTCGTTTCAGGTACATCCTGAGGGACGAGAAGCTATCTCGGGCTGAAGGACCCAGGCAGGAGCTGGTGCACCTCGCCGTGGTGGCATGTGGGCAGCGGCTGGACGAGACGCTCACCATGCTCAAGTCTGCCGTCACCCTCGGCCACCAGCCGCTGCTCTTCCACATCTTTGCCGAAGATGAGCTGCACTCTGGCTTCAGAGCGGCGGTGAGCACCTGTCTGACTCCCGCACGGCCTGTTTATGGGGCCCTGCTTATGCGTAGGGGTGTAAATCATTGGTCGTAAGGAGATTTGATTCCAGTCATCGAGGAAACTATTTGATGAATTGGAAACCTTTCATTTCAATCGTGATTTGATCCAAGTACTTAATGAATTGATTATTTTAATAGCCTAAGTCCAAACCTTCTCAAACTTCTAAAAAAAAATACACGAGTATTGCCATGGGTAGAGAAAAACAGTGTAACATATCACTGTACAAAGAAAAATCAAATGCATTAAAAGAAGTGCCATGGGGGGTGGAAGCTGCCAAGCTTGCTAGCCCTGTTAAGCACAATGTTACATGGGCTTTTTATTCTGCTAAAGCGAAACATCAACCTCTAGGACAGATTTAATAATGAACTATAAACATGTCGCTGGCCTCTTCTAAATGGTGGATGAGCCAATGAATTTCTTGTCCTCCTGCAGAAAGTGGCTGATTGCACAATGCAAACATCTGTTAGTTCAGGAGTTGTGTGTGTGTGTGGCTCTGGTCAATATTGATGAAGTTTAAATGTCAACCAAGATTGTCACGTCGGTCTGATGCCAAAATTTAGATTTTTAACAAATCCACCAGTACTGATGTGTTAACATCACTAATGCATGTTGCGCATCACGAAGGATAGCATGGTATTTTGCGTAGCTAGTTGGCTAGCTACCTCAGGGTTAGCTACACAATAGGCATTTCTGAAAAGCATCGTAGGGCAAAGATCCCAACTATTCACAAAGAATTCTGCATTGCGAAATGAGTTTCCCGAAAGCGTCAAGCGCAGAGACCATCAGGTAGAGCTTCCTGTTATGAATATTGGTCAGTCTTCCCCTGCCGTCCTCCTCCTGAGAAACGTATCTGCTGGTGCTGCTACTTGGTGCGTCTACCTGCGGCCTGTGAACTGGGCTGCTCCTGTGCCGTATTCACCTTTCCCGCCTTTTTGTGCAGCTGGAAGCCTGGCCTGCCCCCGGCCGCTCCCGCTACAACTACACCCTGTACCCAATCACGTTCCCTGCCGACAACGCTGTCGAGTGGAAGAAGCTGTTCAAGCCCTGTGCCTCTCAGAGGCTCTTCCTGCCTGTGAGTCCCGTGTCTAGCAACCCCCGGCATCATGAGTGAATCTCTAACCTGACCGTACTTGTGCTCTCATCAACCTGTCATACATCATCTTTATTGCCAACGTCTAGTTCCAATTCTCAAGAACAGAAGTATAGAGGACGGTAAAAATCCCTGGATGTTGGTCTTGCTCTGCCAGAAACGAGACAAATCCCGTGATTCATTGTCCCCCAAGTGCGTTCTTGGATGGCGACATGGCAAGACCCAGTCTTGTCAAGACCACAAGTACGGTCTTTGCTTTCTTGGTATTGAGATTCACCCCATGAGTATTCATCAATCTTTTCTGTGTTACTGCTGGTCCTTTGTATGGGGATGTGAGTGCGTGCCGGCAAAGCCAGGGTATGATGGGCAGGTGGGGGGCGGGATAGCAACCTCATCATAGGGGGCACAGTCGCGCACCCACAAATACTCATTGCGTTGCACCAGTTCCTGAAAGCCACATGTGGGAATATCTGGCAGAGGTTTTTGGGAAGCACATCACTCCCAAAAACGCAGTCCAGAGGTAGGAATCAGACTGAAATTGTAATTGCCATTTGCCAGTTATATACAGTAAGTGAAATACTCGCAGTGAAATGTTATTTTACGACATGCCATAATGTAAAAACGGTGGGATTCAGACGTAATAGGCTTAGATAAGAAATTACTCATAGGAATCTAACTAATGGGGACGGAGTACAGATGTCATTAAATACAGATGGGCAGTTATAGTAGTATGTGTAAATATATTGCAGTGCAACAGCGAGCAGGGGTATTCCTGTAAGTAATTAATAGATTTGTCGTGGGCAGGTGATTAATAACCAGGCCAGTCCTAGGTGTTGCCCTGTTGAGGGTCTGAATGCCGAGTGGGACAAGGCTTCCCCTCATTCTCTCTGTATTGGCCTTCAGGGAGGTCTGCACCCTGGAGGCGTTAGATGATGGTTTATCCCATTATGGGAATTTGTGGAGTGTGAGGGGCTTTAGCCCTCTGTCCTCAGCTGGACTCTGTTAAAGATTTATCTTAATTCCCTTCACCTGAGCTGCACCCTTCAGACTTTCCCTCCCCTGTTGGTTTATTGGGCAGTGTAAGGCTAGGATGGGAAAGTTGCAGGTTTGAATCCCAGGCTCTGCAAAGTGATTTCACCTTTAGTCTCCTGAGCAGGGCCCTCAGCTCGATTAGAGACTCCCAGCAGAGTCTGAGTGTACAATAGGTAGTCAGAAACTGCCTGACCCTACTTTCTCCTTTGTATGTTGCTTTGGATAAAAGCACCTGTTTTTTTTTTTTTTTATACGTTTCCATAAATAAATGCACTTTCCTCGGGTACCCCACTAAGGGCAGGGTTCTTGCGATCTACTTCACTGTAAAGTAGATGAAACCCCCCCCCCCCCTCCCATTCTGAGAATCCAGTGGTCCCTCATTTAATTGCCAACTGGTTTACAGATGAAGACGTTATTTTACATATAATCATTAAGTGACTAAGCAGTGAGAGAGAGGGTGTGACTGGGTAGAACTGTCTGGAATGTTTAATCCAGTTAGTACCAGTTGTGCTGATGTCTTTGTGTGCGCCGTCTCCAGATCATCCTAAAGGACGTGGACTCCCTGCTCTACGTGGACACGGACATCCTGTTTCTCAGGCCTGTTGAGGATCTGTGGTCCCTGTTGGCCCATTTCAACTCCAGCCAACTGGCCGCTATGGCGCCAGAACACGAGGAGCCGCGCATCGCCTGGTATAGCCGCTTCGCGAGACACCCCTACTACGGCAAGACTGGCCTCAACTCCGGGGTCATGCTCATGAACATGACCAGGATCAGGGAGAAGCACTTCAAGGTGCGCCTGCTTTTCTGTGCCAGGATTGAATTAAATGGTCTTCTGAGCTTAGACTATACCAGTAAAGTAAAAGGTAGTTTGTTGAAGATCATGCATCACATAGTAAATCTGCAGTACCATGAGGTAAGGAGCGTGCACTGATTAGTGAGTTGCCATACCCATCACATGACAAACCACCCCAGGGATGAGGACCTGAGTCCAGCCATGTGATGGGCGATACCTCAGCACCACACCAGTCTGAATGGACCAGTGTGAGGTTTTTTTTCCCCCCAGTGGCTGGAGTGACAATCCTGCCACCAACCTCCAAGTTATTCCCTGTAACTTGGAGGACCTGCTTGTAGGGCTGGATGTAGATTAACTTCATACCCAGGAGTAGGCAATTCCAGGTTAAGGGCTTTGCTCAAGGACCCAATGTAGTAGACTCACTCTGGGCATTTATGGGACTTGAACCAGCAATATCCAGTTGCCGGCACAGATCCCTAGCCACAGAGCCACCACTATGACCCATCTTTAAATTGAAACCGATTTGTGGGCTAGTTGCCGATTTTTTTATTTAAATGCTTTGATTGAATGGGAAGAGTGGGTATGCCGTTGTGTTGAATGGGATCTTAAAGCTAATTGTGTGACTTTGCTTTTACTACGTGTCCCATGGGCAGAATGACATGACCTCTGTTGCCCTGCGGTGGAAGGACCTGCTAATTCCACTGCTTCAGAAGTATAAGCTGAACATCACATGGGGAGACCAGGACCTGCTCAACATCATCTTTCACCACAACCCTGGTGAGCCTCATTTTGCCCCTCCCTCCCTGTCTGTCGTGATGCGAGTGTGTAACAACGCCCATGGACTCGGGAGTTTGCCTCGCCCAGACTGACCGCATACCTTTCCCTTGCAGAGAGCCTCTTCCTCGTCCCCTGCCAGTGGAACTACCGGCCAGACCACTGCATTTACGGAAGCAACTGTGTCCCAGCGGAGCAGCAGGGCGTCTTCATCCTCCATGGCAACCGGGGCGTCTATCATGACGAGAAGCAGCCATCGTTCCGGGCGGTTTACCAGGCTTTTCAGAGGGTGAGGAAGGGCTGGGGTGCAGGGCTGGCATTATGGGTAATGCTGTCCTGTCTGAGCACAGGCTGTCTCTCCAGTGACCTACATACACTGCATCACTGCATTATTTGCACTTATATATTTACCAGATCCTTGTGTCCTAAGAAATGTATCAGTCAGGCAAATAGTGCATTATAGTCGTACTGCAATCATGGAGCCAAACTTCATATAAGCGCAGCTATGCAGAGATTCCAGTGAAGCGTCCTTCAGTTTGCGGTGAGTTTGTGTAGCACTGTAAACCTATCATTTCATACATGCTGTACCTTGCACCTTTTTTCTTGTTTCCAAAGAAGATGCACGCGATTCCTATTGGTCACTCCTGACTATTGTCTTCAGAGTCACATTAATTAACTGGCAAATGTGTGAAGGAGTCCATCGTTTGAGCTGCTGGCCCTGTCTTGTGTGTTGGTTTGGCCGGGAGAATTCATTCGCTTATAACCTTAGCTGAACCGTTTGCTAAAGATTCTCTGATTTATTGGGGAGGTTTCTCCCGCACGGGGTTGTCATGGCTTGGCCCCGATTCCAGAAGAGCTGCAAACATTGCAAAGCCTCTGATTTAAGTCTTAAATATGTGAAGTAGCTACATGTATGCTTAGGAGTTTGTCACATTGAATACGTACAGGTAATTGGAAATGGAATTCATTTACATATACAAAGAGCTGTCAGCTTTATGAGGAGTTTGGTGTCTGATAGCGAGTCGGTTAATTAAAATGGCTTCCCCTCCCCCTCCAGTACACGTTTGGGGAGGATTTGGTTGAGTCTTTCCTGCTACCTTTG
Organism: Pollimyrus isidori; assembly: GCA_019775955.2. Lineage (NCBI taxonomy): Eukaryota > Metazoa > Chordata > Actinopteri > Osteoglossiformes > Mormyridae > Pollimyrus > Pollimyrus isidori. Next base: position 31,217,884 of record JABFDZ020000001.1, read on the forward strand.
GAGGAAGAGTTACGCAAGACAACTCACACTTACTGCGGCCGGGTGGGGCACCTTTTCACCAAGCGGCTTCAGCTGAGCGTCAGGAGTTCTCAGGGCGACCCTTCCAGAGGACAGTGATCGGTGTCTTCTGGAAGGAGGAAGCACAGGAACTCCTAGCCAACACCGCCTTTAACATAATGCTACACTTAGCATCAGAGAACCTTCTGGAATGTTTCATGCGATATCGGACCCTGAGCGTGATCACGGTCCGCTCTGTGGGGCATGGTCAGACTACAGCAGTAGAGAAGAGGAGCAGTGTGTCCAGCTGTGCCCGATTGGTGGTCTTCAGCACTTGTGGAGATGTGGCAGTGGTCCATATCAACAGAGACTTCCAGCTCCTGACAAGCTGGGGCGTGACAATCATTTTCCGAGTTTTATGACTTTGTGTGTCTGACAATCACGCAGGTTCTCTATGTGATCACGCAGACAGGAATACCAGTCTTGCTCTCTGGAAAGGGATGTTTTTTTTTATTTTTTAAATCAAGATTTTTGGGTATTTATAACATTCATTATTCCCAGATTGGATTTTTGAGCAATAGATTATCCGTTGTGACTGGGGGGCAGGAGAGGGTTTCTTTTTTCCTTTTTTTAAATGTAAAAAAGATGGTTTAGCATAGTGTATGCTATGCATATCAGTGAGGTATTTAAATTCCACCCTCCGAACAATTGTTTAATCATTAAAGGAACATTTTACCCCAAAGCTGAAAAATGTATGTTTTAGATGGGCTTTGGTACTATCTATCCATCTGTTGTTCTACTGGGAGTTACCTAGTTTTAGAGGGACTGGTTCTTTTTTTTCAGTTTTGGGGTGAACTACCCCTTTAAATGACTGTACTTGCATGCCCTGAGTATTTCAGAGGCTCGGTGTTTCATTTCAAATTTTGCTTCATCCGTGAAGATTTGTTTATGGTAGGACTGACCTCCCCACACTAAATGCAAGTCTGGACGCCGGTACACCTTTGAGGTACAGCTCAGCTGCACGCTGCTTATCACGTCGGCAGTAAGTGGACCAGCATCCTGCCTTAAGCCCTGTGGGTCTCTGGGATGGCTTCCGCCCCCCCAAACCCTACTTGGACAAACATCTGTTGAAGGTGGTTGGGTGGACAGACTTTATGGAAATGTTCAATATATGCTGTATTTCAATTATATAACCACTAATACACTGCTATGTTTGTGTACTGAAATATTTTAAAATGTACTTTTTCATTTCAATGATTTTTCTTAGTGTTTTCCTGTTTAAATAGCTAATGCCAAAATGTGATTTGTACATAGATTAATATTTTGATTGAAGCAAAACACTAATCTGATTTTTTACATTGACTGAAGAATATTTTGAATGTGAACTTAAATGTTCTTTTTAATGTTTTACTGTTGTTTGTGGGGATACGTACCAGGTAAGTGATTTACATGCAATATTTTGAAAAGAAACTTTTATATGCAGTGAGCAAATGATGGATTTTTAATTTAAAAATTAAAGATATTAGCCACTGAGTGCTGTTATGGCTTGATGTATATTTAAATTAGTCTTTTTATCTACTTTTCATACTTCAGTATGCCTCATGTCCCTAATTTGCTAGTTAAGTGACTATGTTCTAGAGTGGGTATGGATTACGAAGCTGGCCCTGGAGTCACTTGCTTTTGAGGATGGCAAATATAATTTTTCTTTTTTTCCAAAACAATGACTAGCAACACTGAAGTTTTGCCCGCATCACTCTTACCTTGTTTCCACCAACATGGTGCTGCTGCCATTGCTGAGTTGGTCCTTGCTTGGTACCTTTTGAGAACCAGCCTGATTTCCGCCATTTTCAATTAAGTACGGGACAGACATGTTACATAGGTGGAGTGAAAGTGAAGGAAAGGTTTATCTGTAATCCGCTTTTGGTTTATTTTTTCTGAACTGAAAAAAAGTTTCCGGAGTGTGACCTGTTGTACCTATATCCACTTTTCTCTCTGTAAAGGCTCCCTGTGTGTGTGTGTGTGTGTGTGTGTGTGTGTGTGTGTGTGTGTGTATTCTCGCTGGCTGGTTTACTGCTGCCTGTTTAATGATAAGCGTGCTAAAAACTTTGCAATCCGCCTCAGAATGTCTCTAACATTTCTACTTTATTGTTAAACATTCATACTTTGATCTGTTGCTCAAATTTAATAATAATCTGTTTTCAGAAAAAAGACGTCTTTATTTTGCTAATAAGCTGGTAGTGTTATGTCCCGCTCCATTCAAGCCTCCCATGTGTGCCACACCCGCCTCGTTACCTCCTGTGATTGCCTAGTGTTTCCACCTGTGTGGCACCGCCGCATGCCAGTCTTGTGCTTTGTCTCTATGTATTTAGGTCTGCATCTGCGTCTTTTCCGGCATTTTTCTCAAATCTTAAGCTCTGGCAATAAAGGATAGTTTGGAATGGAGCTGGATGTGAAAGACCCCCCCCCCCCCCCCCAAAAAAAAAACGTGCACACCATGTTTGCATTTTTTAAAAACGAAAATATCTGGAGTCCCTAAGAGGACGCGGGAGGAGAAAAAAAATCTTACTTTTGCAAGATTTTAAAAAACCTTTAATTTGTCTGATTAACTGTACTGCATCTTCCATGCACAAAGGGTAGAATTAATGGTCTAATTAATATGAAACTAAAAGACACTGACTAGTCAAGTAAAATGCTTTAAGAATTTGACTATGTGGGTACCGTGGACACCGTTTAACTTAGATTATGTATTTCCACACATCTATTAATAATTGCATTGTGTCCATTCGTCACCAGTGACTGTAAGTGAAACAGCTATTGAATGCTACAGTAAGTGTAAATATAGTAATTGAAATAATTCTATAAAGAAATATGAAAAAAGACATTTTATTTGTCCACATAGGGAAATTAGTTGGCAGCATATTCATAAGGTGTTTCATCACAACATTATAAATTCATTGATATAACACATATCGATACAACGTCAGGGCATTAGAGACAACAATATAGGCACTCTTATAGACATTCCCATGCACATACCTTAAACCAAATTAGGTTTGTCCAGCGAGATGTGGGTCACTAGACCACAGATGGTATGTAACCTGCTCACAGATTAGTTTTACAAACGCCTCCATATCTGCCCTCAGGGCCTGCATAGCTGTACTGTGTGTCTTTCTCAGCTCCTGGTACAGACTAGATTTCCCTCCGAGTTGTGCACTGTAGTGGCGCTGGAGGTAATGCCATCATTTGGCAACTGGAGGGTTGCAGGTTTGATCCCTGGTTCCTCTTGACCCTGTCAAAGTGTCCTTGAGTTAGCCATTGAACCTCCTGGTGTGCAGGCTGGTGCCTTGCAGGGCAGCCTCTGCCACTGGTGTATGAATGTGTGGTATGCATGGGTGAATGTGAGGCATGTATTGTAAACTGCTTTGAGTACTTGTAGGAGTAGAAATGTAGTCCATTACTCCACCAGTATTGGAGTACCAAGTCCTTTGATGCTGCTCAGGGCGTTGGGACCAGGGAACCACAGCCCCTGACCTTTTGCAAAGTCAGGGAACATGGAGACACTTCCACTTCGGTCTCCAGACCTATGGGAAGGATGCAATCCTCATAGCCAGCCCTGTCAGTGCCAGTGGTCGCATTGAAGTCACCCATGACCAGAAGAGTGTCACCTCAGGGGCACCTATCAACCACCGAGTGATGTTGCGAGTAAAATGTTTCCCTCAACGAGACATCAGTCACCGCAGTTGAGCATACACTGAGACAACAGACAAGACACCCAAGGAGTGCCTTAGCCTGAGTCTCATAATACGTTAAAAGGACTGACATCAGAGACCATTGGGAGGAGCCAAAATGATACAGCGACAGCTACTACCTGAGTATGGCAGCCGTCAGACCAACCAGACCAAAAGTAGGTATACCAACCTACACAGATCTGACCACTCCACGGTCTGCATAGCTGTGGTGCTGCCACTGAAACACGGAGCTTTCCCTCCACTGCAGAGAAGGACGGTCATCATGCCAGCGACAGGACATTCCGCTTGTCTACCCGGATGGGTCACCGGGCCTCAGCACCGCACTAGTCTCCATCCCCAACAGGCCGGATCCTATTAACTCTCCAATGTTTTCAAGTCGTCCAGGGATGCGGCTCCTGAAGGATTTCCCCCATCCATTCTATTGTTGTTTCATTCCTGGACCAAATAATATGGTTGTAAATGAGCTTGTAAAACTAATTTTGGGCATTTTTCAACCAAAGTTAACACTAGAGAAAAATGTAAAACACTGAAGAAATGCATTATATGGCTCAGACTTATTGAAGACAACTTATATTTTCCTAGTACGCTGGGTTGCATTGCTCTTCCTCCATATTACTTCCCATCCATATTTATATTTATTTCAGGCTGACAGTCTTTATTCAATTGCTTTCTAATTTTTAGTATTGTCTTTTTATTGTTTTTATTTATTATATTCAGTTTGTATGCTGTGTTTATTTTTTTTTTAATTTTGCTGCTCTCTTTTGTACTGTCCACTTTCTGCCGTGACAAAGAGAATTTCCCACTTGTGGGACTAGTAAAGGATTATCTTATCTTCTCAAAAACAAAAGCCTGACTCTTCAGGCGTGAGACAGCGCCCCACCAACTACAGCCTGGACACCATAAAATGCCACGACATGACAGCTGTCTACAGAGCATGAGAAGTAAAGGGAAAACACAGTGAAGCACTTCTCCAAAAAGCCTTATTGTATAATTTACACAACACTGATATTTTGCTTTTAAAAATGATTACTTTCCTATGTCTGTGGACATTGCAGCATGCCATAGCAGAACAAATGGACATGAATCACAGAGCTCTTGAATGCTACTTCAAAACAATACATAAATACTTCAACCAGAAGTGGCCCCACTAACACCACCGGTGAGCCCACTATTTGCTAATGCAAGTGATTGGGTTGTGTTTACGTTGAATTCTAATTCTGCAGCCATTTAATTACAGGATTGTAAACTAAACATCTCCATATAATTACTCATTACTCAAGCACGCCAACCTAACTATTTTCTGCCCCTAGGTCAATGCCAACACCTAACATACATGCAGCCACATCATTGATGAAATGGTGTTAATCATTGGCTAGATTTTGGATAAACATTTGGTGGCAGAGTCGTCAAAATTTGCAGTGTGGAGATTAATGGTGCTTTATTTGACATGTGATAATGAGACCTCTGAAATCTGTAGCCAAGCAAGTGGGTTTTATTGTGACAGGAGATTACTTTCTATATCTAAAATAAAATTGATATGCAAATCAAATTCTGATTAAAATTACTTGAATTAAAAGACTGAATATAGATGTTTTTGGATAGTTTTTTTGGGACCTGATAAAGTGGGAACCACTGTAGTAAAAACCAAAGTGGTTTTGGGCCTGGTGTCTGCTGGCAAAGTCATCAGATGGCAAGATGCTACCATCCATTAAGCTGGCCTCCTTCAACAGTGACGGAGCCACAGTAATGATTGGGGAGCAGTCTCTTTTGCTTCTACCTTTAGTTTAGCTATTTTGTGAGATTGTCATAGAGAGCATTTTGAATTCTTCTAGGGAGAAAAGCTAGAGTAGGACAGAGACTCCAGGACTCACACCCAGGCCTGATAACTGCACTGCGTGACACTTTGCCTCAATCTGGCCATGTCCGACTGCTTTAAGTGGCAGAGGGGAGTACCATACCTCTTCAAATATGCTAGAACTTCATCCAAACCTCCAGCAACAGGATCAGGAATCTTCAATAAATAGCCATGCTATTGAACTTCCCCAAATCAAACTGGTTAGCAGTAGTTACTGCTAGACTATTCACAGATTTACTCTTTTGACAGTTTTTTAAGCTCAATGAATTTTGTACACAGTAAACACTGTCAGGTGTGAGTCAAATAAAGAGGCACCAGATGCGATGCGCTGAATTCTGCTTGCTCTTATTGCAGACCTCTCATTCCAAGCCGGGAATGGGCCGACAGGCTCACAGACTGTATTCCTTTGCAAAGGATGAGTTCATCCCCCTTGCCATGTGCCTAATGCATCTTGTGTGTGAGAGGATCCACAAGGTTGTTTTTTTGGCTTTCCAAAAGAGAATCCTTTTTTCTCAAGTAGAGCAGGAGGTATGAGATCAATATCACAGTCCTTGGTTTTCCTTTTAATTGAATAATATTCCTAGCTGAGCTGTCATGCTTGATCTCAGGTCAGAGTGCTGAAGATATGCCTGACACCACTGAGAGACAGCAGTATAGTGAAGAACCGCTGGCAAGCATTTCTCCAATCAGATGCTGGTCTGAAGTCTCTGCAGGATTACAGGATGGTATTATCATACGCTCCTGGGCAGAAAAATGGGCCAAACTGTAATGCTGTTCAATTTGGGTTTAGCCCATTTTTTTGGCCCCAGGAGTATGTGTGTGTATATCATACTATATTTGAGTATTTAATGTGGATTTGAACTCCACCCAACCATCCACTTTCTGTAACCAGTTATCCTATTCAGGGTCACAGGGGGGCCACAGCCTGTGGGTGCAAGGCAGGGAACAACCCAGTATGGGGTGCCAACCCTTCACAGGGCACAGGAGGAAACCAGTGGAAACCCCACAACTACATGGGGAGAACATGCAAACTCCACACATATGGAGCCATGGCGGCTTAAGCCCTGGTCTCAGAGCTCAGAGGTGTGATGCAACAGTGCTAACCACTGCACCGCCATGCCACTGTTTAGTTGAAATGTGTATATAAGTTCTACAGGTAATGGAACCCTTTCTGAGTGCACTAGGAACATTGAGAGCCAGTTGGTCTGGGGCCATTGTGGTCTCTCCCAGACGGATTCTGACAAACTCAGCAGAGTATGGAGATGCTGCGATGAAGACACTGACAGAGCAGTTTCCAGGACTGAGGAAGTCTGACCTGGTGTCTGAGTGAGACTCCAGCAGACTGAGAATGAGAAGGTCCTGATCTGAAGGCATCGTGTATTGGTCACATTAACTACATCACCACCAGCATCACCAATCTGTTGGTTTGAAATAATAATTTTATCTTTGTTTGCACTTTTCTCTACTACACAACAAATCCCAGGAGCAGTTGTTTATATGGCTTCAATCCTCTTGGTCGCATCCCACCCTGAACCTTACAGCTGCAATCGCCCACATCCCCTGTCCAGACTGCAGATGTAGGGAGGCTATATTCTGCACTTAGTATTGTAATACATAAGAAATTTACAAACGAGAGAGGCCCTTCGCCCCATTAAGCTCCTTTGGGGATTGCAGTGAAAACACTATCACTACTTTTGTATCTATCAGAATGATATATTTCTTAATGCATGAATTGTTTTTTAAAGGTTAAGATACTTCTCTGCAACAGACTAAAGGGTGAGGCACTTAGATATGTGTTGCAAGGTGGCCATCGATGGACCAGTCTGGGTGGCCTTGGACCACAAGCAGTGCATGTAGAGGTTTTATAAAATGGCAAGCAGGAGGCTGAAAAGTTCTGCCTCTGGTTGTAGACTGTGTAAATGAACATAGATGAACAATGGCTTTATTCAGATACCCTATTAGGATAACATGTTGATGGTTGTGTGTATTTATGTTCCACTATGCTGAAAAATGGCCCCTTTGAATTGTAAATGAAAAGAACGGCTTATGCTGTATTTGACTTGATTTCTTTTCTGTTTGTTAAATGTGTAAATTAACATTGCTTTTATGTTACATTTAATGTTGAACAGGGCTTCAATTTCTTTTCATAAAATATGCTTTAATGTGATAATTGTCTTTTTTTTCAATTATGTACCGGTAATTATTAGATCTCCTAAAATATATTGCTGACATCTTTAACATGTCTCTGGCTAAAGCGACTGTCCCAACCTGCTTCAGAACAGCAACCATCATTCCATTGCCCAAGCAAAGCAACATCAGCACTCTTAATGACTACAGACTGGTGGCACTCACCCCCATCATTGCCAAGTGCTTTGAGAGGCTGGTGATGAAGCATCTCAAATCTGGCCTCGCCCCCAACCTGGACCAGCACCAGTATGCCTACAGGGGAAAGAGGTCCACAGAGGATGCCATTGCCACAGCTCTTCATACGGCATTGACGCACTTAGACAAGAAGGGGACATACGCAAGGCTTTTCATTGACTAGAACTCAGCATTTAATACCATCATCCCCAACCAGCTGGTCACCAAACTCCGCAATCTGGGCGTCAACAACAAACTGTGCGTGTGGATTAAGAACTTCCTGACAAACCACCCACAGACAGTGAGACTGGACCCATATCAGTCCCCGAGCCTGTCCCTTAGCACTGGAGAACCGCAAGGATGTGGGTTGAGTCCATTTTTATATTCCATCTACACATATGATTGTACTCCTATCCACCCCACAAACACAATAATAAAATTTGCAGATGACACAACTACGGAATTTGCAGATGATAACAACGACAGTGCCTACATAGAGGAAGTCAGCTGTCTAACAGGATGGTGCAAACATAACAACTTGACCCTGAATGTTAACAAAACAAAGGAAATCATAGTAGACTTCAGAAGGTATAAAACCCCACCATGCCCCCTCATCATCAATGGAGAAGAAGTGGAGAAGGTCTCTTGTTTTATGTTCCTGGCGACCTTGATCACAGAGGACCTGAAATGGGAGGCCAATAGAACAGTCATAGTTAAAAAGGCACCAAAGCAGCTGTACTTTTTAAGGACAGCTTCTGCCGAGCTGCTTAAATTTTTTTACCAATGCACCATTGAGAGCGTCATCACATACTGCATCACTGCATGGTATGCTAACTGCACAGACAGCGAAAAAAAGTCTCTCAGTTGGGTTATAAGATTTGCTGAGAAGATCATTGGACTTCCCATGCCCTCACTAGACAGCATTTTTAAGACCCGCTGTCTACTCTGGGTAAACAGAATTTTGCAGGACATAACACGCCCCTCATATCCACTTTTTTTCCCACCTCCCATCTGGGAGACGTTATAGGGCCTTTACAGCCCGCACCTCCAGGTTACAAAATAGCTTTATCCCCAGGGCCATTGCAGATCTGAACAGACATGCCCCCCTTCCCCCTCCAGCTGTATAGTTGCATTTTAAAAGGACTGTAATACAATGGGACTCAATTCTGATTTGTTGTTATTTGAAATTTGTATTTATTTATTGAGTGAGTGAGTATGTGAGTATTGTTTTAGAGGCTGCATAAGCAAATTTTGTTGTACAGACCTACCGCACAATGAAAATTAAAGTCTATCTATCTGTCTATCTTGTAAAAAGTGTTTGCTTGAGCCAGTTGAAAGCATGGTACACATACACATACATGTGAGCACATGATCACCTCCACCTCATTTAGAGCTAAGAAAGACCCTGTCCAGTATATTCCGAACTGCGCAGCCTGAGTCGTCACCCACATTGCACGCTTAGCACACCTCACTCCTCTCCTTCATAACCTGCACTGGCTCCCTCTTCTATATCACACTCACTATAAAATCCTTCTGTTTAAAGAACTCCATGGTTATGCCCCTCACTATCACCATCTTATGGAGTTACTTCAACTCTACTGTCCCATTTGCAGTCTTAAGTCTTTTTGTCCTGGTCTGTCACCTATCTTGAAATTTACACTTACCACCATTTCTTATTTTATTTGTATTGATGTCTTTTGGATTATTATTTTTCTCTAAAGTGTCCTTGTGTTGGTGAAAGGTGCTAAATAAATGAAATCCCTTGCACTCTGTCTTGGGGCCTGTTTAGACAGAAAAAAATATCCGAGCATCATATTTTGTATTTCAGTTGAAACTGTGTTGAAAGTTTGGTTACTTTGTGAACTATGTATGGGAAGATATAGGAAATCATTGTATAATTTTAGAAAATGTTATTTATTCTACTGCTACAGATTTTATACCTTTGCCAATGTTTGGGGTAAAATCGACACTCACTTTAATGGCTTTTTGCATTTAGGGAAGTTTATTTGCTACAAATCCTTAAAAACACCCTAAAATGATAAATTCCATGTATTTTCACACCAAATGTGGTTATGTGTCCTAAAGAGATTGAAGTTTATAAAAAATGTAAAGATGTAACTCATTTTGTACCTTGCCACTGTCTGGGATCAAGAGATCCAAGATTGTAGAAAGTGAAATTAATTAAAAAGAACGTACTTTGAACAACTGCAACAAACTTTTGTACCTTTGATTACATTTGGGTTGAATTTTACCTACTTGATTACTTTGTTTGATCTTTGACTGCTCTGATGCTGCTCTTACTATAATACATGTCTGTTGCCATGGAAACCCAATCAAATTTGAGTTTAGTAGACCTTTACAATGACACTTCAGCCCAGCATTAGGCCTGTACCTCCAGGAAAAGAAAAACTGCCAAATGATATGTTTTCCTAATATAGCAAGGATCAAAAGACAAGGGGGTCTGGACATACACTGCTGTTAAACTACAACCTCAGCTGGTGCTTTGTGGCAGACATCATGGCATGATTTACTGCAAGGCAGGAAGCGGAAGGAAGAGACATTTTTTTCCAAAAATGGAGAAAGGTGTTGGTTCTCAGCACTATGTACACAAGAGGAGCAGGCAGGTAGGATGCCTGCCCAGTGTGTGATGAATACCTGTCCAGGGCCAACATGGTTGAGCACTTCTTATACAGTGGAAATTTTAACTATGTTTCAGCTGTTTCACAGTCAACTGAAAAAAAAATGTCATCGAAATCAGAAACTCGACGGGGAGGCTGAGGTTTGTTTACAGTTGGTGTGATATGGATCAGACACAGTCCAGTGCTGACCTTGGTCTGCTCGTTCTTACTGGAATGTACAAACTGCTTCCAGTTCTGAAACTGGAAGGGCGATTTTTATCCAAAACCTTTTTATCCAATACGTTTCGACAACCATGAAACAAGAGTTGCACAGAGGACTATGGGCAAGCTAGCAGCCATCATAGACATCTGGGACATAGAGGTAGTCTTTGATGTACAACCCGAGCCTGGGGTCACTGTCCATTATTTACAAAAAATTGTGATGTAGCATTGTCTAACCAGACTAGTAATAGTGAATGTTATTCACCTTTGAATGGAATCAGCCTCTCATTAATTAATTTATTTGGTCTAAAATACTTTACAAATACAGCAACAACAATGTTTATTTATTAAGGTGCAAACTAAAACAAATTACCTTTTTTTGTTTTCTAAACACAAATGAAACAATAAATTTTGCACTTGCCTAGTAATGTCAAAGCACCCTAGAAATATGGGTCCTGGGAATGGACGGTGAGCCTGTCTATGGTGTCATGGTTTTCAATCTGCTGTCTGTCACAGGCTCCAATATTACTCGCTTTCAGATCCAGAGCTGGTTGCAGGAATGCATATCTTGGGTTTATCACTTTAATTAGCTTTTCTCATTTCCTCTCATGTTTGGCGGTGTATATTGGAACCATATCTTTCAAAATGTAGCAAACAGCACGTGTGAAGTCTCTGTGCCTTTCTTTTTTTTTTGTAGGGTATAATACCAGTAACATACAGTGCTTGTTGACAAGCCTACCTGTACTCATTTCATTTCTTCTTAAAGCAGGGTTTTCCGATTCTGGTCCTGAGGGCTGATGCGCAACACAGTTTGCAGATTTCCCAGCTCAGACGCAAACCTGGCAATTAGCTGCTGGGCTGAATAAGGTGTGTTTGAGCAGGGAATCTGCAGACTGGCCCTTCATCACCAGAACTGGGGAACCCCGACTTAAGGTTTCCCCTGAGGGAGCGTTCAACCCTTCCATGACACATGTATTACCAAAATAGTTGCATGCGCTGTTGCAATTTTTTTAAATTACATTTCAGTAATGTGATTGGCTATGTTCTATCAACCAGTGCTCTTTACTGACAGCTTATTGAGGGTTCTTATTGTTTTAATTTTAGATATATTTTAGAGATTTTTTTGTGAAGAAATATTTTCAGAGGTCAGTGCATGCATGCAGTAGATTAGTATTTATAGCATGCAGTAGATTAGTAAATTAGTATTTATAGCAGAATATAGCAAGTGCTGTTTATGTTGTATATATTTAGCATTCATTTTGAATGTGTTTGGATGATTGTGTTAGTATATAATAACGCTGACCATATTACACCAGATTGATATATATTGATTATTCTATTTACAGGTATTTGCTTCCGAAAGACTGTTGCAAAGCACAACAATGTGGAATGGAGCTAAACAAGAAAGGTTTATAGGCAATACAGTGAGACGATACAATGAATATAATTAATTTGTACTTAAAATGAGCAAACCATACATTGTACTGCTTTACATGTATAATAGCAGTCAGCATGACCCAAATCTTTTAGCTGTTACTATGCTTCTTCTTAAAAAATAGAGCGAGATTTAGCTATTTCTCAAAACTGTTCTAATTTGGGCCTATTTAATATTTAAAGCATCTTAATTATGGAACGTGGGTACAGTCAATAGTGTGCTACAGCAGATGTGACTGGTGTGAACAATTTGTGATGAAGGCTGACGTCAGGCAGACTTACGACACAGGCGATACAAAAAGACATCCAGCTTCCTTGGCTGATATTTTGTCAGATGCCTTTAGTTTGAATAATTTGTTATTCTTATTGAGATACCAGGAATTGAAGCGAGGTAGCATACATCCTGTCCTGTGTTGTTCTTCGTGGTATCTGTTCCAGGCTTACTCTGCACTTATGCTGGATAAACAGCATTCAGGCAGCTGCGTCATGTAAAATGTGTGGGTATCTACGTAAGTTGTCATGCTCTCTGGCTGAAGTTCTCTTAGGTAAGAACCTCAAACTGGATTTCTTTAGCACTGGTCCATAGCAGCAGAGTGGTTCAGAAGGTGACCCAAAGTGGATCCAAACTGCGTATGTATCATTTGACCAGCTGTTACTAGGGTGACCAGATAATTCATTTCAGGCAAGACACTTTGAGCTATTTCGGGTTTTACGAGCTACTTTAAAGGCTCATGTGACTGGCTAAATAGGCCAGTTCTTTTTGGGCTTTCACTGGTCCGTTTCCTTGATTAACATGTGACACATGCTTGATTAAAGGAGACTGACCAATCAGCATGCAGAAAGAACTCAGTGCTAAAGTGAACCTCAGGTCCTTTTAATTGAAATGTCAGTTTATAAATCCATTCTTGGCTTAAAGTGTCCCTCCTGACAAGGATTATCTGATCACCCTAACAGTCACACACTCTCGATCTTTCCTGATCGGAACCCAGCCAGACAACTGGTGAAAAAGCTGACTTTGTAGATAAAGGAACACTGACAATAGTTCTGTCCTATGTCTTTCTTTACCTACCTTGTGAGGGATTTCCCTAGTTAATTTGTAGTTATGTATTTATGTTCATTTAGTTCGTTCATTTATTTTTACATTTCTTTCTGTCCTTGCTACTTGATCATCATGTTCTTTAACTATCTCATACAACTTATTCTCACCAAGGCTGTCTGACCTCCTGGCTCCAGGAGTCTGTACAAAGACCATATATAAAAGGCCTGCTCGCCTTAGTGGGGGTAGAGACAGACACAGACAGACACTAGTCAAAGACCACATTCAAGGAACACACTTCACTGGAGCAGTCTGTCAAGAGATCAGCCGACTCATGGGCCTTGAATGGTCATTCCACAGCGCTCATCACCCACAGTCATCGGGAAAAGTGGAGAGGATGAACAGAGTCATCAAAAACAGGCTGCCCAGATATCATCAGGAGGGAGTGCCATGGCCTCAGGCACTGCCAATCATTCTCTGCAGCATCAGAGCGACGACCAACAAACAGACTGGTTTGAGCCCATTTGAGATCATCA
>JABFDZ020000001.1:31231791-31255493 GCA_019775955.2 Pollimyrus isidori
GGGAAGATCCCGTCGATGGAGATCGCGCTCTGATACCTGGTGAGGGGGTACTGATCAAGAAACCCCAGAAAGACCCGCTTGGGGAAGAGTGGGAGGGTCCATATCAGGTTCTGTTAACAACAAAGGCAGCAGTTAGAGTGTGTGGTGAAAGCAGATGGATTCATGCTAGCCACTGCAGAAGAGTAGACTATGTTCCTGAGATCTAATGCGCTAAGGTGATGTGCTAGTAACCTCTCCCTTAGTGGCCTACGCTGCTGGGCGACAAAGTCACGGACTTTAACCAGCCAGAAGATCAACAACACTACTGACTGTCAACAGACAGACACATACATATTCTGGATTGTCAAGATTCTTATTTGCTTTTCTGGTAGTCTGTGCAAATATGTTTATGGAAACACGATTGCCAAAATTGATGATGATGATTATGATTGATTAATGGTGATTAAGTTGATTGAGTTTACTTTTTATTATTTTGCTACCTTTTTGCAAGGTGCCTCATTTGGTTTTTAGAACCTAGTGTAGATCCAACGCTATATGCTTTATGTTTTCACAGTTATATGCTGATCAGTCATTTACTTGTTGTACTTAATTACTTGTGATGATTCGATGTGTTTTGTTTTCCATAGAATCATAGGGGAGACCCAGGGATTTCCCTAATTTATTTCCAGTTATTTAATTATGTTCATTCATTTATAGATATCTTTATTATATATATTTCTTTCTGTCCTTGCTACTTGCTCATCATGTTCTTGCTACATGCTCATCAAGTCCATAGATAAAGGGCCTGCTTCCCTCAGTGGGGGCAGAGACAGATACCGACAGACTCCGAACCGGCCGTGTGAAACATCTTTCTGTAACATCTTCATTCTGTCTTAATAAACTGCTTAAGTGTAAGGAACCTGCCTCATCATTCAAATAAAAGAACCAGAGGTTCCAATGAAGAAATATATCACTTGTCTGTCTTTTAATGTGAATTGCTGCTGCAACACAAAAAGAAAACACAGAAATGCTCTGAATAAAAACGTGGTTCACGTGTCTACTTTTCCTGCATTGATATTTCTTTAGCAATAGAGGGCAGCATTTGCTTTCAAATGAAGAGAAATATATCACTGAAAAGACCTCATTTCAGCCTCTGCATTCTAATTTCACCATTTGTGTCTGCATTCTCTATACATAATTTGTATAAGTAATTTGTACAATGTCTTTTTTTTTTAAAAAAAAACTGCATGTTTGTGTAGATGTGTTGCAGGGGCATGCATGAACATCTATGTGGCCGGAAGCTTTTGTCCTAAAGTTCATATAATCTGTCATTATGTCTTAAGATGTCCACGTTTGTGTTGCACAGTCCTGAAGTGTGCATTATTTACCCATTATTTAGTAGCATAACCAGCACAATAAAGGCTCAAAAATTACTCCACAGTTCCTGGAGCACACAGAGAAAAGAGCCCAAACCTGCCCTCTAGTGACTGTCTATTTATTACAGTCACATTACCCAAATATCATGAAAAGGAAGGATTTGAAAGAGAATTGATATTTAAAAACAACAAACTGACTTTTTACACTTAAAGTTTTAATCAGTGTAACAGATTTCCTGAAATAATAGGAATACAGAATAAAAAAAATAACCTCAAGGTTATGATTTCTGATTTCTGCGCTGTGATGTTGAAACAGCTGAGCTGTGTTACCTTGCACACATTCTGCTAATCAGCTCATGTATAATGTACACGCGTCAATCGTGGACGAAGCACTCCACAAATACAAGGCATAAAACAACATCGCCTCCAAGTCAGCTTATAAGGTGATTGAGAAAAGCATTATTTTAAAAATGACTTGCAATATATTAAAATGATTAAAACGACCTGGCATACGATAAAATCAGAGTAATGATACAATATAAATGACATTTCACAAATAGTGGAAACTTGTGACATTGCCCTTCAGCGTAGCAATAAGGTTATTTTCCACAAGCATGTTTCATTAGCAGAATGAATCATCTCCAGTTGGTGACTTCAGGTGGACTCAGTAGTACAAAACCTGGTGCAAACATGCACTGGGGTCTTCATTGCACTGTTCATCACTGCCAGTGTTGTGCACAGACTTGATCAAAGTGCTCAGCATGGCACTGTTTTCAACAAGCCTTCACATAAATGCAGAATAAAAGTATATGCGATACACATCAATATATGGCTTAGTATATATGAAGGCAGCAGAGGAGAACATTACATAGTAAAGGTGCAATATATTGCACAGAAATGCAAAACAAAATCCAGTTTAAATGCATCTCCCACATACTCCCCTATTTTCATATATTCATATCAGTTTGTGAACTCGAAAATTGCAGAAGTCGACAACCTTCCAGGTTCCATGGCACTCAACCAGTGATGTCCTGGGAATGAGGTCTGCCTTTGCCCTGAGTCCGTTACAGGATCACACAGCTGGACCCAGCTGGCTCCGGAGCACTGGGGGGGAAGACATAAGACTGTAAAATCACATTATTACTGCAGAATCTAAATTCTCCAGTAAACAATTAACAGACTTTCTTTCTGCAGTAGAGGGAAGTTTTGAGGTTTAACTGCACACTCAGTGACTCCAGTGCAATCACTTTGATGACATAAGAAGTATAACACAGTTACTTCCACTTCAGGAATTTAAAAAGGCAGGTACTGTCGGGGCACCGGAATCCCCCTCAGGCTGGGGAAAGCGGTGCTGTCAGGGCTCAATATTCAGGAGGCTTGCGTGATGTGTGATGTTAATATCAGCATCACATGTGCATCACATGTAACTGTAACATCGCAAGGACTGCAGGAAATAGCTAGGCGGAGACCATCAATAAATTACACTAAAGGTGAGAAATTTTACAAAAATAAGGGAGGAAGAAGAATACAAATAAGAACCAGTCGCCCAAGAGACATTCGTCTTCCGCCCTATGGAAAGGCTTCAGATTCCATAGATGATAGTGTGCACAGGAAGTGATGTCAGCACTGCTGTTTTGGCACAACTCACAACACCATCCAACTCATTTGACAGACTGTAACAGTACATAAGTTCTATTTAACTATAATTTTGGGTACATTTCCAACTCCTTTTATGTTTATGTATCATGCAGCCTGTGTGTAAATCACAATAACCTGATGCTCTCTGAGGGCACACTACAGTATGGTACACACTCTCTGACCAAACACTGGCAATGGCCTCTCATGTATAGAAACCAGGACTTTGGGCGGGAGGGGTTAAGATCTTTATGTTTGTAACCCCTGGGGCCACCCATGTGACAATTCCCAGACTGCTATCCCACATACCAATCCAACCAAGAGTTTTCCGGAGGTGTAAATCAAAGAGAATGTTATAAAATGGACATCGTTAGGGGAGAACCCCCGGAGGCCCAGCGCACCGTGGTGCATCTCCAGGACGGGGGGGGGGTTTGATCCCCGTTAATGCCACCGTCTCCCCGCCACACCAGCGCCACCCCGCTAACGCCAATGCCACCCCGCTAATGCCACCATCTCCCCGCCACGCCACCGTCTCCCCGCCACATCAGCACCACCCCGCTAATGCCAGCGCCACCCGACTAACGCCAACACCACCCCGCTAATGCCAACGCCACCCGACTAACGCCAACACCACCCCGCTAATGCCACCATCTCCCTGCCACGCCACCGTCTCCCTGGCACGCCAGCGTCACCCTGCTAGCACAACCGTCACCCCAGCGCCACCCCACTAACGCCACCATCTCCCCGCCACGCCACCGTCTCCCTGGCACGCCAGCGCCACCCGGCTAGCACCACCATCACCCCAGCGCCACCCCACTAACGCCAACGCCATCATCTCCCCCCACCGTCTCCCGGCTAATGCCAATGCCACCCTGCTAACGCCACCATCTCCCCTCCATGCCACCGTCTCCCCACCACACCAGCACCACCCCGCTAACGCCACCCCACTAACGCCAACGCCACGCGACTAACGCCAACACCACCCCGCTAACGCCACCATCTCCCCACCACGCCACCGTCTCCCTGGCATGCCAGCACCACCCTGCTAGCACCACCGTCACCTCGCCACACCAGCGCGACCCCACCCCGCTAACACCACCATCTCCCCGCCATGCCACCGTCTCCCCGGCACGCCACGCCACCCCGCTAATGCCACCATCTCCCCGCCACGCAACCGCCAGCGCCACCCCGCTAACACCACAGTCACCCCGGCACGCCAACGCCATGCCACCCTGCTAATGCCACCATCTCCCCGCCATGCGACCGCCAGCGCCACCCCGCCACGCCACTGCCTTCATTATTTATTTTCCCGGCTCCTTCAGCCTCTCTTTTGTCCGGCTGCTGCTCTAATTGGCTCTCAGGCTGGAGGTTTTAAATAAATAAACAAACAATCTAGGGCCAGAGTGGAGAGGAGGGCCCGCTAATTAGCTCAGTGGGCTGGGCTGGGGCGCAGCCTGATAAATGTTTCATTTCCTCCACAGCCACCTGGCCGGCTGCTCTGATGGTGACCCCGACGCGTGTCGCTGCTATACCTTTCCGCCGGAGCATCCGTCAGTCTCATCTTCTTCATGGTGCTGGGCCCACCCCCACCCGAAGGAAGTCGGGGACTGCAGGGGGGGCCCTCGCACTGGCCTGTCGTCTCTGCTGTGACCTAAAGGGTCAGCGTGGGCAGGGAAAGAACATGAGATGGTAAGAGCAGACAGAGCGGGATGCTGCTTTGAGCTCCAGCTTCAGTGGTGCTGCAGCTGCTGCTCCAGAATGCAGGACATGCAGAGCAGCGGGTGGCTAATGGCGAGAGGGGCTCGAGTCCCATGACAGAAATCAGGAGCGCAGCTAACTTCAGACAGTCTGCGGACTGCGTACGTATTGCTGAACCTGCACTTAGAGGACGGGGAGATGAAGAGGGCCCTCACCATGTTCCTCTTCCTCATGGGCTGCGGCTGGCTGGGTCCCGTGGAGGGGGTGCTGGGATCGCTCTGGGCCTGGGCCGAACGGAGGGGTCTTCTGCACAGGTTGTCCCTCTTGTGCACCACCGTGGTTCTGGAGGCCAACTGACTGCTCGGCGTGGAAAAGGGTGGATTGGGAGAAGACGGGCAGTGAGGGACCAGATCCACAGACCCTCAGCCTCTGAATAAATGGTGGAGGAAGATCTCCCCGCTGCAGTTTCTCTGCGGGTTTCTGCAGGAAACTCGGAGCAAAAGTTTTGCAGGACACAGGAGTGTCATTTTACACCCCAGGAGATAGCTTGTTTGGCCATATTACAGGACGGTACAGCGAGGTTTTACCATTCCTTGAATCACCCCACTGATATTAAATCATAAGCAGAGAAGGAAATGGTAATATTATCGCCAATCACCAGGGGCAGCAGGTGGCATAGATTCTGAAAGACTGATAGCGGGACCAGCAAAACCAACGTCTCTTGAGACCATGAAGAACTCTTGTGTCCCTTAAAGACATGCACTTACTGATAACGCATCCTTCTTCAGCAATACCACTCAGCGTCATGTCAAAGCGAATAAAGTCATCTGTCTCTGAAGATTTCAATCCATCCATCTGCCCCGATTCCCAAACGCCAATCCGGGACAGGGTCACGACCCGCTGAGCCACCCCAAGATTTTACATAATTACAGGTTTAAAAACGCACACAAGCTTTTAAATTAAGTCTGACTTGTTGCTTGTTAATCCATTAAGGCCTAAAACACAGCCACAGAAGGACAAACATAGTCTGCCTTCAAAGGGCTGTTTCATTAGCGGAGTCCTCAAACGATTGGCAGGTCAGCAGAGAGCAGAACAGACAGATACCCATCAGGAGATAATTACTAATAAATAAATAATAATTGAAACCTCAGGCCTCTTGAAAGGCAAATCTGAAGGAGTCACACAAGAAACACCTTTAATTACGGCCACCAGTGGGCAATAAAGGGTCAGGTGCTGTGCGGATCAGGAATGAACACCCAGCCCAATATCTGTCCCCCTGTGCCAAATGGAAACACGTTATGAATAAAGCACAGGAGTAAAGCACCACCTCACAGCACCCCTTCCCCCCACGTCAGACGGTCAAGTTTGTGACAGCCTCTCCCAGACCTCGAGGCCACCAGGCCACTTGGGAGAACAACAGCAGCACAGCAGTGACACTGTAGGGTCACGGCGGCTGGCTGTGTCTGCACACCTGGCTGCAGCCGAAGACTGATGAGTCACATGGTTTATCCCGGTATTCCTCATCACCATCGTCGTCTTCACCATGCTAATTAGCTGCTTTAATCCATTCCCACCAACAGCTGCATCTTTGCACAGCTTCATATTTCACTGTAGCAGGGAGAGGATGGATGGAGGGACGGATAGATGAGTATCTTACTATCAAAACAGGATGTTGCTCATAGGCGTAAGTCTCCCCTGCGCATTGTCCAATTAAAGCAATGGACTGTCACATCAAAGGTGCGTCAAGGCCCACTGTCTAAAACAAGCCGGTACTGCGCTGGACCCAGGCACAGGCCCCGCCCCCTACAGGAAACCCAGTGCATTCTGGTCGTTAGCGCCTTGTCAGCGCCGTCAGGCAGCAGGAGGGATGGACAGGCTGTCACCAGTATCTATCAAAGTGGCGATAGGGAGCCCCGCCCCCATCCAATGCACACGTCGTTAGAGCGTAGGTGTGGTGGGGAGGTGATTAACAGCCTCTTCCTCCTGCCATCTGGTCCCCCCCCCACTCCCGAAACCTCTTCCTTCAGGTGAGCGCGCCAGCCCCCGTCCCTCAGCGTCTCCTTGGCGGCCGCCGGGCCGTGACCCTGTCAGCGCCCCAGCGGCGGGCGAGACCCCGGTAACGACCGGCCCCGCGGGCCACACCGCCCCGGTCAGCGCTGGCTGATTAAACTTTTAACAACGTCCCTGGTGCAATAAAGGGCAGGATGACAACTTCTCCCCTCGTCAAGGTGCCTGTATAATAAACTAATTAGCTGGGCCAGCGTGGGCTGTGAAGCCCGTTTAATGAGCAGCTATCGGCTGGCCCCGGTAATGATAGCCAAGCCTGGGCCCCCCTTTTGGGATTCAATTAAGGCAGAGACTGTCATATGCTGGGGGACTGATCAATGCTGCTGCGGACGCCTTCTTCTGGCGCAGCGACTGCAAGGTCGCCGGCCAAGGGCAGCCCAGGCCCGGCTGGGCGGGGAGAGTGCGTACCCCACAGCTGAGGACAGGCTCCGGTACCAGTCGTTGATGTCCTCCTGGTCGCTGGACATCAGCAAGAGCTTTTCTTCAGTGAAGGTCAGCTGAAAGAACAGTAAGAAGTGGAGTTAGACCACAGCTGCTGACATGGGAGATACTCCCAAGTTCGGTGCGATATGTAGACACCCCGTGCCCTCTTCATTAACGGGCCAGGAGGTCTATGTCTCACCCCCTTTGTAAAGCGTCCGGCTCCCTCTGCCAATAATAGCGCCAACCCACGATGGATATCATCTGAAAATCGGGCTGAAGATGTTCCCTGGCTGTTGCACACATATCACTATTAAAAGCATGACAGGCTGTGCTGAAGGCAAGGTGGTGGCAGAAGGCCGGTGTGGGTGCGTGCGGAGGGCAGATGGAGGTGCTGCTGCTTCCGTCCTCCTCTGGACCGGGCCGTGGGAGAGTCTGACAGCCAAACGTTCGTGCCCGATGACAGCGTACTACTGCTGCACCCGCGAAAACTCCATCGCGCATTAGCGTATGCCCATGGGCACAGCTGCTATCCAGGCAGCACGAACGTCACTGGGCATCTTGGCGCGGATAACAGTGGCCCAGCATTTCCATACGTCAGAGTGCCCCTTCTAGGGCTGTCCGGACACTCCGATTCTGGCTGGCAAAGGGCAGATCCCTGGGGAACAGGCTGTACACGGCGGTGGACTCACTTTGTCCTGACCATGTGGACGTGTCATGCCCACAAAGTATGCTCAAAATCGTGATTAAATATACCCTCATAGTATAATTCACTGTGATTTCACTTTTAAGCAGACTGCACTTTAGGCGCCTATGAAATATATTAGACCAGGGAGTTTAAGGAAAGGGACCATCCCATTAGTCAACAGGAAGCATGTGCTTCTTTCCTCACTAGAGGGTCTTTAGACTGACATCATACGTGTCAAATACGAAAACAGGCACTCCGGAATTACACAATAGGGGCTTTATACCAGAATAATTACAACAGGACCCTATTAGAGGGGATCATAATTAGTGCCTAACATATTAAATGACCTCTCACATTTACCTGGTGCTCTCGCTATATGGGGAAACCTGCAAGGTTATGGGTGGCCTATTAGCCATCTTTAATCTTTATTACAGCTGTGGACAGAATTTTAATGATAGTTAAATAGGCAGCGGTCACTAACATATCCCTATTAAAATAAAGGAGGTGGTGGTGGAGATGGGGGGGCGCTCATAAAAAATTAAATGGATTAAGATTTCAAATGTACCATCATCAAAAGTATTATCTAATTACGAAGTTCACTGAGCGGGCCAAGCGAAATGGCTGGAAATATTAGTTACTCGCCATGTGGGACCACTGGTGATTTATGCACAAATAGATTCCCGTTCTGTTGCTATGCCGTAATTAAGAATTTGTCAGGAATTTTGACCCTCTGGGGTAGAAATTACTTTGTAAAATAGGAATGGCAGAAGCCGAGCCTCCTTAGCGCACATAATTTGGCCTGATTATTTATACATCAAAAGGAGTCTGCTGTGGACGCTGTATAATATTTAAATAGCGGGGATATTAGGGAGAAGCTTCGCGGAGAGGAGGCAGCGAGAGAGCGAGCCAGGGAGGGAAGAAAGCGCTTTCACCACCAAATATGCGTGAGAAAATGGAGGAAATTTTCATAAAGCTTTTTCGTTTTGCATATAAATTGGCGTCTAGATTGTGGCTGTGCATTTACTGCTGTCAAATTTAATTTTTCTTTAATTCTTCAGGCCCGGCAGTGAAAGGCTGGAGAGCGCTGACAGCAATTTTCTCTGCTTACAGGTAGGGCCGCGGATCAATAATATGTCTTTATGAGAAATTACCCTTAATGTTATTGAGTATGCATTTGGCCTTATAGGATAACGAGGTAATGAAATGCCATTCCTGTCATTAGATAACGTTAACTACCGCAATGAAAAGGCCTGACAGGGCTGAGGAAGATGTCTTTGCGGGATGGAAGGAAGAAATGGATCTCGGGTGTAATCTGATAAGTCTTCCAGGAGCTTTTACCCCCCTCCCCCCCGCCTCACAGAATGGGCCAGGCAGCGATCAAGATCCTCGCAAGTGCAGTCTGGGAAACACGGCATGAGAAGGCAGTGGGCTTTAAAGGCCGCAGATCGCATTAAAGGCGCCCGTTTCAAGAGTGGAAAACAAGTGGTGTGTGGGGATCACTGGAGCCCATTTGCCCAGAGTGGCTTACGATTTCTATGGTTCTTGACCGCAGGGCAATGAGGCCATTATACTGTATTGTGATATGCCGATGTGTTTCACTAATATTACCCTATTAGTCATGTGGTACAGTGTGGCCTTCTGGGAAATGAAGTCCTGAAAAGGGGTAGACATTTTCTCCTGCATTCACACTAAATGTGCTAAATTGAGCAAGCCGGGAGAAAAGAGCATTCATACAGACCAAAGGTCACCTGTCCTCATAGGGGAGACCCTCTCAAAAACCAGAACAGCAGTCGTCAGAAGCAAGAGCTACACTTACCACTGATCAGGTCCTGGACTGCTGAACACCATTTCTGTTCCTTTAATTAGTGTACCGGACTAATCTTTACCCCCAACACGTAGATGGCTGCGTGCTCCAGGTACTCAGCATTTCAGCATTTAATGAGAGCTGGAATCCCTTCAGAACGGAGGCCCCCTAGGGGAAGTGCTGAGTATAACAGTGTGAGAAACAATCTGGCTTTGCTTATCAGCTCTCTCTTCTCAGTTGTACAACCTGCTCTGCCGCTGCTGGCATGCCGGGCTGCGGATTCCACCTACGTTTGTGGACACAGACGCAGCCGCCTTGCCAGGAGAAACCTGTGTTTTTATGGCGCTTTATATCAAAGTTGCTCCAATGCTGCAATGAGCTGTGGTGAGCAACAGGTCCAAATAAACACAGATTATCACCAATTCCTTTCTGCTGCAGAATGCAGGAGTACAATGAACAAAGCTTAGGCCTTACAGTCTGAAGAGGCTCATGGTCGACGGAGCAGCATGACCTGAGGTTGGAGCAGGCTGGTAATAATTACCGGCATTGTCTGCTAACCATGGGTCATACAACAGGATAGAAGTCGCCATCATCGGCCATATATTATGGGGAAACATTCCAAGCATTCCAAGCAAGACCTAATAAAAGCAAGAATGTGCGTAAAACCACAAAGTTACTGGCAAACAAAATATCGGTCCTCTGTTGAACTGGCTATTATTATTCTGTGCACCCGCTGGAGAGACCAGTGGATGTCAGTCCATTGGAAAAGACCTCAAACCAACACCTTCACCTGCTGCCACAGAGAAACCTACGGCGAGAGACCGGGGAGTCTGCAAAAACAAAAACTCACTGAGTCTTGCAACGGCTCTTCTGTGGAAAGTCTGGAAGAGGCATCGCATTTATCAGTGAAGACCACAAACACATCCCGGAGAAGGGATCTACGTTCCGATAAGGCCCTGTCCATGACCACCAGGGGCACGGTTCGAGAAGGCGACCAGAAACAGGCAGCCAGCTGTGTGACTAAGCCCAGATAGCGTCTCTCTTAGCCGTCCGGCAGAATTATACCACTCGGAGACTACGGTATTTAATATTAATCAACCCCCCCCCCCCCCCCCACACCAAAAGTACACACATACATATCAGCAGGCCACAATCTGCACTGTCAGCGGGACTGTGCTGTAATACAGAGGTAGGAAGGGAGAGTGGGAGAGGTTAAAGTCATCCTCACAAATAGAACACATAAGTCAAGCATATTCAAGCAGAGCTAATTATCCAAACTGCTAAAGTGGACAGGCGTGTAGATCGGAGTGCGTGCGTGTGTGTGTGCGTACTATAGCGTGAGTGGGAGTGCAGTCAGGGGGGAGTTGTTCCACATTTGAATATGTTTGATTTGCGATTGCAGTACGACAATGAGAAGACTGATGATAAATTAACATAAGAAAATACAGAAGCCTTTCATCTTCCTCTGTTCCCTTTAATGCATAAACTGGGACACAAGTGAACTTTGTGATTATCGGGGTTCAGCTTCTGTGGCGTGTTTGTCTGTGGCTCGAAACCCGTGGAATTATGCGCCGGCAGGCCCACACTGGTCTCACGGCAGCACCCTTAAAAGTTGTGTGAGCACAGCACACGGCAGTCTTACTAAACTGACTAAACAGAGTTCTACTTTCTAGACTAGTGGCTGGGAAATTCTATTTGTCCCATGAACACTGAAAGCATGTCCACTATACTCACCAGGCAGAGGCATGCTTACAGGCCAGACAAACTTACAGAGGTAACACTGCCTTCCATTTGAAATTCTGAGTTCCTAGTTGGAAATGTAAACTGGAATGCCCGCTGAAGTGGAATTTTAACTTGGAGAGTTAGCAGAATCTACCCAATCCCCGACCTCAGAATTCAAGATGGCTACACCCTTTATCAAAGTGAAAGCTATAGTTTTATATGGTTTATTAGGATTATATCTTTTGTGGCTCATTAAATCGGTCATACACACAGTACTGTCCAACTGCTATCTGTGGATGCGTTGCTATAGTGTTTTTGTGTGTAAACCAATGTTGTTATGAACTGATATTGCTAGCAATGGCTAACAGTTAACCAAGCCAGAACTGGGGCCTGATTCAGAAAGGATTTATTGGTTAGCCGGATAATTTGTAGGTAGTCTGGGGTAAATGTAAGTGAACAAAGGATAAAGACCATTTAAACTGGGTTAAATTAAACCCAACATGTTATCCAGCTAAGCAATATTGTTTACTGAAACAGGTCCTTGGTATTGTTAAATATCTTTCTGACTTCTTGTACTGGAATGCGGTTCACTTGGGAGTGATGTAATACCTCCAAGGTAAGTGTTACGTAGCATAAATCTGTCTGATTTTCTGGATAAAATCCCAATGAAGAGGCTAACGACCTCCAGGACATTGAGAGGTGTTCAGCTGATGTGGGCTGGGGTACACAGTGGACAGAATGCCAGTCCAAATAGAATAATAAGGAAAACGTGTATAAGAAGATGGTAAGAGTAGCACAGCGTTTCCCAATCCACATCCTGGGGACCCACAGACGGTTCACATTCATGCTTCCGGGAGCCGGGCGACTGTGGTTTGGGAGACACTGCGGTAGCGGAAGTACGTACACTGATGAGGCCGCCCTGGCTCTTGGTGTGGCCGAACACCTTGCCCACCGTGCAGTCCTGCAGGGCGTAAACACGCTGGCAGGAAAACTTGTCTCCGTTGGTGGGGTGCAGCGGCGAGCAGGGCGTGGTCAGCAAGAGCACATCGGAGAACAGGAAGAACATCTTCGGCTTGACCTCAGTACCCTTGGAGGGCACGGTCCGCAGCCAGCCTTCGCGGATGTACCACCTGCCTGGAAGGGGGGGGGTGCGCTCACTTAATGACCAGCATTCAAGTGACTGTTAAGGATGGGCAAACCAAGCAGCTGCCAGCTCAAAGCCCTGCAAGGTCTTGACACATCATACACTGACAAAGTGATGACTAATCTTCCAAAAGATTTGGTGGGTCATGCGATCTAAAGCTCAGCCACTGGTGGATCTGTAAGGTTGGTCTGCATCGATACTGCGCTTTAGGAATGAAGGTGCTATTCAGTAAACTGCACAAATTTCAGCAAATTCAGGAGCCAATTCAATGTTGAATTCAATATTTTTGTTGACTGAGTGAAAATGCAGCCCCACTCCCTTCAGATGTAAATGGTTTATTTCCAAACCAATATTAATAAGGATGTCAATATACAAAGGCCATGTGTGAGGAACAGGCCATTATTTAAAATAGGTGGGGAGGGGATGACAATAGACCAAAAAATAAACAGACACACACAGCAGGCTGTTTAGTATTTACAACACACTCCAGTATAACGTAGAGCCTTGTTACTGGCGAGCTTTTGGTCTTCCATTGTGGTCCTGCCTGATCCATGCACGGTGCTTTGAACAGCGCCGGTTCAAAGAGCGGGACATCCAAGGGCCCCCTTTCTGCACTCTGTTCTTTCAACTTCCCCCTTCAAAACGGGCTCCTCATCAAAGACTGTCGGCTCTTTGGGGTGGAGGGGCAGTCACACCGGCGTTAAGATGGCGCTACTACTGAACTAGGTCCCCCCCCCCCCCCACCCCCGCAAGTATCTGAGCGAAGCCACGGAGAAGGGAGTGTAGCGGTGAGACTCTTCGCCCACGAGAAGATGATAAAGCTGGATTTCAAAGGTACGTCATTCAGACCAAGTGTTACATACGCCCCTCTGCACTGGCTCTATGACTTTGCAGGCAAATGACCTAAACAGCCACTTCCTCTTGTTGCTCTATGCTGCCATCTATGTGCCGACGCTGATGAGACCTGAGAACATTATTTTCCTTTTTTAAATTTCATTATGAAACCAAATGTTTGGCTAGGTGTTCGGGTTTCACCAGAGCGTTCCCATAAAAAAGGTCTCCGTCTTCATCTGCCTCCGTACAGCTCAGGTACCAGCATCCCACTGCGGTTCTGGCCCACATTAGCTGCATGGGCACCGTCAGGCATATCAACAAGCCATAGATTCCCAGCCGAAGGGGCCGGCAGTCGGCTTTAAAGTTACTTATTTGTAAAGAGTTACTTTCTTTTACCCGCATTAAGAGGCTGCGAGGAGGGAAGGAGGCCTCGCAAGGGCCGGGCCATTATTGGACGAGAGGAGATGGAAGTGGACTGAGAATCTGGATGAGAGGCTTATCAACATCTCACATCCACATCTGAGGGAATCCGCCCCCAGCTCGCTGGGTATTCATCAGCCCCTGCCTTCCCTCCCGCTACCTTTTTATCTGCCTGCCCACAAGATGTGCAGCGTCGCTAATTGGTCCTGGGGGAGAGTGGCAGGCCCGATCCTCCACGGCGAAGCCTCTCTCTGTTGTGCACATGTGGGCATCTCTCGGGGGACACTCAAAGGCATCCGTGTAGGAAGAAAGGGCCATACACTCCACAAGTTGGAGAAGGATGCAACTTGGGCCAAGGTGTGTATGTGTACCTGTGTGCATGCATGAGGGGGGTGCACCTTTCTCCCCCAACTTGTTAAATTCATCCTATGCTTTTCTATTTAAAAAAAAAAAAAGAAAAACAATAAAATGCCCCCCACCATATTAATGCCGCCTAATGACTACGGAAACCCCACTTTCTTTAAAATATTCAAACAAAGAGCCCCCACCCTCTGATGCCGGCCCCATCCCCCGTCTCCTCTGCAAACGACACAGAAGGGCTGGTCTCCTGG
Organism: Pollimyrus isidori; assembly: GCA_019775955.2. Lineage (NCBI taxonomy): Eukaryota > Metazoa > Chordata > Actinopteri > Osteoglossiformes > Mormyridae > Pollimyrus > Pollimyrus isidori. The sequence continues at coordinate 31,246,190 of JABFDZ020000001.1, forward strand.
AGGGCATGAAAGGAATAGCTCATCACAAGCACCAACCTGGCACCAGCACTGTGCTCTTGCAGCCCGTCAGCAGCTTCTGAATGCGCCGCAGCTGCAGCTGGTTCTCGTGGCTGCGGGCGTTGTCCTGGATGCGCTGGGCCACCTCCGAGACCGCCTTCACCGCCCCTGGCACACACGCAATTACTGCATTAGCTCCAGATGGATGCACTAGAGCAGGGAGCCCATTCTCACGCTAGTCAATTAGCAGCCCTTTACCTACTTTGAGGCATTTAGCAGCTTTGTGTGGCTGTTTTTTGGTCTAGTGCATTAAGGACTGTCTTTTTTTTTTTTGGTGGGGGGGGGGGGATTCTGTATTACTGACTTTGGCCACCGAAACGCATCTCTCTTTTGATCTGCAAGCCAAAAGGGCCATTTATTTTACTGCTGCATTCCGCTGAAGGAACACCATGTGGAATGCCAGCAGCGGACGAACAAATGCGTGTTGGTTCATACGCAGACAGGCATTCTGCTACTGCACAGAACGGCAGTGCGTGTAGGTGGGAGACCTACACTGATCAGAGACAAGCCAATGAGATGCTGGGGGTGTCAGTGCGACGGGCGTGTGAGCAGAATGGGCGGCAGTGACACCCAAGGACAGTGCTGGAAAAAGAGCGCAGTTTTCATGCATCGCCTGTGTATGCTGCGAGTGGTAACCCTAAGCCAGCTCACCACAAAGTGTGTGCGCACACATGCACTCATGAACCCACAAACACTACACAGCCTTACACCTCAATAATCATGATGGCTAATTTCCAAATTTTTCAATACGGAAAGATTCCTTAATACAGCACCAGAAGAGAGAGAGATTTTTTTTTTTTTTAACAGAGCTGAGATCAATTTAAGGTGAACCTAAAGGCATCTAATAAACCGAGGGATAATGTATATTAACACTCAAGCAGTCATGTATGCTGATGATATTGTAACCCTTTTGACGGTTATATCCGCATTTGAAAGTGTAGAATGCATGGAACTCATCTTTCCCACTAACCTTTGTACTACTCAGAATTATAAGAAATCCTTCACATAGGGATTTAGAATGAAAGTATGCAGTGCAAATTCAATAACCTGGATTTAGGGTTCAACAATTCATGTAAGTAGCAAAACTTTTTTTCCAGGTCGGGAGGTTGTGTGTTGTTAATAAAATAAACTGCAGCATCATTTGTTTGACAAGTGCATCATCAAGTCAATAACTGGGTTCTTCGTGTGACTTGTAACCTTGAAAATGGATCTTTCGTTCCGGATACTGAGACTGTTCATTTTCTTTGCTGTAATGACAACTGGATTATTTTCTTTTCGCCAGATGTTTTGTGATTAGTGTGCAGCATGACTCAGCTGTGCTGTGTGCAGCAGCATTATTGGATGGATGGATGGATGGATGAGTAATGATGGTCATGCAGAATGTATTGAAGTAAAAAGTTGTTATTTGGCTCAGAAATGTAGCAAAGATACAGTAAAAGTTGCAACAACTTAAAATACTAAAATAAAATACAAATAAGTACAGTAATGAGGCATTAGCACTACATTACTTACACCTCTGCCCAAGCAGTACACTTCTTTTGAAGAAACCCTCTCTCTCCAAAATTTTTCGCTAGTTGAAAGCGAATACTAACCTCACGGGACCGAAATCTTCAGCTAAAAAAAGTGGTGACACATGGGAACACAAATCATATCTCCTAAAAGCTAACCAGAAGCAGGGACATCATGTGCGCACATTTAAACAAAAGTCTGAAATGCCCCGGATTGCCAGTTATCAGCTAAAACTAAAATAGCTGAAAATGGAATACTGGCTAGCCATTAATTTTTACTATCTCCAAGTCGAAGGTCCCTCTTCTCCATTCACAGAAAAAAACACACAAAGGCCAATCCTCAGTTGGTTAAATACCTTTAGAATGAAGAAGTTTGTCCGCATCCACAGCCATTAAAGGCACAACAGAGAGAGCACAAGACCACTCATTTATTACCTTTGAATCACTGGAGTCTGTAAACTGTGATCTGATCCTGCTAGTAAACGTAATACCAGGCATGACTAGGCCGCGATTAACTATTTAAGTTATTTTCCCTGCAAAAATGATTATTCATAGACAGGCTGGTGAGTACACATAGAATGGGGGTCATGTGTTTTATTTGTCCTGATGACAGGTAATACTTACTCATGAACACAAAATACATTTCAGGCTGAAAATGAATTATCTTAGAGATAACGGACCTGCAGACCATCATTCATTACAAATAAAATCCTTACTGCTATTCAGATATGCCTGTAAGAGGTACCACGTGAATTGGTGGTAAGATTCATTGCTCACTAAAACATTTTAATATTCACGCTTTGTTAAGGGGATAAATAGACAATAAAATAGACAACAATAAGGTACACCGTTACTGTGGGGAGAAAAAAAAATAATTTTAAGCCGACAGCTGTTGCCGCCTTCATTCTCGTGCAAAAGACAGTTGGGATGATGTAATGCTTTAAGACACTGCAAATATGAGCCTGCTTAGAAATGCACGATGCTGAGCAGTTTTTAATGTTAAACAGCTGCCTTTTCTCCCAATAATTCACTCACCGTCATGGCTTTTAGTTCTGATATCACTACAGCTTGCATATTTGATAGTGAATTGGTTTGTTGTTACGAGGTACATGCAGCCCTATTCCATAGCAGTAACTTTACAAAACCATTACACCATACATTTCTCAAAAATTCTCACATAAACTGCTGCCATAATTATTATTTCTTCTACATAAAAAAACATCCTGTTTTTCTCCTTTCCACTAACAAGAATGTGGTTTGGAACAATACAGAACAGGATACCATTTTTTTAAATACACACCATAGCGTTGTGTACGGTAAGGCAGGATGCGCCCTTGAGTGAATCTGTACATGCAGACTCCAGCATCGCTATGGGGCACCATGCTAACTCAGCCGTCTGCATACCACTCCAAAAACCGGCGCCACCTAGTGGTGATGTTGATAAGCGCGGATGTGGGAAACAGCAGGCCTCGCTGCAATTCTGCAGACGCGCATTCCCGCACATAGGCAGTACCAGCCTGAGGATGTCCATGCCCATTTATGCCCGAAAACCGCACTGCTTTTCTTTCGGTCTTACTAAACACAATATGGTATGTGTTTTGTTAAAGTAATGGCAAGCGCTCAAATGATGCTGATGCTGAGTCAAAAACATTCGCGAAACGTTTTGTCGATGAATACATGTGGATGAATACCGAGATATGCATGGCACGATCCAGGTGCGCTCCTGTGTTTGGTAATCAATCTCGACACGAACTCGACAGCACCGGCTACCGCACCGATTTACACGTTAAAAGCTACGGTCAGACACTGGCTTCTCATCTCATCCATATCTGTGCTGAGGAGAAAATGGGGACTGAACAGGTTGCTTCATGGGCTCTAACTTTGATGAAATAACAACCACAACCTAATTGGTTCACTTATCTACACAACAATTATCGGGGACGTCTTAGAGAAATTACTTTTCCATTTTACAACTAAGTAATTATTATTATTATTTCCCCCCTTACCTTTCTGAAATGTATTTTAGCGCTGCCTGTACAAACACATTAACAACTTTTCTCATTCACAGGGAAAAAAATGAAAGGCGTTATCTTTTAAACGCTGAATAGGAATTAGTCGTCGGAGCACTTTAACGCTAAGGTTTTTTAATTAACCTGCGTTTCGGCGGTGCTGAGGACGCTTTGGGCGGGTGACGGTGACATCGAAGACGAAGCCCAGTACGGAAGCCACGACGGGGCCACTTTCGGGGCTAGTCAGCCTAATCAGACACAGTGTTACGTTCAGAGTTCTTTTTAAATAATTCCCTTTAAATTAAGGCAGCGTTAAGTAAGAAATAAGAGAGGGAATATGCAGTAATGGAGAGAAGGGGAGCGATGGAGCCGTGAATCTGGATGATTTCCTTCCTAGGAAAATGAATCGCCAGGCTGTTTTAATTTGTAAGCTGGAGCAGAGCACAACCGATGAGATTTTAATTAATACACATAAATAATTCTTTGTGTACATTTCTGCTTAAGAAGGATTTGCTGTTTATTTGACACTGGGATTAGAAATTAATCATTATCGGGCTTCTGTTGATTTAGAAATTTTATTTATTAATACATCTCACGCGCGATATCCCCCTGGTCAGGTCCCAATTCATTATTTCAAAATCCATAAAGATAACAGGCTGGTCCCCCACTTTCCGACACTTTCAACACCAAAGGCTGGAAGAATATCGTCCTTCACCGTCGCAAATCCGCCGTCATTGCCCCTCTCCCCCCTTCGACACCCACTGAGCTTTAATTCAATTAGCAGTGCAGTTGTCCTTCATTCTTAACCGAGCTGGATATTCGATTGTTTGGGAAACTGCGCTACAATTAACCCAAAACCGCGGGCCCTGCAACTGCGCCGCTCACCTGACAGCGCAGCGGACTCGGGGTTGTCCGGTAGCGTGTTCTCCGTCAAGTCCCGCAGGAAGTACTTGTATCTGAAAAGAGAAAACAGAGTCATTATCTTCCCCCTCGGTTTGGAGATGTGAGTGACACTCAACAGAGCACTAATTCACAAACCAGAAAATGGAAGGAAAAAAAGTGCTCCCATCTACTGTAATTTTCAAATACTCGGATCTATTTGCTTTATTTAATAGCCAATGAAAGGGAAGGTCTAAATCTTGTCAAGATGGCTCTAAATGTCCCTGGTCCCCATGTCAAATGAATGACTGCTGGTAAGACATTAAGCATATGTCAACTGCTCTTCCAAAAAGGGTATAAAATGGCAGAGTGCACCACACCACCATTATTTAACCAAGGAGACCAACATTTAGAGGGCACTTACACTACTCAGAAATAGCAAAGTGTGGAATTAAACCCCAATTCCTGGAAAATGGTTATGATGTGAAAACAGGTATCCAGAATCTATTGTGACTCGGGTCATGTGACCCCAGGCCTAACCCTGAGAGAATGCAGATCTGCCATCCTCAGTGCCATTAAATCCCTCCCCCCCCCTCCCCCCGCAAGCAGAGTGCAGCTGTAAGATGGCTTTGGAAGCTTTAACATTAAATGAGCCCACTTCTGCCATTCGCAAACAGCCGTCAATAGTTAGTGTTCTTTTTAGGCATTACTTCCATTAAGAAAATGGACGTGCTTGTAATTTCTCAAAGCAGGGGTAAGATGCACTCAGGCAGAAAAACATACATAGGACAAGATTCTTGGACTGACGAGTCATAATCCACAGAGCTGAATTAAAAAGATGCTTCCCGTCACCATCATGCCCCATGCAGACGCAAATGCTTATGCCCGATTTATGCTTGATCCAAGGCTCTACGCATCGCTTACGTTGTGGCCTACACAAGTAACCTATGCTGATACACACAATCACAAATCAGGCTTTAGGAAATGGTACCAAGGGAAAATGAGTCTGGGAGTTTGGGAAGACCCTAACCCTATCGCACAAACTCCATGATCCACTAAGACCACTCTTATAGCAGGGCTTTTCAAATCTGGACCTCGATTCCAAATCCAGGGTTTGTTTTCAGTTCTCCCGGGTAGTCCATTCATTAATTACTAATCTGATTGGCCACAGCGGTTTCACACTCAGCTCACGTATTAAGAAAGGCTGGGAAATCAGCAGGGCTCGGATCTTGAGGGCCACAGTTTGAACAATGCTGCCTTAAAATATTAGCCCTGCTGCTTGACATCAATACCCCGTGTGACAAGGTTCCAATCCAGAAACGGTTCCTGGCACAGATTTAAGGAAGCCAGTCATCGAACAGCATGAACGAAATCACAGGGGAATCATCTATGGATGTTCCAGAATCTTCTAGAGAAAGCACAGATGTTTCCTCTAAAAGCACAGCATAGCCCAGAGATAAACCTTCAACCAGGAATTCAAGTAAAACCAAAATATACTGGCTTTTCCCCCATTAGTATTCATTTTCCATTATCACCTTTAAAATTGTTTAGACAGCACATTACAGGACAATCTGCTGTATGTGTCTGCCTGCTGGATATATAGAATTAATATGGACGAGAGGTAATGGCCAAAACAATTAACATTTATACGCTTCATTAAATATTCACCAGTCAGGCTTTACTGCCGTTTGAAGGGTCTTTACATACAGACTTCCTCAGCTCCTAAGAAAAGGGTGATAATAATAATAATAAAAAAAAGTTTATACACAACCATCCTTAAATCCCAGTGGACAAAAAAGTTGAGCAAAGGATTCTGTAGAAGTCTTCGGGCTCCCGGAGATTCTAGTCAAGCTCTGGGATGCGCATTTCATCACGGAGGGAGCAGTGGGGGAGGGAAACAATGGCGGCCCTCGCATTTCCTGCAGCCATGTTCTGATATAAACACCTGTGACAGCGGGAGGATGTCACCCGGCGCCTGTGAAAATGGCTGAAAGCGATAATATCCAGTAGAAAGGCGTCTCTCTCGCCGCCTCGCCTTTAAACTCCGGCGCTGACAGGCCTTTGTGGCTGAGGGAGGCGGCGGGACTGGGAGACGATCCTCTGCATGAGAAATCAGGCTCCAATTTACCCAGCTGCCACCTCCCTCCCCCGCTGGGGAGTGTGGCTGACTTGCCGCACCGTTCCTCCAACTGCGCTGTGAACCGGGGGCCCGCGGACGGCGCGTTGGCCTTCAGGGCTCCGGCCGCTCTCACCGTGACGCCGTTTACCCCGAGTGGGCTGGACGGATACTAGAGTCTCGGAAAACTGTCTCATGGAAATCAGAAACAGTGCGGAGAGACCATTCACGGTTTATAGTGCCTTTTGGGGATAAAGTCAGGGCCCAGTGGGTTCAGGAGAGGAATTAAGACGGAGGAACAGCCGCCCCACCACCCCCGACAGACTGAATGTGGCCACAGCCCAGAGTTCACAGCTCTCCTCGTCCTGGTCAATAGAACCAGAGACGATGGGGGTGACCTTGGTGGCATCGATAACCAACATTGATTCCCCCCCCCAGCCTGTCTCCCCAACTCAGCCTCTGTCTCGCAGTTTACCGTCTGGCTCCGTGTTCCCCCAACCCTCAAACGACGCCATGGGCCACTCGAACCGGCCCAATAGAGGTCACAGTGCCATGCAGTATGAGGCCAGCAGGGGGTGCACCTGAGTAAAAAGCCTGAGACTGGGCAGCAGCCACCTGGTAGTCCACAAAAATGTCGGGCCAAGAGAGAAAGAGAAAGAAAAAGAAATACAAAGGCGGACGGAAATGACACAGCGCTCAGATACCAGACAAAAACAAGCCGGGGGCCCCTGGATTAAAAAGACGGCACGTGGGGAAGCCGTTTGATAAAACACGCAAACAAAGCCATACTTCAAGAAGACCTACAGCAAAGAGCTGCGAGGCGAAAATGTGCAAAATTAAATTACATCAGAGTTCCATCTAATTTACACAGACGGATAACAGGCAAAATCATATTACTCGTTAGGAACTGGGGGTGAAATGAACAAGCTTGGAGTTAAATTAAGCCTCCTTCAATTAAGAAGCACTTGAAAGTGAAATAATTTCCTTTCTTTATTCCAGTTTTAGAACAAATACATTACAGGCATTATCAGCACTGAATGTCCTGGTACTTATTAAGGGGGGGAGGGGTGGAATCTAATTAAAGCAAAGCATTTCCCTCTATTGAAAGAAGGGAGGGGTATTGTAATGAGAAATATTAAGGCGTATTCCGAATAATGTAAACGGAAGTCGTTCATTTACGAGTCCTGCTCTACTCATTACCACAAAAGCAAAGAGGCGATAAGAAGACAGTAATGTAATCTGAATGATATCTATACCAATTAAGTTATTATAATGAAGACTGCCGGATTAGAAAGCGCCGCTGTCCTACTTACAGATGTGCCGCTTAGCTAGCGCATGCTAATTCCTCTGCTTTAAAAACAGCTCATTTCATCTGCATATTGCAGACATGTTGGGTCATTCAGTACTAACACACTTGTCACTGGAAGAGAAGGTTGGGGGGTGGGGGGGCTGTCCAATTATTTTACTTAATACACATGCATTAAGTATTCAAATTTCTAATTAAGAGACAACATGCGCTGTCAGGCTTCTGTATGGCTTATTGAACACAGCATAGACCGCCACGTAATTACCCATGTTTAATAGCTGAAGGAGACGCAGGCGGCGTGCGTCTACTCCGGCCGGCACCGCGGGCGTCTTTCCAGGCGCCTGATTAAAAGCGCGCCGCGGAAATGGGACGAGCCGGGGTGGGACAGAGGGGACGGCGGCGTGCCGAGATCACCGAGTGCCGACGTAAAACCCGCACTAGCCCCCGAGGGAGGGGAGCTGGGCGCCGCGGTCTTCTGCGTATGTGCGGGAGGAATCTCCCACCAGCCATCCTGGGGTCTTGATTTCAAAGGAAGAAAGATTACAAGAAAGACGACTCTGTCGAACGTATCTCAGGAGTCGTTACAGCCTCAACAGCCCAAAAGAATGTAAGAGCTTCGAATCTGGCTGGTGCCGCTCGGCGACAGGGTGAAGGACCTGGGGCCCGACCCACACCGGGTAGGCGTGGGCCGCAGCATAGGGATGGAATCCCCCACAAATCAAACACAAACACGCCGGCGTGCAAACGGCACCAGCGAGCCGCTTTATCACAGGACACAGACGTGTGTGTGCCGATAACAGGAAGGTTACCACGGGAACACGGAGGCCTATACTGGCACGCCAGATCATCGGCATAATTAGAATCTTTTTTATTAGAGTCCTTTGTTCTCTAGAATATCAAACATTGGCTATTGGTACCTGGTTTTCCATGTCTCTGATGCACACTATGTTCTTTTATCGGTTTGGTTCTAGGTTTCCCAGGTAGGTTATGGTTGGGAAAACAGCTTCCGGGTCAACAGGAATACTTTTAGATTAGCAGGGCACGACTCCACCGTTGCCCATCGGTGTGAACAAGACAACCTGTAAACCCTAAAAAGCTGAATCTGCAATCAATGAACACGCATCTCACAGATTCATACTCACTATGCAGTCATTCACTTCAATTCAATGTCTCTAATATCCCTCCGTACAAACAAACCAACTACTGGCTTTTACAAGCTGTCCAATGAGGTGCCTGAATGACACGATTAATATAATTTGCTGCTAATTCAGTACGTGAACCATGCGGCAAGAGCTCTAAATATAACGGCCGCCCCCCCCCCCCCCCCACACAAGAAAAAAAACAAAAAAAAAAAAAAAAAAATTTAGTTTTGATGATGAGAAAAAAAAGACAAAAAAAGAAAAGTGTGATGGATAGGAAAAAAAACAAA
>JABFDZ020000001.1:31256506-31269683 GCA_019775955.2 Pollimyrus isidori
GCGGCGGGCCCACGCCCGCCCCGCGGGCGCCGCGCGCCCCCCCCGGGGGGGGGGGGGGGGCCCCGGGGCCCCGGGGCGGGGCGGGGGGGGGGGCCCCCCGAAATGCTCACGGTAATAAGGCACTGCCTCTGTGCCCGACCCATCCATCACAGTGACCCGGGCAGCTCTGACATTCCGGCACCTAAACATCACTTACATGGCCTCTTCCCACTCGCAACACCCCCCCAAACCCCGTTCCTAGTTCCTTCCCCCCCAAACTTTTACACTGTCCTGGACCTCCTACCCCATCGCTACCTTAAATTCTTGGGACTCTAAATTGATTTTAGACGACAATGATTCATTACAGTGTTTCTCCACCCAGCCCTTGAGTGCCCAGAGACAGGCTACACTTTGGTACTCCTTTTGCACCGTGTTGAGATCATCAGACGTTTAAATTCACTTTCATGTTGATCAAATCACTCTGTCAACAGTCTTGCTGCATGTATTGGTGCATTATCATCCTGATACATGACACAACCTTCAGGGTACACTGAATCATTTGGTGAATATGGTCCTCCAGAATGGTTCAGTAGTCCTTAGCAGTGACAGACCCATATAGAACAAGTAGTGGGCCCAGTGAATGCCATAATATTGCAGCCCAAACCATTACTGATCCACCCCTGTGCTGCACTCCGAGTACACAGCAGTCCAGGTGGTAAGTCTCTTTGGGGCTTCACCACACCGTAAATCTCCCAGATGTGGGAAAGACAGTGAAGGTGAACTCATCAGAGAGCAATACATGTCTCACGTTGTACACAGCCCAAGATTTCTGCTGCTGGCAACACAGAAACCCACGTTGGGCACTGAAGGTTTGGCAGTAGCAGCCAAACCATGAACAGTGAGCCTGTGGAGAGTCAAGGTGTGCATTTGAAGTGAGTTGGACTGCTGTGGTTTTACGTTTTTCGATAGAATCTTTCAGACATCCCTTTCAGACAGCTTCCCCTTGTGTCTACAGTTATTCCTGGTCCGTTCTTAATGGTAGTGTGCCGACATTATCCTGGATACAGTCGCTCATGATATGCCACAAAAGCTTGCTGTCCTGGTCATACACCTACCAGGGAGACTTACATCAACAATTTGCCCTCTTTTGAACTACGATACAGCTCCCATTATATGTGTGGACTGAAATATTTTATGCACAGCTGTGCTATTACTCTGCTAATTCAACCTTCACACTCTCCTCTTACTGATGGAATGTGCAATCAGTAAAGACTGGCCACCGGGCATGAAACCTCAAACACTATTGGTCAGTGCTTCCGTTTCACTGACTAACCCCTGTATACTCAGTGTCACTATTTATCTGTATATAATTGGGAACCTGGTTCCAATCAGTACTGCTTTCATACATCAAATCTATTTAATTCCATTTATTTTATTTCTGTTTATTCTATTTTTCTTTTATGTTCTATGTTCCAATACTGCCGAAACACATCTCTAATACACGCAGATGTACCTGGCCAATCAAGTAAAGTCTAAGGAAGGGGGCCCAACCTCCCATAGAGCGCCCATTGTACAGAGCAGAGCCTGTGAATGTGTTGAGTAGCACCAGGAAGCTGTATCGACAGCCACCTACAAGACCTGGGCCTGCCTGCAGGAAGCCAGAGTCACCTTATACCACCCTGACATCCCAAAAGGCAAACACCATTAAATAACGTTCAACTTTATCTTTCTAATCTATCTATCTATCTATCTATCATCCATCCTTCTTCCATATTTGATTGACCTATGCAGGATTGTGGGGGTCCACAGCCTATCCCAGAACCTATGGACACAAGGCAGGGAACAAAACGGACGCAAGGCAAGGAACAATATGGATGAATGGCAGGGAACAACAGGTAACGTGATGTTTTGACTCGTATGGGTAAAAGACACAACGACCAACTGCGGCCTCACGTGTTGAGTAGGTGAGTTGAGGGTGTGCATTTTTGTGTGTAGTCCAGGTAAACATCACATCGTGGTGACTAAATGTCCTCACAATGTGGTAAAATCTGTTAAAAAGTCACTTCTGAGGTCTCCACAATTTAAATCGCAATTTTATAAAAATCTGTGAATACAATCAAAAAACTAAAAATTCCTAATGCCTAACTTGTTTGGATACATATGGTTAAGTTTAGGACGGGCTTAAGGTTGTCATTGTTGGGATTAGAGTTTTGCCCTTAGAAATGAATCGAGGGTCCCCACAAAGATATCAGTACAGGTCTGTGTGTTGCGTGTGTGTGTGTGTGTGTGTGCACCACCTCCAGTTTATCATGCCAATAGTGATGCGAGGAGCCCATCTATTGAGGGCTTTATGCCTGCACCGACATCCCCTTCATCGCAGCAGCACTTCTTAACAGTAATAATCTTCCTGTCATCGTTAAGGCTGGAAACACTGAACCATCTTCCTTGGAGAGGGACGCTAATCTGAATTCAACCCCCCCCCCAGTAACAGATAAAGACAGCGGTTGATCTAAGAGTACCGCGACGCCCCCGCGTGCATCTGCGGCCCACCGGCGCTTTAACAGTCCGAGGGATGTTACGCGGGAACATAAAACCACAGACGACATGCCGCCACCAGGGATGAATCGGCCCGTGCGGCTTTGGAAGACTCCATCCCGCCGGCGGCCTCCGCAGTCGGCATATCACTAAACGCCGGGGGAGGAAGACGTCGTTAAATAAACATAATACAAATTAAACCATAACACACACAATCAAATAACGCCTGGAAGCTGTAAACACGGGCGGCGTACTTCAGCGGGAGTCTCCGCGACGGTCTGCGGCCGCCTTCGTGTTGCAGTTTGGGCGAAGAGGCAGGGAGGATAATAAATAAATAAGAGGATAATTAAGACACCCGGCAGCGGCACGGTAAGGGTGTCACGTTATTACTCCTGTTCATTAGGAACCGTGTTTTGGCCCATTTTACTTCATGCTGTATTAATTTATGACAGGGGTGAAGACCGTATGAAATTACAGCCAACAAATTCTCGCAGTTAGTGGGGAGTACGCTGACAGGTTTGGGATACGTTTAGCAGCAAAATGAGCTCCACCGTCATCTAATAATTCCTCCTTTTCTCCAGTGGGTTACAATTAAGGTTTCCCGCAGAGAGACGTGTGACTAATGGAAACTTCCGGAATCAGAAGGGGGGGGGTTGGGGCGCGATAAGCTGCGTTTACTCATGTATGCCGATGAAAGTTGATCTGGAAATTTCCACACAGGGAAGCTTTGGGGTGGGGGGTGAGCACCAAATAACAGGAGACAGACAAGGAGTGTCCTAAGCTCTGATCATGGCGGCAGAGTCCCATCAGGACACAGGGACCCCCCTCTCAGACGGACATCAGAAGGATGTCCCCTTCCATGGGTCTGTATAGTTTTTTTGAGGACATGTACCCAAACTTTTGCACTGAAACGTGTGGTTTCACCTTGAATGCCAGAAACGAGATCCCCGCACAGCAATATTTTTGGGGTCTTTATTAGGGTCTTAAAATGTCACAGAGCAGACAGGTTAAATCAGAGCGGCGAATGTATGCTGGTTTACAAGGGAAACCAAGCCCCCAGTTTAACCATTAACTAAACCAGTCAGTGTGAACCAAAGCATTTTATCACAACACCCAAAGCGTTTCCAGAAATTATAGAAAAATACCTGCATACAAATACATAGTAGCATTTAGAAATACACTAATGAAACTAGCTCCCTCAATTCCTATTTTAACATAAAACTGATCAGAAGAATCTGCACATGCACAGATGGGCAGTGACACCCCCCAGCCCATGCTGGCAGTTCGCTAGGTCAGCGGAGATCAGTAGGGGGCGGCGGTACTCACTGCTGAATGCGCTGCAGAGGCAGTGGGAGTAGGTCCTCCAGTGTCGTGTTGCGGAACTCGGGCCTTGATTCCTGGAGCTTCTTGAAGCGGCGAAAAGCCTTGTTTTTTTTCAGCGTCATCTGGGGGGGTGTTATCAGGAAGTCATTAGTGCCACACACACGCACGCGCACACACACACACACACACACACACACAGACGCACAGGAACACATGCAGGTGTGAAGCCTGCCGTCTGACATCACACACTGGCTGCCGCTTCCACCCCTTGGCTCTGAGTCACCCGCTCCCGCGCCTCACTGAGCCCAGAGCAGGATAAGAGACAGTCGAGAACCACAAAGGTGTCCCTCTCTCCCGGATACTGTAGCGACCCTCTGGCTCACGAAGGCCCCGGAGCCACGGGACGGACTCCCACGACGTGGCTCCGACATCCCTTCAAATCGTCGACCCATCGCTACATTATTTCTCAGAAGCTGCATGACGGTAAAGCCTTTCAGGCTGATCCCAACCTTCAGGCCAGGCTGATGCCGGCCAGCACTGCTAGAAGCCCCAGTTAATTGAGCGGCCGCGCATTATCATGCGAGGCAACAGAGGCAAAGGTTGAAAAGGACGGAGCGACTCCTCGCTGTCACATCGCCGCAATTATGCGGTGCCGTGTTCCGACAATTACGTTTATGTAGAGCCAGTGGTGAAATCGATGTAACTTGCGCAGCTAGTCCTTAATCAATGGGGTCGGTCAATTTGCTGCGACCACATCCTTCTTCTTAATTAAGACAGTGATATCGCGGCGGTACAGGGGCTCAAATAGATAAAGCAGTCCAGAGGTCACGGAGCCAACGCGGGGGTCGTTGTGGACGTCTGGGTGACAGCTTCGTCATACTTGGGCCATTCGGTAGGTTCCCGTCACGCAGGACCTGGGAGCGGAGCGCGGCGGCCAGTACGGCTAACGAGTGGCTCCGCTCCCCAGCGCGAGCAATCGGATCGGGAAGGTCGCGAGGCTCCCTAATCAGATGCAGAAGCTGGACTCCAGTGAGACAGCTTAGCCTTTCTGGAGGCGTGAGCCTGGGCCACGATCAGACGCTTAGCCTTTCCGACGGCGAGACGGGCGGATGCACCACGTCGCCCGACTGTCATAACCAAAATGGCACACAAGATGGAGAGGCCTGCTTGAGATGCAGCTGGCCCAGAAACAAAGGGGAACAAGTACCCCGGCATCCAGAAAGGCTGGTGGCTTCACATTAGTGACTGAGAGGACAGTATCACCAAAAAAATACTGTTACTATATATGAATAATCGATGGTGTTTGATGAGTAACGGCTGTATGTTTGCTAACAGCGTATCAGTGACCTAATGACCCGCAGTTTAGGAACATTAAAAGCGACACACAGGAAGGTCCCAAAGAAACGAGCAACAAATGATTAATGACTAAGACGGCGCTCCGAGTAACGGCAAAACAGCCGCGATGTGCTTAAAACATGTTCCAGTAGTTACCAAGGAAGACGGGCAGAAGCTTCCCCGAAAAGAAGCAAACGGAAGCCGGGAATTCTGGAAGAAACCTCACCTGAAGAACTTTGTTGGCGTTGTGGATATTGTCGATGTAAGCCGTGTAGTGATCCAGGTGCTGGCAGAATCTTTCAAAACCGGGGCCAAACATCCCATCTTCCAGGTAGGCCAGTAACGTCCTGCAGAAAGGCCGACGGGTACAGAAAAATCAGCCAACTTATCAACATCGGGGGAGGGGAACAAATTAATAAACAAACACGGCCTGTGTGGTATCTATGGTAACTACAGTGGCAGATAGAGAGCATGGCAGATCTCGACAAATAAGTGGTGGTTCTGCGTGGGGTCCGTTGTCCTTAATGATGCTTCTTTCAATTAGAAGCTTAAAAATAAGAGTCAGTCCTTTTTGATTTTTACACGGAACCTCGCTCCGCGGTGTGGCACCCCAAAGCCAGGCGTTAGTGGGGGAGGGAGAGAGATAAACAGAAAGAAACACAACAGCAGGCTGTTTTCTCCCAGCTGACATGTTTATCAAGCAGCAGACAGTGGGCACAGGAACTTTCCGGTGCAGGAGTGTTTGCCGAACCTGGGAACAAAGGCACATCAAAGGGGGCAGCGCCGCAGTCGATCCGCCTGTCAGCCGCGTTACTCTAACATGGATAAATGGGGAATTCGTCGGGATGTTGACACTCGCAACGAGCTTATTATCTAAACTTGGAATCACATGCGCGCGCCAACCCACTTCCTAACAATGTTCCCTGGGACTTCAGATGTTTAGAGAAGGTGCACTTTTGCGGTGAAGTTGATTTAAATAGATTTTAATGAAGTTGCCCGCCACTGTAGCCTCCGTTGGTAATCAGGAGATGTCAGCGGAGCGGCGAAAGCGCTAACGAGGGCAAAGGGCAGGAGGAAAACTGCATTTCCGGGTTTTCCTGCAGCTGGAGGCTATTATGATAAAAATAAAAACACAAGTTATATTTAAAAAAAAAAAAAACTTTTTTTAGGGCAATTAAATTCCTTGCCGTAAGGAAGGCTGTAAAAACAGCATTAATATTCCGTTAGCATCACGCTAATACACATTAATTCTTTGTGGATGCAAAACCCGGAGGGGGTTCAGTCACTGGCGGCATGGTTTGGGTCGGCCGGAACGCAAGGATGCCGATTACCGACGTCAGTGGCGGTGAACGTGATCCAGGGAACAATCAGACACTGGGAGGTTTTATTAGGCCGCACAGCGTTTAGACGGCTAACGATGCTAGTCAGCTCGTGTTTACAGGAGACGCGAGGCCCTCTGGCAAGCTGTCACTGTCAGGGCAAGCGGCGGGTGGCAGCCACCACATCCCAGGGACGGCCTGTAACTTTACTGCACCTGACACATGGGGTCACAGCACTTTGCTAAGAGTGTCAGGATAAACATCATCGGATGCGTGTTGTCTAGGAGCATAAGATGGCGCACATACTGCAAACATTATAATTTACAAACAAAAGCAAAATCTTGGCTACCTCTTAAGGAGGCATTTTCATTAAAATAAGCAGCTAATAAATGCTTGAAATTGTCTGCCATTTTAGTGTGCATCAAAACATCTTTGAGTTTTTCAAGTTTATTTTTTTCCTTATTTTTTCCTCCTGTGAGTGACCTTTTTTTTTTTAATAAAAAGCTCAGTGAGCAAAAAAAGCTCATTTTACACATGAAAACTTGTACTCTGACCCGACATGATGCAACACGTTGACCCTTAAACCGCTAAAAATCACACACAACACAAGCGGCGCAGGAACCCAAGAGAACCACGGAGCGCTGAACCGGAGCGGGTCTGAAACCAAATTAATTTTTTATATCAGGCACCTTAAAGACACTCAATTATGCTGTAATTTTATTCAACATTTCTCATGGTGACGAGGATCGGCTTCTGACATGCGGGATAGTATTTGATCTATTTTCAAACCACATTTACTCTCATTAAGAAACCCCCAGACGCGTTCTTTCAGAATATTTATTTTTCAAATACTTTTTGAAATTGTGCTACTTACTTGATAAAATGACAACACTTTCAAGTTCTTTATTATAGTTCGCTATACAGCAGCCACCCAATTATCGCCGCCTGCTATCGGGAGCTGTGTCCCCAAACTCCTCGAGCCACTGTAATGATGATGTACGGCATCGCTGTATCAATACATTCAAATAAACATTTCATTAAGGCACCGCAGTACCGAAACCGCAATTCACTCGAGCCGCCCCGATCCCTGTCGCAATCACAAGCCAGGATAAACGTAAACAGAAAAATAAAAACTGCAAATAAAAATCAAAGCCCTATCAAACTACAGGCCGTGGCCTCGTCTCCGGAGCGTTTTGCTTAAGCCTTTTGAATGCGGGTTTCTCTGACGGGAGGGACTTTTCTCCTCAGATGATTATTTTTCGTCCCCCAGCTCAGTGCGTTACGAATCTCACTGAAATGTTACGGCTCATTCCCCCCGATCATGCATGCGATGTCACCGTGTTCGCCTACAAACAGGACTTAGTAGAAATTAATGGGGGGTGTGGTGAGAGGAGAAGATCCTCAATTTAATTCCATGCAGCGTGGGAGACGGGAAAGATGAATGTCGATAGGGGACTTTATTCTTTGCGGGAGAATGGAGCAGTTTCTCGTGTCGGCCGCGGATTTAAATACATATGCATATGCAGCCACCAGAGGAAAAAGGAATTGTATATTTGTTTTGAATGTTGTTTCATTCTTTATTTATGTTAGGAAAAAGTCAGTGAGGATTTTAAGAAACGGTCTATAATCAAGGAACAGACATCTAAGCTCGCCGACTTCGAAGCAGCTAGAAGCGCAGATGTTTTAAACTGTCACAGGGCAGAGGGTCTCTCCTTAGAGCTGTGAGACCCCCCCGTAGACACCCTCCCCTCCCCAAGCTCGTGTATGAAGCTCACATTGTGCCAAGCAAGCAGCCAAAACCTTTTTATTATTCCTGTTTTTCCTTAAACGTGGAACGTGAGTATCGGAGCATGCTGATCGCCGGTTCATTTCCCCCGCTTTCATGGGCAGAACTGTCAGCCGCCGTCCGTCTCGCTCAGTAGGCTGGCGCCTCCCGATTTGTCATTTTAGCCACAAGCGAGGCGTGACTTGCGCGTGAGCGGAACATGGCGTGGAGCTCGATCCTGCGAGAGGGACACACCTTATGTACTGATGCCACACAAAAGCCGGCTCTATTTGATGACGTGCCAATTAACGGCCAGATAAGGGAATGAATGGCCAACATCACCCCGAGCTTTCGATTTAAATGGCCAGGCCCAATCTTTAGTATCGACCGAGTGGCTCAATTTATGGGCCACTTTGAGGCAGTCAAATGGCGCTTATCAGCCTCGCTTGGACACGGGGGCTCTGCTTTCCAGCATCTCAGCGCAACACTTTGTTTCAGCTTCCATGCAACACAAGGTAACAAACTCCCTCTAGACCAGAGGTCTCCAAGTCCAGTCCTGGGGGGGCCCAGCTCTGCACATTTTGGGGTTTCTTCTCATTTAACACACCTAATACAACTTCTCTACTAATTATCATCCATTTCTTGAGTTGAATCATGTGTGGTGGAACAGGGAGTTCTCTAAACTCTGGGGCTCTGCATGACTGCAGTTAGAGACCCCTGCCCTAGACACAGGGCTGACTCAAAAATACACAAAATCTTCCTCTTTCCCAGTTAGCTAATTGCTAACAGTCAGTTTACAATAGCCAGATTCCTTATCCTCAGAAGTCCACCACAACGGTGACGTCAAACAGAAAGTAGGCGCTCATTCAATTACATATGGTTTGCGACTCAATCCCTAATCCATCGTGGGTCCTACAATTAGGCAAATCTGTCCAGAGGTGACCAGCAAGATATAACATCATGATTTAACTGAAGAAGAAGTGGACGTGAGGTAGCCATAGAAAGTATGCGCCCACATAACTGAACTACAAACAGAAGCTCAGCACTGGGAGAGATGGACTGACTAACCTTTCATAATCTACATACTAATCTATTACATTAACAGGCTGAAGACGCACCTGTCGATGGAACTGCGCTACGGCTTCACATGGCTAAAGCTCTCCATCGCCCTACACTGTGCCCCTTAGTTAGGTTCTTAAGAATCCATGACGACTCATGACACTTCACAGAGCGCATTTGGCCACTATCAGGTCACACAGCGGACATGCAGGTCTCCACACGTCTGGATGTAGACTCTGCAGCAGAGGCACAGCTCAAACCAGAGATCACTGGTGGATAATGTTTTGAACCTCATATAACTGGATGTTTAATAAGGGGATGCAAATTAAGCGAGCAAGTTGTTGGTAAGCCAGCAAGCTTTGGGTTACCAGTCCCCCACCACAGTAGTGGCAGGATAAACCACAGGAACAAACACAGCCCAAAAATAAGCGGCAGTTAGTGTGCATACAAGGAAGCTTCCGGAGGAACTCAAGAAAAACCGCTGTGTCGGGCAAGTGCCGCACTTATCGATTTTTGTGTATCTTGTTTATGCAGACCGTTAAAACCAACTAGCTAACCTCAAAGCTCATTCGCAATTCATTAATATGCAAGTCTCCAATTAATGTTTTTTTTTTGCCAACCCACCCCTCCCAAGAATAAATATTGTGTAAATTATTTAAAGGATACTTACTGGTTTAGTGAATGAATGGCTTTAATTGAGCTGAAGATGCTTTCTCTAATGTCCTGCTTCAGGGTTCCTTTGGCTTTCAGTATCTCGACAAAGTACTGAAAGAACGAAGGAGAGAGGAGGGGATAACTGAATGTCTGACGTTTTGTATACATCCCACCATCTCCGAGGCGGCCGTCACACACGGGAGCTGCTAGAGGAAGCAGAAAGTGGAGGAAGGCGTCCATCAGCCGCAATGCCTCACTTACTCTTAATGTTTTAATCTGGGATGCAAATTTAATGTAGACTTACCAGAAGAGTGAAAAAACTGAATATGAAATGGAAAGATTTCAAATCCCATTAATAATAAAGACAATGTTCCATGATGTATCCCCTTTATAATTGACTGCTCAGTTCAAATCATGCAACACCCGCGATAAAAACAGCAGCAGTGAGATCTAGGGCTGACGCAGAATAAGGATTAATATTAAAGCAGAATAATCATCATGATGAACATTTCGTCTCAGGTAAGGTCTGGGAAGGCGGAATAAACCTGGGAAAAAAGACAATAAACAGCCAGCAGGGTCGTGAACTCTGAACTATGCTGGGTTCGTGTTGCATAAGAGGCTGTAACGTGTGTGATCTGGCAGTCACAGGGGTCCGTGTGGGGGCATCTATGACCGGCTGGGAAGCAGGACTCTAAAAGGATTATGGGAAATGAGGGCAGGGAGGGGCGGCTCGAAGGGCAGGGGGGTTAACCGTAGGCGACGCTTACCGTATTGACCAGCTCCAGCTGGTGGCAGTAGCGCTGCTCGGTACGGACCAGTTCCCGGCCTGTGCGGGCCCGCTTCCTCTCCCAGCGCTCCTGCTGCTCCTGAATGCCATTCGGGGGCGGCCCGGTGGGCACTAGTGCCAGGCTCATGGCGCAATGACGAGAGAACCTAGAAAAGCTATGACAGATAGAAGAGGTGCGCAACAGATAAAACCATATGATATTAACATCACCTTCTAAGCTTTATACAGCTAGACATGAAAATAAGAACTTTGCTCAACGGTACAACAGCCAAACCTGTCTGAAGATATGAACTGCCAAAGGTCAACATCCCTTCCTAGCAAGTAAAAGCCAAATCCGGTACGCCCCAATACAAACACTACAGTCTGGAAACTGTTATTTTAACTGGTCAGTTCTACAATTTCATGATATATCTCTAAGCAAAGAAGAGCAATCATTTAAAATCCTTTGTATGGCAATGTATGATACATATTAAGGGCCTGTCCCATCAAAAGGGATGATGCCATTAATTAATCACAGGATTCTGCACAAAGCGAAACAGAAAAGAGTGACTCATAGTTTGTACATCACAAATAAAAGAGCCAATGACATCGTAGCTCGCGTGCTGCGAGGTACTGGCATCAAACAGCTGACAGGAAGCATGTCGGAAGGAGCGGAAGGCGGGAGAACAAAGCCACATTGCTAGTCTTAGCGCTCCCGCAAGCCGAGGAACCTCTATCAGCTCCAGGAGAAGGAGAATGACTATACCATCATAATGCACCTGCTCCATCTCTGGACACCTAAAGAACCACTATTCTCATTCACCACTCACACCAAAAGTCCCGGGACGGGCATGTGCACCACCAGCCGCACCCCTGCACTCTCTGCTCCTCCCTCCTCATTAAGCAGAAGACTGAAACACGAGCAGGACCAAGGGACCCCATCAGTAAAGCCAACCTCACCCCAGTGCGGCCATGACTGAAGGCTAGATCACTGAGCCCAGAATGGATTAGAGATGGTTTTTTGGGACAGAACAGTCAGGATGGCTGCTAGAGGCCCCCCATGTCAGGCCTGCCAGCTGCTGGGAGGAATATCATGTGCTGCAAGCAATATTTCAACAAACAACTGGGTTTAGGTTTGTTTAAAAAAGATTAGACTTTTTTCTATTTAATAACTGTTCTTGCACTGAAGCTGAAAGGCAGTATGAAGGATAAGACATGCAAAGTCAGCCCCCCACCCCCAAGGAAAAAAGGAGCAAGACAGCAGCACACCAGGTCGACCAACAGGAGGCAGACTCGGCCTGGAGAGAATGTGTACGAAAAAAAAAACAATTCCTGCCAAACGTCCACTCGTTGCCGGATGCAATGAGTACAATAGATGGATGTGACAATTACACAAGGGACAATTACGGAATGCTTCGAAAAATTACAAAAAAAAAAAAAAAAAAGACTTATTTGCGCATGAAAGGCTTGCAAATGTTAAACAAGTCCAAGTGGGTTTAGGGGGCGCCGGTGAGCAGGCAGGACGCTCCCTTACACATTACTCATTATGAGCGTAATGGGAAAACAAGATCTGAGATTTGTAGTCGTCTGAAGCAGGCGGTTGTGCGCAGGCCTGGATAATCCATCATGAAATATTAATGCGGGGGCCCAAAAAGGCACCCCAGTGGGCCTGGGGGGGAACGTGTGTGTTTGTGTGCGGATAACGCGGTTTAAAGGCCTCCGACACCCACTGGGCCACGCTGCAGATACCGTGCTCCTGACTAAGCCGCAGGCTGGCGCATTCAGACCGCGTACAGGACGGGGAACAAATTAAGGGTGTAATTAGCAAGCAAGATCCTTTTGCGATAACATTAAATCAATCACACCCAACCCCAAAACACAATCATGGGAAGCTTTAAACAATTCATTAGCTTCGCAGGTGCTATAATGCACTCAGTATAGGTGTTAGCACAGAGGTGCAGAGCACACGGCTCTCTCTGGGGTACAGTACAGCACCCCCTCCAGGAACATTTAGGTCAGCGGGTAATAAATAAAGAAACCGATTTATCAGATTTAAAGGAAGTGCTCACATAAGAACATAAGAAATTTACAAACAAGAGGAGGCCATTCGGATCATCAAGCTTGTTTGGGGAGAACTTAACTAACAGCTCAGAGTTGTTAAAATCTTATCTAGCTCTGATTTAAAGGAACTCGGGGTTTTAGCTTCCGTTACACTAGCAGGAACACTATTCCATACTCTAACTACACGCTGTGTAAATTTGTTTTAAAATGTTCTTCCGCTAATTTCCATTTATGGCCACGAGTTGTAGTATTTAAACTAATATTGAAATAGCATTTTGGCTGAACAGCATCCAGACTCATTAGAATCTTATGGCGCTTTTCCACTGCATAGTACGGCACGGTACGGTTCAGTACGGCTCACTTTTGGGGGGTTTTCCACTG
>JABFDZ020000001.1:31281843-31296629 GCA_019775955.2 Pollimyrus isidori
ATACGCCCTATGCTTTTCCCCTTACCCGATACGCCCTATGCTTTTCCCCTTACCCGATACGCCCTATGCTTTTCCCCTTACCCGATACGCCCTATGCTTTTCCCCGTACCTGATACATGTTATTCTTGTATTGAAAGGGCTGGAAATCATAAAAAAAGAGTCAGGAATGGTGACTGCCTCAACGTAGGGTGCACTCATGTTTTTTGGTCTATAATCACACGTAGCTCTTTCCTCCATCACTTAAAAGCCCCTTCCAGGAGGTATACTCTTAATTAAGTAGCCATAAAGGTGAATCGCAAATAAAGTAATGGAACCAAACAGAATTCACAGGCAAGAGAGAACAAACAAGCCGAATGAGTCGGTACCGCGGCGCCAGCGACGAGGCAGAGGAGGGCTTTAAAAGCCATTTGCTATAATTGTCACACACTTATGTAAATTCCCCCCTTTGCACCTTCTGTGGGCCTGATAAAAGCATTCAATCAGCCCCCGTCACCTGGCACTCCACACTTGTCAGCTCTGTGAATGTTTTCAGCGACGAGCTCATTAAAGCAAAATGACCATTTGGTCTGGGGAATGCAGGGGGGGGCGATCGCAGGGAAAAAAAGGGGGGGGGGGAAATTGAGGGACCCATCAGTAGGAAGGGACCATCAAAACAAGAAGCATGCAAACATTGATGGTTTTTATGGATAATTAAAACTCTCGAGACCGCAATTACTAAAAGCACCGCCTGACGGGGCTTCGCGCGTGTCAACGAGGTGCACTCCTGTATCGACAGCCCGGATTGGTGGAGGCTCGCCTGCACTACGCCTGTCACTCAGTTGTCCTCTGGCCAATGTGCCGGTATTGACTTTGTGTTACCCTAGACCCATGGCCCAGCCCGTTCGGGACCCTGCGACTCCCGCCGTCATTCCAATTGTGGCAGCTGTATCTGAATTTACTTAGCGGCAAGGGACAAAAAAAATCACAGTCGAGTAATTGGCTGTTCTGTCTACCAACCCTGCAGAACAAAGTCATAATTGGACCCCTATTGTTGTTGATTTTTCTTGACATGCTTCGCAGTATCAGTGCAGTATATGATCATGTGCCACTTTGAAATAGCGAGTTAGCAACGCCAGGAAGCTAGTCCTGACCCAGCCACATTCTTTGCCTTCTGAGGCTGGTTTCTAGGACAGAATCTCTACATCTCCTCAAGGACCCCAGGCCACTAACTACATTTATTATATTTCACCTCCAGCACACCTGACTGAACTAATCATAATCTCGAAGGTTGATTAGTTTAATAAGATTGACACTAATGTAGCTTCCGCTCTCTGCTTTTGGCCTTCTGAGGCCTTCGTGTTAGACAAAGGCCAACAGTCATCATATTGAAACTGGAGGAGTGTGTCTTTTCTCATCGTGACTCTTTTAATTCTCTGGGCTCGTCCTGTCTTTGTTTCAAAGCAAATGCCTAAATCAAGACACTATTATGAGTGGTTCTATGATAACTTAATTTTATCCCAGTATTTTTTTTTATTGTTTCATCCAAGGGGCAGGAATTCCACATAGAATGTCACATCCAAGCATGCATAAGACCTGTTGTGTAATGTAACATCCCCAGATTAGGAGTAGCCATCAAAAGCTAGTGTCAGATGCCATTTGAAGTAGCATGGATTCAAATGTCTTAAAATCTTTTGGGTTCAATTTTCAACAGTGAGTTAAAAATAGGTGCCAGACCGCCTCTATGTCCCGAGCCAAGTGGTTACTGTACGACACACAGTCTTCAACAAGAGTGTTTGTATGATAATTTAATTTGAATCCATTATTTGTTCTAACTGTTTCATTCAATATCTTTAGTACAAGAGGCAGAAGGTCCATATAGAATGTCTCATCCAAGCGTACGTAAGACTGACTTGCGCAGATCAATTTTATGGAGGAAATGTCACACAAATCAGTGTCATTTACATCAGAACAGCTCCAAAAAGAAAGTCAAACTTTGGATAGAAAAAAGGCCTCATAGACACACTCACAGATCTGTTACATTTAAAATTTAGAAATGTCATTATTCAATGTGGGCACTTTCAGATATTACACTCAGAGTTGGGTTGATCTTTTGGAATAGGGATGACACCCGAATTTGATAAGGAATCCATGGTTACCAATAGCCTCGCACCTTGAAGAGGGCGACCCCAGCTCCCAGAGGAAGTTCATGACTGATTAGGCCTGCTGTTTACCAGCTGCAAGAAGATCCACACGCAACCACAAAAAGTTATTCTACTCTCTCCTCTCTCTCTCTGCTTTGGTCTCTCTCTTCCCCCCACCCCCCACTACCACCACCTCCGCAAGGCTGGTCCCATGCATTATTCGTACGATATTATAATTACGGTGCCAATTAAAGGAACGTCTGGAGTGAAAGTGGTCCCGATTCACCTGTCTTAGCATTTCCTGCCTGGCTCTGCTTTGTAGATGGCGACTCCTTCAGCGTCGCCCCAGGACGTAAAGTGGATCCCTCTTCAGATGTAATGAAGCCAAAGGAGATGATTTCCATGGCGTTTGTGAACTTTCCCTGGCAGCAGTCCGCGTCGTACATTAAACACCCCTGCACAGAAGTGGAAAGTTTACTAAGATCCTGGC
Organism: Pollimyrus isidori; assembly: GCA_019775955.2. Taxonomy (NCBI): domain Eukaryota; kingdom Metazoa; phylum Chordata; class Actinopteri; order Osteoglossiformes; family Mormyridae; genus Pollimyrus; species Pollimyrus isidori. The sequence goes on from JABFDZ020000001.1 coordinate 31,284,454, forward strand.
GATTACATTTTAATGCAAGCTCTCCGCTGTTATTTTGTTAATTGATTCTAATGAATATTCACGAGAGGCATTAGCCTGAACCTTGTCCTAGGCTTTAAATTGGAGAGATTTAATGGTCACCGTAGCCCAGCCGCCTGTACTACACTGCAATGCATCTCTGAGAAGCAGCTCCGATGACAACAATTAGCATTTTTGCGGTTATCCTCCGGTGTTGCTGATTTATTTGGATTGTGGGTGTCAGACTCAATTACTTTAGGGCTGTTTGTGTGGAGGTTTTGTCTCCGCGCTTCTCCATTAATTGCTTAATTTGCACGATTATTTTTTTTTTTTGACATTCTTACCACGTTAAAGTATATTTGATCATTTTGCTGCAAATCTGGGAAATGCTGAGGTCAGTGGTGTTTTGGGGAAGGACGGTGGCATTAATAGTTCAGATTATTAGATATTTATTAGATTAATTCACCAATAGGACTGAACTCAAATTAAAAGCACCAGATAAATAGCCCAGGAACTCAGTTTTATGCTGCTTATTTAGAATGGCATCTACTCGATAGATAATCCACAATCGAACGGGTCATAAATTTGACAGTTTGATTGTAAGGAGTAAAAAGAGTTGATGATGTTTATGGGCACATAGGGTAAGTATGAATTGTACAGGGTCGTAAATAAATAAGTGTCTATAAATAGTGGATAGAAGGGCCACGCTGGGCCCTGGCATGGGAAATTGGGGCCGCTAGTCTCTCAGCTATCTATAAAGTATATTCATTTACACAGTAGCTTTGTAGTAGGATCAGAACAGGAAGCAGCTTGATCCCGGTCTCCCATTTCCAAACAGGAACCCCATCACAGCACGAGGGTGGCATGGCGTATCCAGCCGTCTCCCATCACGGCGCCCAGGTGGCATGGCTTACCCAGCTGTCTCCCATCACGGCGCCCAGGTGGCATGGCGTACCCAGCCGTCTCCCATCACGGCGCCCAGGTGGCATGGCTTACCCAGCTGGCTCCCATCATGGCATGAGCGTGGCATCGCGTACCCAGCCGGCTCCCATCATGGCGCCCAGGTGGTATAGCGTACCCAGCCGGCTCCCTTCGCGGCACAAGAGCGGCATGGCATACCCAGCCGGCTCCCATCACAGTGCCCGGGCAGCATGGCGTACGCAGCCGGCTCCCATCACGGCACCCGGGCGACATGGCGTACCCAGCCGGCTCCCATCACGGCACCCAGGCGACATGGCGTACCCAGCCGGCTCCTATCACTGCGCCCGGCCGGCATGGCGTACCCAGCCGGCTCCCATCACGGCACCCGGGCAGCATGGCGTACCCAGCCGGCTCCCATCACGGCACCCAGCAGCATGGCGTACGCAGCCGGCTCCCATCACGACACAAGGGTGGCATCGCGTACCCAGCCAGCTCCCATCATGGCACCCGGGCGGCATGGCGTACCCAGCCGGCTCCCATCACGGCACCCGGGCGGCATGGCGTACCCAGCCGGCTCCCATCACTGCGCCCGGGCGGCATGGCGTACCCAGCCGGCTCCCATCACGGCACCCGGGCGACATGGCGTACCCAGCCGGCTCCCATCACTGCGCCTGGCCAGCATGGCGTATCCAGCCGGCTCCCATCACGGCACCCGGGCGACATGGCGTACCCAGCCGGCTCCCATCACTGCGCCCGGCCGGCATGGCGTACCCAGCCGGCTCCCATCATGGCACCTGGGCGACATGGTGTACCCAGCCGGCTCCCATCACTGCGCCCGGCCGGCATGGCGTACCCAGCCGGCTCCCATCACGGCACCCGGGCAGCATGGCGTACGCAGCCGGCTCCCATCACGGCACAAGGGTGGCATCGCGTACCCAGCCAGCTCCCATCACGGCACGCGGGCGGCATGGCGTACCCAGCCGGCTCCCATCACGGCACCCGGGCGGCATGGCGTACCCAGCCGGCTCCCATCACGGCACCCGGGCAGGATAGCATACGCAACCGGCTCAGGTGAGGTCAGAGTGCCCTGCTCTATTTTCGTCCCAGATTTTCGATATTTATGGTCAAAAGTATTTTGACAACTAAAAATATTTCAGTGAAAAATCTGATTTCAGATCATTTGGATGGGAATAAAGAAGTGTCCATCCAGTTTCTGTAACCCACTGTAATCCAATTCGCAGTTATTGGAGGTATGGAGTTTTTGGGCAGAAGGCAGGGAACAGCCCAGGATGGGGCACACTCACACGCCATGCATTCACAGGCAATTTGTTAACTCCATTTAACTTCAACATGTCTTTTGGACTGTGGGGAGTAAAGCAGAGTACTCGGAATAAAACCAGCAATGACACAACGAGGACATGTAAACTCCACACACAAGGAGATAAGGAAGAGATTCAAACCGCACTCCCAGAGGTGTGAGGCAACAGTGCTAACCACTGCACCACCATGTAGCCCTAAATAAATGCCATCATCTACTTTTCGTTTTGGCTTCTTTATTATGGATAAGCAGTGATGGATGGATGGACAGATGATTGAATGATTGATTTATTTAACTAATGTGAATCCTATGTCTGTTAGCCGGTACCTTACAGCTTTGAGAATCAATTAAACCTTCTGTAGTTAAAGGACTTTTAATGCCATTAGGACTTTCAAAGCATTTGTTCCCATATGCCCATAATAACACAGTTAAGCAAGTTAATCGCTGATCGTGACAGATTAATACCAGCTTTTGCGATAAAGGAGGACAGCAGGAGCATTACTGGGAAGTCAAAGATCTTCTTTACATACTAAGCAGAGGGTGTCAGCTGAAAGCCGTTAATTTAAGAGCAGCTACTCTGTGCTGTCTAAATTTTTTATAGTTGTTTTCAAGCTTCAACTAAGGTGACAAAAATTTCGACTTAAAAAAGACAAAACTGTCTGAACCAACTTATTTGAGAGTGGTATGTTTCAACAAGTAAGACTCTTAATTGAATCAAAGCTGAAATCGCCTGATTCGTAACTGAAATTAAGTGAGGATCCACTATAAACATTAAGTCATTATTGTTTTCTTACACGGTATCCCTTTGACCTTGTACTGGCAGCTGGATGGATGGATGGATGGACGGATAGATATAATTATAAGTGAAATACACCTTGTTTGTCATCCAGCAACAGAAACAGTGGCTGTCTGTCACGTTGTCGCCTCTCAGCGCTGGTGTCGTATCACTGAATATTCTCCCGAATGATTTACCGGCAAATGAAACGGCCGCTTCCTCGCCATGGAGACAGGTGGCACGCCACCACCTAAAGGGGGCCGGGGACTTTGAACGCACGAGGCAAAGGGGAGATCTGTCTGGTGGCAGGGATGAGCGCGGCGCAGGTTTCTCCCAAACTGGAAGGAATGCACCCCAGAAACGAGCGCTACCAGGAGCGAGACTGGAACTTCTTCAGCGCCAGAAGAGAATGGCGGGGGGGCTGGGGGCTGGGGGAGGGTGGCTCACAGGCCCATTAAAGAGCGGCGGGGAGTTCCTCCTGGAGAAGAGGCAGGCTCTGCAGGGCCACCTCCGCTGGGAGTCATTCCCTCACCCCTTGGAGCTTGTGGCTGCTACGCTCCTGCAGTCGAGCAGGAAGGAGGTGGCAGCTCCATCTTCTGCTCCCTCCTGGTGGGCGGGGCTTCCTGATGAGAGACCCTACCCCACCCCTCCAAATCGGCAGCACCGGACCCTCGTCATTCTGCAGCTTGGCTCTGATTGGGTGGCTTCTGGGTGGGGCGGGGTGTGTGTAATGGGGTCACGGATCGAGGCACGAGCCACTTTAACAGGTCACTAAAAGGATGAGCTGGCGTCACAGCATCTGAATGATATGTGGCATAGAGTCATCACCGACCCATCCATCTACAGTTGCTTATGTGGTTGGTGTGGGGCTGATGTTAGCTTGCAGCCTATCCCAAGAAAAACAAGCCAAGGGGCACGGGAATGTCCTGAACAGGAGGCCAGTCCATCTTGGGCCTAAGTCGTCATGTTCTTGTCCAACATCTCAGCAGCAACACCCTTTGCTGGATTAGCTTTGCCCATAAGTATAATACTGAAGTGATTATCATATCTGCACACTTCCATTAATATTCAAATTCAGCTTTAAGATGGAGAGGCCCTGTTAAAACTGGATGGATGGATGAATGGATGGATCCTGACTTAGGGCCATACAGTATATGGTGCCTGCGGTCCTACTGCGGTGGAGTAGTCTTCAGCCTGGCTTTCTACACCCCATTTACCCACAGCTGACCGCAAGACAAACAGGCCTGCATGCCTCTTATTCCTCTCTTTAATATGCTTCTTTCTGCCAGCAGATTTAATTTTCATGTGGCCTTCTCTCCATTAAATTTCAAAAAGGAGAATTTCCTGAATACCAGTTGCCATTTACTGAGGGCCGTATATAAAAATCCCACGGAATGAAATGATTCAATGCCATTAACCTTTAAACAAGTATTACCTTTTCTGTAATTCACTCGAACGTACTTCTGATACCTGAAATGTGCCACAATGGCCTGATGGAGCCAGAAATGTATTTTTTTTTTCCCTGGCTCGGTATTTTCAACCCGCATAGCTTTTCTATCCACTGACAAATATCTATTCTATCTCAGGGCTGCCACTTCAGTCTCCCTCTACTTTTCGTATTGTTTTATATCTGTCTGGGTCACAAAATGTTCCGACCGATATAGTACAAATTGAAAGCTCTTTGAATGTATAAAATTTGACGTAAGTAATATTCTCGAAGTAATATCCACATCCGACTCAATAATGCGTTACCCTGAACTGCTAAAGTGCATTTTTCCCTCCCGTTTATTGTCCCCATATTGCATTGCATGACCATTAAAGCTGGGAGGGGGAGAAAAATAACAAGAGAAAGAATGAAGACGGAATAAAAGCGGATCCTTTAGCGTTTGCATCACTAGCCTTGCTTTGACCACGCTAACAGCACTTCAGTCTTAAATTATATATCTTGTAACCTGGCACCTCCTTACTTCAATAGCGTTGGACTTAAATTAATTGCCTTTCAGATTTCAGCCTCGTAAATGGCACTTAAATGGAGATCTGGAGTGGTTGGATGATGCTTTAATTGTAGCGTGCAGAATGTATTAGCAATGACCTGGAGGCCCCAGTGGCGGCTCCATTCAATATGTATGTATGTGCCGACAACTTGGGGTTTTAAAAGGTTAATTAACCTCTTGTGCTAGACCTTTCCTCAACACTTAACTTTGTCTGAATCCTGATAGTGCCATTAACCCTGCGCTTTAGCCTCTCACCTTCACTATCATTAGCCACATTCATCTCATTAAAACTTCGCCTTGATTTTTCTTGACTTGTGCTTCCATTACTGTTATTATTATTATTATTATTATTTATTATTATTATTATTATTTATCTATTTATTTATTTATTTATTTTTCTGAAACAAAAATTAGCAGTTTATTGCATGTCGGCAGAGTGGATAGACAGGGTTTGGCTGCATTGGCGGCTCGCGGGGACACATCCAAACCAGTGGCAGGGGCATTTAGGGGCGATTCTTTAGAGTGATTACTGTGAGCATTAAGCAACTGTAAGTGGCGTCTAGTTTCAGCGAGTTACCAGGCGGCTCAGCCAGAGGCCATCGGGTCTGAGGCTCATGTAACCGCTCGTTGACTTTGGTTGGCCGTGTGATCGAAGTACAGCTGCCCAGACTCCATGGCACCGTGGCACAGCGATGTGCAGCACTCTGCGGGTTTGGCTCCTGTGCTTGTTTTCAGATGGTCACTGGTTTGAACCGCATCTCCATTGGGCCCTTGATCTCCCAAAATGCTCCAGGTGTGTCAGATAAATGGCCTGACCTTGTGCTCATACCCCCAGCTTTACTCTTAACTGTGTCTCAAAGAAGAGCAAAATGGAATATATGAATCAGAAACGTTCCAATGTACCTGTACTCGTGCAAATGGAAAAATTCATTTCAAAAGGAGGAAATGCTCTTTAAAGCAACCTCATTTGATAATCAGCTTTGGAGACCTACATGCTTCCACCAGGGTGAATGAATAGATGCTGGCCAGTGCTACACGGAAGGATCTTATTATCTTTAAAAACAATGATTTGTTGTAATATATGATGACCAGATAAATTAGTCAGCCATTAAATTAAGTATTTTTTGTGCCATTTCTAATAAGGTCTATTAAATTATCTGGGTCAAGTTGAAAGGCGTCAACTGGGGAAGATGTAACAAGGTGGGTATGACAGGGACAGAAAGTGTATATTTGTGCCTGTTTTATTTGCTGTTTAAATCAAGGCCCTGGATCATTTGTATATGGCTGATATAGTCACAGTTACCTCAGAATATTAGATGTATTTTTTACTCCCTTTTGCAAACCTTACAGGCGTCTATCTCACCTAAATAAAAGCTGTATTTTTTTTCAAAAGCAAAACGGCTTATTTGCAGTTTTTTTTTTTCGTCAGTCTGGGCAATGATAACAACATTTATTACCATGTTCACATGGAGCCCTGAAGTTCGCAGCTAGCTTTGTAGATTCCTCCTAGTCTGCTGGGTGAAATTGGCTCCTGTGAACGTTCAAACTAAAGACGCATATATGCTTCCCCCCCCACCCCCCCCCAAAAAAAAAACCTGCTGGAGAACATGGGGGACGTTTCCATAAGAAGAGAAGCAGCCCCCTTTACAGTGGTGATCCAGGTGCTGGCCTGCTTCCCAGCAGACCTCAGTGACTGATCTACCTCCACTTCCTTTTTCTCTGCGATGGGGATTCAGCTGCCAGACCTTGAATTCTCTGCATGTTTTCCGGAGAATTAAACACTGATCTGAGATGATTTACATCCATTCTACCACCTTCTAGAAATCTCATCATTTGAAAACATGTCTTCATATGCATTATTGTTTATGAGTTTGTGGTAAATTTTGAATTCTGTTAACATTCAAGAAATGGCCAGACCTGTACAGATGATCTTCAAATACAGATACAAATACAAAAATACTATTTGAATGCAGACGTGTACTATTTTCCCAACTGGCATATGTTCTGTACTCAAAACACACAAAAACACCTAAATTAGTTTTCCAGCTCACAGAAAGTACTATAAAAGCCCTTCACAGGAATGTCAAAGGCTGGAATCGGCCCTTTATCTATCCAGTATTGGCATGAAAACCATTGAATACTCTCTAGCCTAAAGCATGTTGACCACAAAACTGATGGCATTTTATCTCAGTTCCTGCTAACGAATTTTAGTAAAATCCTTAAGCTTCAGTGATTCACTTGGCCTCACACCTTCTGTCTCATGGGTTTGACTTCTTAGGGTTTATCCTCCTGGTACTAAGCATTTCTCTTTGCATCCATAGACAGGCGTTGTCTCGAAGGTGTCCATTGTGAGCATGTTGTGTGTAGTGGTTTGGCATCCTCTCCCAGGCTGGCCGCATTGGTCATGCACAGAAAAAAATACGGATGTATATCCTCACCAGCTGAGGATCCAACACATCATTCAAAGACTAGTTTTGCCTCCAGCATGAGCCGTCTGGTTCGAAGTCCATGTGACCGTGAAAAGGAGTGCAGGTGTCAAATTATCCCCATTGTAAACAGAAATAATGCTTTCATCCATCCACCCAATCTGGGAAGCATCGGGCACGTGGTAGCAGGGCATCAGGGGGGCAGGATGCCAAGCTGCTGAAGGCCATGAATCACAAAATGACTATCTATCAATTCCAGAAGATTAATCTTAAAGGACGACAGATAGATCCGGCCTCGTGCCTGGCTAACTCTGTGACTCTGCACTGGGTAAGCAGATGGATGATGAATGGAAGATGAAAGATACAGAGTACTGAAAGGTATTGATGATATTGACTGAATGACAGTGGACAACGGCAGTGTTATCATGATTACGTGTCTGTATCTCAGTAATATATCAACAGCTGGGCGAATAAGGCCTAACAGGATGGTTTGAATGCCTGCATTCAGTTTACCTGCCTTCTCTGTACTTGTAACCATTCCTGTTATGCTATCTGATGTGTTTGACACCCCCGCCTCTCCATCTAACCATAATGCAACAGTGCCGGAGGTCAGCGTGCCAAGGTTAATACCACGTTGCAGACGCACTGAAATAAGCTGAATTGCGATAAAGCGTGTGAGAAAATGCACGGGTCTAACGAGGAAACGGTGCCTTTTATTTCTGAATGTCAGAGCTCAGTGAATGCGCTCGCAGACCCGCATGGTGGTGGGGGTGTCGATGGCAGAGCTTCTTGTACCCCACCCTGGCCGCACTCTGTCTGCCTGAAACAATCAAGCGCAATTAACGGGCCATGCACCGGGGCTGCTGTTTGTTCTGTAACCACGGCAACGACATAGATTAACACTTCAGCCGATGCCAAATTAATGAAGTAAAAGCTCTCGTAAACAGAAAGTTAGCGCGTCCGTGCATTAGCGTTTGTGTGCAGGTGCGATCACATGGGCGTTCGGCGGCCCAGAGAGGGTGGGGATGTGCGGCAGAAGGTGGGGTTGGCGCACTAAATATCCCCTGACATTTAAGACACTAATATCTACAAAGCAAACCTTTAATTTGATCGCTTTTAGAGCTACTTAAATGAAATCTCCCAACTCAATCAGTGACTGTTTTTTTCAGAGCTGCTAAATTACCATGTCCCTCTCCCCCTGACTGGGGCGTTCATGTCTTTCTTCATGTTCATTGTTTCTTGTATTATTTTCCAGGTGGCCCCCTCTCTTTGCGCTAGTGTTTCTGGGTAATCATCCCAGTGATGTGTCAGAGAAAGGCCACATCGTCATCAACAGGCATAACTTAATGATCCCAGCTGGGGGGCGGGAACAGGGGGCATTTGAAATGCTGAGTTTGGACCAGAACAGCATGAGTACAAAGCCAGGCTGGTCAAGTAGCCATTTAGCACAGAGGCTGCATTTTTGAATGCGACTTTCCCTTTGCAGAGGCCTGACTGTCGAGAGCCCCAGCATTGCCACAAAGGCTGTGCGCTTATCATGGAGTCCCACACAAATAGCATCTACGAGGTGAGCAGCAATGGCCGTCAGCCACAGATCAGAGCCCGGTGACATGGTGGCATAATAATCACAGGGATTCGCGATGGCAAAACAAGAGGAGGCTGAGGTGGCTGCAGGGGGTGGGGGCACTCGTTTGGCATGGTGGTGGAACCAATAAACCTCTTAAATTTACCCCCCTCTCTGAATCCTGCCCCACGCCCCTTCTGTCATCTGCTTGTGGGAGCCCTTTGTCACCGGGGGGGGGGCGGCCATGGGGAGGGCAGAGTGTTGCTCTCACTAGTTGCTGGCAGAGGATGAATAAGCGAAGGCTTTCAGTTAGAGGCAGGGAGCTTCTCTCTCTCTAATATTTCATGACTGTTCCTTGATATCTGTTTACTCTTTACTATAACCAAGCGCTGGTTCAAATAAACCTCCTGAAGCCGAATAGTTAGTAAGCTATAACACATGAAACTCGCCTTGGCCTTAATTTATATTTATTAAAATTATTTGCTAAATTATAACATAAAAATGGTAGTTAGTTTGATTTATTATAATGAAGAGCTGGCTCAATTACATTATTGGATCTTTTTTTGATTATGCACAGCATGCAGTAAACCTCTTTTAGGGCTACTGCAGTTTGGCAAGATTCTGGCAAATGTGTAAGTCAGGTATGTTTAGCAGATACTGAGCAGGCAATGAAGTATGCACACAGTGACTCAAAAGTTTTTGCTCACACAAAGAGCAAAGATGGCAGCTGCTGGTCTTGAAAGGGTCTCATGTAATTATGAGTTAAGATCAGGGAATCTCTGGTCCTGGGCAAAGGTAACAGGGATACAGTCCAAGTAAATGAAATCCTAAGGGACACAGATGAGGTCAGTCCTGCGGACTGCCATATTAGAATAAAGACAACATTTATTTAACAGAAAGGTAATGAAGTTCAGAAAGAGTTCCATCTCTTTCTCACTATCTTATGAAAAATAAAATGCTAGTTGTATTTATATGTTTTGATACATTTTTCGATCTTAATTTAAAACATTGAAAACGAAAACAAAAAAATCAATGAAAATAAGCACCACAGATATCTGTTTGGCTAAACAAAATTTGCAAAACAATCGTTATTTCATGTTCGCTCTATAATATATCTAATTATGCTGTGCTGTAGATTATGGAATATTCTGCACATAAAAACATTTCACTAATTTGTGCCAGTGAAGTGCACTGACAACGCTGCCCTCTGCTGGGCGGGTGGGGGCCCTGCATTTTGATACTGCACATATAAATGACATGGACCGGCTGCCAATGGATTGTGCCCATTGAAAGGAAAGGGTATCTTCTTTATCATTTCTTTGGTTCTGTTTAACTGCAGCCTGCTTACCTTTTCTTTTCAGTTTGTGGGGTGGAGCCTTCAACTCTGATACTTGTTTAAAATGCACTGTGCATATAAGAGCATAAGAAATGTAGAAACAAGAGGAGGCCATTTGCCCCATCAAGCTTGTTTGAGAAGAATTACACAGAGTTGTAGTAACACAGAGTTCTTAAAATCTAGCTCTGGTTTAAAGGAACCCAAAGTCTTAATTTGTACTATTCAAACTTCTGTACACACATGGTGAAATTCTCACGTTAACATCATTTAAATTGTATTGTAAGCATATAATTAAGGGAAAAGATTTAGGAATATATGAAAGCATCAAATGGAATTTCATGGAACGCTACATAAATTATTTTCCAATCTAGGAGTCTCATGTGAATGTTTATCAATAAGATTAAAAATGGATGCCGGCTTCACGTGGTTGTCAGTGGGGCAGTGGCCGTCCGTTGCAGGTTCCTCTTGAGATCCTTTGGTGAATCTGCTGGGATCAGCGCAGAAACCAGTCAGCAAGAAGAGCTGGATAAAACTGAGCTGAAAAACATGGAGGACAGGCGTCGGCATGGCCGGCGGGGAGGAGGCCTGCTTTTGGGCGGCTTGTTTAGCTGAGCAGATCCCAGGACCCCCGACAGCGTGACAGGTGGGACGCCCTGCCAGACGACCGCCTACCTAAAGTTGATTCTCATTAGACCCACTGAGTCCCGCGGCCCGTTTTCGAAGGCAGCCGAACACTAATCGCATCTGTTTACTGCAGAGGGGCCGCTGCCGAGGAGAGGCGGCCGGGCGGGGGAGTGGGGGTTTTCGCATAGGCTGGGGGGGGTCTTGGGGGGGTGTGCACCCTTCCTTTTGTCAGCTTACATCCTTGACTCCTGCCCAAAAAAGCAGCAGGACAGCTTCCTCTTCCCCAGCAAGTCCCAGGCCAGGCCGCCTGCTGGGCTCGCCCTGATACACTTAGAGACATCCTCCATTTTCTCCTCCTAATTAAAAATCCGGGGAAGAGGAAGAAACGGGAATCGGAGGGAAAGGAGGCCTGGAGATGGGTGAACCAATTATTTTGAAGGGTATTAAGCCATCAGATTTACTTTTATCTTGATTGCATTGTGGAAATCGTGCATAATTAATGGAGGGGAGCTTATTAGGAAAAAATGATTAGGCAAATTACACAGGTGTCGAATGCATTTTTTATGATAAATTTGCTAGAACAATCCTGCATTTCCATCTGTTCTGCTCATATCAGAATGTCACCGCAGAGGAAATTAATGCGGCGGCACAATGCAAAGGGCTTCATCAGAACAAAATAACGATTAAAAGAGGAGACTTTACGTGCCAATAAACAGAAACGTGCATTTATATTAAACTGTGGAGTTTGCAACATTTGAAACATGACACACAGATCTATGTTTACTGCTGTATGGACACAATGGCTCAACTTTTAAATCCACTTGTAACATGTAATGAATACTAACTTGTGTTTCGAACCACACATAAGTATTATTAATGGACTATTTTTTCTGATTTTGCAGTTCATTATGAATTTGCTGTTGAGCTATCTGAGGCTGGAGCATAAGTTCGGTCATGGTGCCGAGCTATTTTAGCTTGGAGTATGAGATGGGATGATGCTATTGATCCATCTTAGGTTGTAGTATGGGATGGGGTGTTGCTATTGAGCTAGCTTAGGTTAGAGTATAGAATGAGGTGATACTACTGAGCTATCTAAGGTTGGAGTATGAGATGGGGTGTTGCTATTGATCTATCTTAGGTTGGAGTATAGGATGAGGAGATACTATTGAACTTTCTTAGGTTGGTGTATAGGATGAGGAGATACTATTGAACTTTCTTAGG
>JABFDZ020000001.1:31305564-31318261 GCA_019775955.2 Pollimyrus isidori
CTACAACCGCTTACGGCGAGCCTACTTCGGGTCCAAAAATGAACCAGGCATGGAAGAAGACGTAAACTTCAAGATTGCTGCGAGACGTGGGGGCTCTTGGGGCTGGGTGGGGGGGTGGGATGGCAGGATTGGGCCCCAGCCAAATTCAGTGCCGGGGCAACAGTGGAGTTTGGGGCAACCCCATCAATGTCACCCATTACACACACTGAGCTCAGTGATGGATCCAGCAATATGTGGGGAGCAGCAGTGCCTGGGTTTTCCTAATGATTGAAAGGGAAATATGTTTGTATCACCGTGTTTTCAGAAGATTACTGGTGAGTTAGGTACCGCACACACATTGACGCTGATCTCTTTAACAATCCAAGTTTCAGGCTTATTTCAAAATTTCAAATCTTGAACTGGAAAATGGACGGATATATATTTTTTTTTACAAGAAAATAACAACAACAATTCTTAAACATATGCACCAGGTATCTGTGTTGATGTAGTCAGGACCAGGACTCCTTCGTGTTAATTAAGGAAAGATCTTTGCCGTGTTTCTTAATTCTGCTCAGCTCCACCTGCAGACTTGATTTCACCTCGTTATCAAAGGTGGGATTATATCTTGTTCCAGTTTGCAGTATGTACCACCCCTGGGGGTGGGGGGTGTTGAAGGGAAACTAAACAAAGAATTGTTTCATTTGAATTTAATTTTAATAAAATAGAATGTATATATTTTTTTAAATAACACATAAAGTAAACGATAAAATATACACTATGAATTGCAAACTAAAATAGATAAGAACACTATGGATCTTTCCAGCTTATGTTATATAGAGATTTGCTTTTGGTGGAGGTGTGACATACTCATGTGACTAAGACTGCAGACCTCTCACTGTCATAAGACCCCCGTCTTTGGTACCTGTGATTCCGCCTGACACGTCTACAATAACCCACTGTATTTAAACCAGATTTATAAACTCACACATAGACTAAAATCATGTGTGTTTCGTCCCCATTGTCAGCAAATGTCCCACCCTATTTGGCTCCCTGCTCCACTGTAATTAATTATTAATAGGCAGGTCAAAGATTTGATTTAATCTCTGGATTAATCTCGCAATTAATTTAATGAGGTTACGCTATAGCACTCGACACATTTCCTCACCACAAACCCACATAAATGTGTTTTATTGTACAGTCGGCCCACATTGCTTCAAACAGATATGCTTTTGAGTCTACAACCTAACTCAGTTAAATGGGCCATTGTTTGTACATAAATAATTTTTATATGCTTTTTTAATACGACATTTCTCGCCTGGCCTTCTGTGCTGTGAATGTTGACATACATAGTAACTTTCAGCACAACGGCCCCAAAGAAAATGTGCCATGCTGAAGTTACCGGCCTGCCCTTTTCTGCCCCATTGTGTGGTTGTCCCTTTTGAGGGGGGGGGGCTGTCACGGGCATCTGGTCAGAAAGGTCAGCTGCTTCCTGCCAGGAATAGCAGCCTGATGCTGAGCCAATAGCAGGTGCTGTAGGGTGGCGGAGGAGACCACGCCCCCGACAACCCCTTGATATTGACCCCGTGCTGACCTTTTGCGGACTTGTCACTGAAGATCACCGTACAGCACATGACCTGCCAAAATAAAGGTCAAGCTGGGAGCAGATGTCAAGGTGGAAAGCAAAGACCCTATTGGTCCAAAGGCTGGGGGGGCATTTCTTCAGTGCCCTTGTAAGATGCCTGGCACATCACCACCCTACCTAATGGCATCGCTTACAATAAATTACACTGCTGAATATTTACTGAAGCAGATTAAGTGCAGTAGTCTGTGGTACCATAAGTTATATATTTGGAATATAAGCTGTCAGTTTACTCGTCACAAATTTGAGTTCTTAATCTTTGCAACACCTGATTTGTATGTGAAAGAAACAATATTACGTTTCCTTGAGAAATCTGTAGAGCTGTCAATGGGTGATATTGAGACACAACAAACTCAACGAAACAGAAAAATGAAATCCCCAGAGGAGCGTAGATTTAAGAAGCAAAGCTTGTACTTAGTTCCTGCTAGAGAGGGATCGCTGCCAAGTGAACGGCTTTGGTGTCCTAATGCGAGGAAAACAATCAAAATGACATACATTTAACATAACAGGGATTTGCAGCTCGGCTAGGCTTCCTGCTTCTGTGGATGAATTCATCTGAAACAACTAGACACTAGTAGTTAGCTGTGGTTTCATTTAATTGTCCTTTTATCGCTCACGATAGTTGAAAAAAAAATGAAGTGCATTGTGGATAACACTGTTGCCTCACACCTCTAGGGTGGGCGATTTGAATGCTGTTCCACATCTGTGTGTGTGAAGTTTGCATGTTCTCCTGTATCTATGCAGATTTACTCCAGGTAGTCCGGCACTTCAAAAACATGCATTTAGGTGGACTGTTTTGTCTACATTGGGACTGGTTTTGCGTGGGTGCTTTGCGATAAACTGCCACCTCCTCTGGAATGTTCCCCAGCTGTTCCCCAGAATGTTGCCCTGTGCTGCCTGGCCTCACAAGCCTCTGTACTGGAAAAGTGGTTATGGAAGGTGGATTGATCTAAAACAACTAAAAAACATGAAGCAGGTTGTTCCTGCCAGAGGTTTGGTTCCTGGATACAAGTCTTGTGCAAGGTGACGGCACAGAAACTTTCTCTGTAAAGTCACTTTGACCTAATATAGGCAATGGACTGCAGGACCATGTACAACCCTTTTCACTTTAGGACAAGGAGAAAATAATAATTTATTTTTGGAGCACATAGTTAAAAACAGACCAAAGGCAAGGTTTACATAATTTGTTGGAGAGTTTATTTAGGAACTGCTTTATTAATAAATAACTATCTAGCATTTTTAATATGGATTTCCACCCACGTTTTATTATTGCCTGGTAATCCATTCACATGTTGGTTAGCAGGAAAAGAGTGATAATGCTGTTGTTTTACACATTCTTTGGGCTAATGTATGTCTACCATTGAAGGGTATTGTCTTAACTCTAAGAGGGACACTATGTGTTAATCTTTGCTTTTCAAGATCCTGACATCAAGCAAAGCAATCCAGATATAAAAATAGATCTTCTGCCAGACTAAGACACTCTCTTCTCTTGGAAACTGCATTGGTACCTGGCCAAATGTCAAACGATATTTAAATAGCTTTTAATTTCAATTGTGTTTGTGGGAAAATGTCAGTCCCGGATCTGATCCTGTTCCTGTAATTAAATTTCTCATTTGAGAAAGTGTCAGTATTACATATTTGCATGGTAAATTCTGTATTGTACCAACATTGTGCTGTAATTTATTCATTAGTGCCAGGAGCTTGTTTTAATTACAGTATGGATTCACTGTTCGTAATCCATATGTATAATCTATGGCACTTAATGCCAAAAGACTGCATCATGATTGAAAAGTGCCCTTGAATCTGCACTACTACTATATATTTTTAAAGCAATTTCAAATTATTTATCTATTTATTTTACAGATTCATGCAAATTCCAGAAAACATTACATTTATGGATCAAATGTCTAACGAAAAGTATCAATAAAAATATAGAAATATTATCCCTTTCAATTCTTCAGGAACAATACATTTGTAATTGATAACTTCTGGTAATTATGTTCTATTGCTGAATAGCACTCAGTGTGTGTACAGGTATGTGTGTGTGTGTGTGTGTATAGGGGAGTGTGTGTGTCTGTGTGTACAGGGCCGCATGTGTGTATGTGTGTACAGGGGAGTGTGTGTGTGTGTGTGTGTGTGTACAGGGGAGTGTGTGTGTACAAGGGAGTGTGTGTGTGTGTACAGGGGAGTGTGTGTGTGTGTACAGGGGAGTGTGTGTGTGTGTACAGGGGAGTGTGTTCCTATTGACCTAAGATGTGGCCACTAAAGTAGAGGCACAGTGCTGATGGCAAGGTTAAAGCAACTGCAGCTGGAAGCCATGAGGGAAGGAGTGACTAAGTATTGAAAATTGGGAAATGCGATCGCGGCCGAGGGGGAGGCAGACAGGTTGCCGTCCTGCCCGCTTAGCGCCATACCGCCATCCCCTTGCTGCTACCCCCCCCCCCCCCCCCACAAAAAAGCCGCCTGCCTTGTGGAGACGGTCGTCCTGCGTTACCGGCATTTGGCTGACATTCCCTCCCGGGGGCTGCTGATAAGACGGCCAGGCAGGGGGAACAGTCCGCCCCAGCTCCGTCGCACCCCACGCTACTGGGGCTGGAGTCAGGCTGTCTGTCCATATCTAGCTCAGAATAAGACACCCTGAGCCCAATCTGAAAAGGAGGGGTGTGGGTAGAGGAGCCGGCTTGGAGATGGCCTTAGTGGTATATCGTATTAACCTTCTGATAATGCGTCCCTGCTTAGCGTGAGACATGGGAAGGTGGCATCGCATTTTATCCAGACTGATCAATGGCACTTATGTATTGGGTCGAGCAGTGTGTAGCAGATGTATGGCTCGACTTGTCGGCTCACAATTAAAGGGGAAATAGATTGCCAAAGCATTGTGCAGTAAGATGAACCTGTGGCCGCTCACTCCCTACAGACTCATTTGTCTTGTACAGTGGAGTGTGGAGAGACAGACCCGTGTTTCAAAGGTGAATGGAGCACAGGTGGAGCAACATGCTGACCCCCACTTACCCATCACATTGTGGGACAGGAGCTGCAGAAATAAAGAGACTAGTAATATAACAAAGAGACCTAATTTTGGCCGGGAATATGCCGGACATGTTGATGGCTGTTGTGGAAGGGCTGTTCCTATAATTGGTCATGCCATTTGGACTCTATGGGGCCACCAGTGGTGTAATTGCAGTAGATCTGATAAGGGTTAACTGTCCATGGTGGGTGCAAAAACTCTCTGCAGCCGTCGCTTTTGATGTCCAACGCGGCTCCCTATCCACACTACCTGCCTGAATGTCAAGCAGTGGAGATGGCGTGGGGCTTGACATTATATCTACGGGTTATCATTATATTTTTCCCCCCCTGATCGATAGACTCTCCACCACAATGGTGCTTCTGGGGCAACTGTCACTGCTGGTTAGCGATTGACCATTGGGTATCATTAAGAGAGTCTGCAAGCAATAGTGTGTGTGTGTGTGTGTGTGTGTGTGTATGGGGGGTGGGGGGGGGAGCCAAGTCTTTCTTTTTTAGCCTTCTGGACTTAGTTGACCTTTCACTTAGAAAGCAGCTGGAGCACCAAGATATTTAATTGAATGGAGTCTTCAGATGTATTTTGGAGAAGTGAAGAGAGAGTACTGGAGGTACGGGTAGCTGAAGGAAGGGGAAAGAAGGGAGACTGGGGCAGAGGGAGGCAGAGGGGGAAAAAAACCTAGCTTGACCTTCAAAGCCTAATTGATAGGCTTTTCATAGACCTTGTTTGAGATGTGCTTGGTCCCTGTTGTTCAGCAGACCCTTAGAACTCCTGTAGAAGCACAAAGTCAGCTGTAGAAAGGGAGTCCCCAGTGACCCGGCGCAATCAATAGCAGCCGACGCAGTTAACGAGAGCCGTGGTCCCTCTCTAACTTTCACAGGCTCCATTAACTAGTGGGGCTCTTCCCTAATTTCACTGCCATGACTTATTAATCTAAGCAAATGCGGCACAACTGCAGGCAGGGGTGGGATGGGGGGGTGATGGAGGGCGGGGAAGGTGGGGTGCAGCGTTAAAAATAAGGTAGCTCTCATAACAAGGAATCAAAGTTATCAAACAAAGGGGGATCGAAACCAAGGATACCTTTGCCTGCTTTGGCCCCCAACCCACCCCAAGGTTTACATCTCTAAGCATATGATCAAGTTTGGTCAACACCTTGACCTGGGTCTTCCATTAAAGATAAACAGTTTAGCAGTGACATCATAGGCCACAATGCCTTTTGGCCAGACAGAGGGCCCGAAACTCTCCTCAGCTACCTTATCCGTCTGTCACGGGAGGGTGCAGGATAAGACGAGCTGGGCCTTCGTCGAGAGCTATTTAAACAGCCTGATTCCCCACGCGAATCGAGACGGAGGCAGGCTGTCTCGCTCTTCTGAAGGCTGCGGCCTTGGACACACAGAAAGGATTTTTAAAGGATCATGTAAGGAGATCAACAGATAAGCAGCTAATTTTGTGTACTTAGGGAGCAAATGATTGAGTACCCTCCCTGTGGAATTCCCCCAACTGAAAGGATGAAAGCGGGCAAGAGAGAAAAGATCTTAAAGTATTTCGGCATTAATGCTGATCGCTAAAATTAAAGATTTATACTGCTTGATTGGGCTTGCCGGCAGCTGCTTGAGCGGGGTAAAAAAAAAAAAATCTTCTCTTAAAGCTCAAGATGTTAGGGAAAAAAATCATCAGGATTTGCTCTCCTGCTAATTGGAGTCTGAGGATAGGAAACCTCATTTTTGGCCAAAATCAATTTTCTCCAAATGTCATTTAATTCAGGAAATATGACTGATCTGCCCGATTCTTTGATAGGAGATTAAATTAGCTGTTGTCCTTCAGGATATCATATACCTGAAATGTAGGGAGGGCTAATGGTATTTGATAGAGGTGTCCTACTTCAGTAGCAGGAGTCCATCAGCCCACAGGGAGAGGTTTAAGACTCCATTTTTTTGTCTCAAATCTGCCGCCTCGGACCATTGCCGGTGATAGATTTCTACCCTTTTCATTGTGGAAATAACAGACTGGAAATTGATATCAATCAGTATGTGGTTTATAAAGGGAGGGAAGTCGCAGCAAGGTCACGGTGCTCTTCCAGTGACGAGGTCAGTCTGACAACACGGCCTCCTCAGAATGCTCATCACTCGGCTAAATTGCGCCCCTCCTTGGAGGTGCTGGGCGGTGCACATTTGAATCCATAGACAAACATCTGCAATACTAATGTGTACCATCAGAAAGTAAGAGTGGGAAAAACAGGGAAAATTTAAACTACTCATTCCATATTCTGTTTCATTTTGATTTAGTGGCTTTTTTTTGCTCTTCAAAGAAATCTGGTGATGCATCATCCATCCATCCACCCATCCATCCATCCAACTGTTTTGTTCATCCATTCAGCCAGTGTGATGGTGATAATTATAATAATTATATTTGTCATTTTTTTGTTATTTACAATGTAAAAATATGCCAGAAAATTACTCTCTAAATACTGTGACGCACATTGGCAGAATACGTACCACAGATCTGATAAAGCCGCAATGGTGGTTTTCAGGTCAGTTGCTTAGAGCGCTCGTTCCTATATAGCGTGCACTGTCAGTCCATATCTCGTCAACATAAAATTATCATTGTTTTCATCCCGATTATCTTATTTTCAAATTCTGAAACTATATTTAATGTCTGCATTAATATCAACTTGTGTTTCATGTCTATACATGGTAAAAATATAAAATTCTGTCTTTTATCTAGGGTGAAAAGCCTACATGTGGTCCTCAAACAGACTGTGCGGCTCATTCAATGGCGCCAGCATTCTGCCAGACTTTTCCCAGGTCAGAACGAAAGTGAATGTTTTATTGTTGACATCAATGACTTCCCCTCCTTACGGGAAACATTTGGACTGATGTATGTTTAGAAAGCTCTGTATTTGGACTTCTGGATACGGGCTTTGGGTTTTTGGTTCACGTCCTGAGTGGTGTGCTGCCGCCACTCCCTTGACCAATGAAATAAAAGCCATTGCTTTCTCTGTATTATTGTTTGTTTGTTTGTTCCGAATGTTCCTCCTGGGAATTTTGCAATGTGAAAATGTCCTGATTTTTCTAGAATATGCATAGCATTCCTGATTTGCAGGGAACTTGAGGGCTCTGTGGTGTCAGTACTTTGTGAAACTTTGGGATGGATTGTCCCACAATGTGGTCTATCAGGGGAAGACAGAATAGGAATTTATTTTATTTTAATGAATTTATGCATTCTAATTTTTCTCTGCAAATCCCAAATGGAGTTCTCTTATGTGTTTGTTGAAATTTAGCTTCACAGACAAATTGATATAAAAATGCACACATGAAATTTGAATGATATCTTTTTACTGACAGATTATTTCACCGTCATTTCATGCCTCTGTCCTCGATTTGTGTGGTGAAGAATTGCATTTTTAGTTATTTTAGTAAAACATTCATTTTAGTCTTAATCAGGTGCCTGTTACTCAAGTCGAGTCAAATGACCTTTACTGTCATATCATCCATGTATACAGTGCGAGGAGAACAAAGATCCCCAAAGACCATGGTGCAACATGCAACACCGTACTACAATGCCAAACACAAAAGATCATTGGTATAAATCAGTAATAATTTAAGTAGTAATTTAAGTAGCAATTTTATAATAATGGGTGGCTCAGTGAGTAGGACTGTTGACTCATAAAGAAAGATTTAAAAACGGTCCTACATCCACTGCAACTCGATTCGGGATAAGCACTGGGAAGATGGATAGAATGTATAATATTTACAGAAACAGCTGACATGTGGCATATGACAGTAATTAACTGCATTGTTTATGTAAAATACTTCTCTATGCAGGCTTTTCTTTCTGTTGTTTATAGTCATGCATTTTTCAAAGTAAATGTTCCTCATTGTGTAATAGCTACAGCTTTATTGTGTTTCTGATCATCAGCACCAAAAAAAGCAATTATGATATAATGATGGTGAAGGAAAAGCGTACTCCTATAGCAAAGAAAGCTTTGCCATTTAGCTTGTAGAAGAACACATTTGTAAATGACATATGTTTCTGAAGAATATATTGGGAGACACACACTGCACAATACTTTTAATATTATTCTAACCTTGGACATTTGGTACTTCAGTCCTGGGTTATAAAATATCCTGTGACGGATGAATATTGTCTACATTGTGTATTTTGATTTATATCAAGCAGTGGTGCTAAACACTGCTTGTCACTTATCAGCTCAAAGTAGTGAGTTTTGATAAATCACTCGGTTACTCTGTGCCCTGTAAAGCTTCAGCCGCCTACACTGCTGCTCACAAGTAACGTTTTCACAGCTGTTCATTTTGGTTCGGGAGCTGAAGCACAAGGTACAGCCTGCATTTGCTTGGTTAAATCTGAATTAGACGGTTTATAGCTTGAGCTGGACATCAGGTAGGAGCTGAAGAGAGATGAATGATAACGGTGGACTTTTAGGTAGGCCTACAGAGAAGGAGGGTAATTCACAGGTGTGCTTCACAGTCCATCAGTCCTTCAATGTTTAATCAAAGTGCAGATCTGGCATTTAAAAAAAAAACACGTTTTATCTCTTTGGTAAGATCAAAGCTTGGAAATACAGTAATCTTTTGCCAAATGTGAGTCTGATTTCAAAATTAGTTGGCTCAATAAATGTATCTTTGGTTGTTCAATAAATAATCGATTAAGCAACTAACATTAATCTTTAATTGCAGGTGGAAAGTATGTATTTTAAAGTAAAAAAAAATCTCTCCATGTCTATTTGTCATATCCTTTGTACTGCTTGTCAGCATAACAGATCATATCACATTAAATCAACCAACAGAATGAACTGATGTTGCGGAAGAATAGTTCTTAGGAAGTGGAAGAGCTGAAAGGAGAGCTGCAAAGCGAGTGTCTATTTGTCCAGCAGTCTAACACCTCCAAATAACCACGGGAGTGAAATATTTACTGAATATATTTATTTACAGTGAGAAAAACATTGAGAAACATTGTGATTAAATACAGTGTTCTGTTACAATGGGCAATTCTTTTCAGAACAAAATGTCCTTGCATGCAATATAGTATCGCAACTAGAGTTGTAAAAGCCCAGCATTGTCCTGGTCCTCATCCTGGCTGTCCTTGGCATAATCTTTTCAGTTTCTTCTAAGTTTCTTCTCTGCTCCCCAGCTCCCTCCTTATCATGTGGTCTCTCACTTAGTCAGAGGACCCATTGTATTTGTGTGTTCTACTTTCCACATTACTATTTAACCCTCTGCACTCACACTAAACAAGACAGTATTTTAACTATTTAATGTTCAGCATCCCTGTGGTGTGTTAGCAGCCGCCCAGGGTTGCGCCCATTGTTCCCAGGATAGGCTCCAGTCCCCCCCGTGACCCTAGTTGGGGTTAAGCAGTTTCAGAAAATGGATGGACGGATAGATGTTCAGCATGTAAAAGGATTGGTAACGCTTTACAGTAAGTGCACCTTCATAATGCATTCATGGAACATTCATAAGCAGCATGCAAGTACGTCTTAACATCCTAACATCCCTTAACAGCTTTAATATACATTCATAACAAACATTACATGATTATACAATTATGTTTGTTATTATTATATAATGTTTTTTATTAATGTACATTGCAGCGATTAACAGATGTTAGGATGTTATGGTATACATACATACTGTTTATCAATGTTTTATGAATACCTAATGAATACATTATGAAGGTGTACTGAACGTTTTATGAATGCAATATAAAAACATTATGAAGGTGCAGTTAATGTAAAGCGTTACCAAATGATCCTTCCATCTTCCGGCCTCTTATCTCCAGGAGCTTATAGTAGGAATCACAGGGCACAACGCAAGCCACACCCGAGGCAGGATGTCAGCCTATTGCGATGCCATTTAAAAATGTATATATTATACTATGTGTATTTATTGAATATTGATCTTGTGATCAGCTTTAATGGAGCATGACTTTATGGTAATTGTGCAGGAGAACACGGCTCATTTTATTAAAATTAATGGGTGATTTAGCAAATTGTAATAGATTATTAATTTTGCAATTTAGACGATTAATAATTCATCTATTAATTTGTTGACTGATCAATTGATTAATTGATCTCTGCACTCTGTCTCACACTCTGTGCGTCCTGGGATGGACCCAGAACTCACCATGACCCCTTATTGTGATTATGGACTCACAGTGACACCATCACATTTTGGTGTGCTGAGGGCTTACGCCACAGGATGAAGAACCTTAAGGGGCCGAGGAGATGACAGAGGTTCTAAACGGGATAAACGAAGCTATGCATTATTGCTGCCTAATTGCGGGAGTTATTTTAGAGCCCTGTAATTCATTTCAATTGCTTTTTGACATTTGCTAAATTGTTCCCGTAATCACTCAGCTCGGGTGCTATATCGAGTAATTATTCAATTAAAAAACAAATTGACAGTGTGGTCTTTTATTAGTTGATTTATTGGATAATTGCACTGCCACTAAAAGGTACTTCATTCTTTACTTTGTACTGGAGACTAGTTTAGACTTCAAGGCACTCAAACTGGAAGTTGAAAGAGTTTAATGGAACCGTGACATTTTTTTTGCCCAATCATGATCAGAATATTCTGCTGCCGCTTATACGGCAATAACCGTCTGCTGTTTACAGAGTAATAAATGTGATGGCTCACAGTGCGTGTATACATAAACGTAACCAAAAAGGACAAAAAAGTATAGAATAACAATAAATCATAAGCAGTAAGATCAGTGTTCTGTTTTAGACAATAGTGATGCACCTTACATGCATTTACAGTCCCGCTCGATTACTGTGGTTTTTATAATAAGACCTCGGTGAAGATTTCGCTTTTTTAGAAAAAGCCATACCTGAGCAACTTCCTCTATATACCTTGTTACACATATCATACATATCTTCTAGGGGACAGAATCCATATTCTCACACCTTCTCCTCTCTGTTCCTGAGTAAAGTCAGGATTAGGAAGAACGTTCCATGATGTGGGAGAGACGTGGATATTACCATGACATTATAAAATTTCATATCAGTGTCTGCCTTTAAAGCTTGCTTGATTGACATGGGCAGCCTTCGTAGTTAATGATGGCAGGGAGAGGCTTTGTGGCAGCAAAGTACTCCAGCAAAAGAATTACAAGACTTTTTGTGTGCGCTAATTGACATTTGAAACAGCATTTGCATACAATAATTCAATATAGCCTTGGGATATACTGAAAGGAGGGAAAACAGTGATTAGCCAAATGTATCTCTCAATGTTCCTATAACAATGTTTTTTTTTCTTCTCTCTCAAATGAAGCACGTAGCATTAAATAACTAACATTCCCATGAATATTGTGAATCATTGTATAAGTTCTTTCTATAACAATTTGGGTAAATTGTCGTTGCTCAAGGGTAAAAAAGGTCAAAAAATTTTTTGAAATCACCCCCTTGATCTTTCAAATGTGTGGATGAGCTTGATTGATTACTATGTTATGATCAACTATTGACTTTTGTTGACTTATTATTAGCAATTTTATCATTGTATTTCTTATTTTAATTTTTCACATATATTTAATGTTGCGATAATTTGGACTGCACACTACTACAACTATCCTTTGTTATACAGTAACCATAACATTACAGTAACCTATGCCACGTGGTAACCACAATGCTACAGCTAAGTCATGCCACATGGCATTCACAATACTATTGGTAATCTATGCTATCAGGTCTCTGATCAACCACACCTGATCTCAGGCAGATATTAACTCATCAGGTAGGATAGAAAATTTGCTGGATACAGGCAGTCCAGGATCAGGGATGCCTACCCCTGGCATACAGAATGCTACCACTATCCCATGTTTAACAATTTTCACAGTGTTACTGCTGTTTTGTTTCAGTGTGGTCAATAATACAGCTAACCCATGCTGAATGGCCTGCTCCATGCTACAGCTAACCCATGCTGAATGGCCTGCTCCATGCTACAGCTAACCCATGCTGATTGGCCGGCTCCATGCTACAGCTAACCCATGCTGATTGGCCGGCTCCATGCTACAGCTAACCCATGCTGATTGGCCTGCTCCAT
>JABFDZ020000001.1:31330903-31355511 GCA_019775955.2 Pollimyrus isidori
CCCCCCCCCCCCCCCCCCCCCCCCCCCCCCCCCCCCCCCCCCCCCCCCCCCCCCCCCCCCCCCCCCCCCAAAACACATGATTGGTTTTGAACTTTCAAAGCAGGAAACACACCCTCACCCGCTTCTCGACAGCATCCAGGAAGAAAGAGATAGGCTGAAGGTAAGCATGAAAGAAACAATGTGGCCAGTGAAGACAACAAAGAGCTTCTCTCATTCCTTTTGTAGACCTGAAGAAAAAACGTCACAGAAATTATTTCGATTGAAGTCTTTTCATTATTACACACCAACATACTCAATTTCCCCTAGTTTCTAACCTTAATAGTTATGCATTTGCCTGATGGACACCTCTCATTCATCGCGGCTTATTTTTTTATTAATATTTTATGTTGTTGTGAAGTTGAATGCTTGCTGACACCCCTCAGGGTGAAATACCAGTTGCCCTCTTGGGAGTTGAACCAGCTGCTTCATGACCATGGGTGCGCAGCAGTGCCACCTGGATGTTGGAGGTCTTTGGGACCCTGACGCAAGCTTACTTGGCATGTATGCGGAAACAGAACCGTTTCACAGTATATGAGAAGAAACCTGAACCTTGTTAACATCAGCCCCACTTTCGGGGGGGAATTACACAAGTGCAGCAATGGGTAAGTCAGTTACAGTACAATGTATTTGTGGGACAAAATGCATTCTTCTGTTCTGTCAGCCACACATATTCGCCCATCTGCAATAGCCTAGCTCAGATGCCAAATCCTCATGTGAGAACAAATACTTTTTTTGCCAAACAATGAAATTTACAGCAGCGCCATGTAGTACTGTCAAGATAATCTCATCTGTAGCATCCAAATGCCTACCAGTAGAAAATATTTTTTTTTAAAAATCAAAAATAACAAATATGACAATGCACAATTTGCAGAGATACTTCACATTAGCTTTACTAAAACAAGCCTAAGTAGCCAGTTCTATAATTTTATAGAAAATCTAGTAATTGAGCTATAATGGACAGCAAATCTAGAATTTTTAGTAAATGCTTTAACAAATTGTACTCTGAAAAGCAGTCTGGGGGCTTTCTTTAATTCTACAGCATTTCAGCAATTCTGGTTTGCAGCAAGGCTGAGACAGTTGTGTGTTGTCACGGTTTATCAAGGTCTGCGGTACAAAAGATCCGTAATGGGAAAAGGCCATTTTTGGTACCTTGTAGTCTGCTCCACAATGGGGACACAACAATTGTTGATACCTTCATCCCTAATCCCTAATATATATCCCTCAATTGGCAGTCACATCCATGATTTTAGCCTGAAGCTGCTGAAATGGTAATAATACCTCAGTAGCTATGGATATTTATGAAATTTGAAATGAATTTGGAATTAAGCAAAACACTGAGATTGTTTTAAGACTGTGTGGGTGGATTATGATGTTCTGTTGTCATTGCTGATTCCCTGGGTGAGAAGGCGGTACAGGGAAAGCAGCATAAAGAGACAAAGTAAATGAGTGTCTCTCCTCTCTAACAAACGCCAAGTGCTGGAAGAGTAGCGGCAGTAAAAATGGCTCAGTAAAACCCTCACAAGCCTTTTAAGCTGCTCGGAGCCGGGTCGGACCAAACTGAAGACTTTCCTCACATTTCCGCGTGCGGTGGATGGGGAATGGGGGTGGGGGGGGAGGTTGCTTTTCAGAGGCCCTGGTTTCAGAAACACCCCTCTGGCTGGATTCCCCGATAACGTGTCAGCGTCGGGGTGTCCGCTGGTGATTACTGCCCCTACGGAAGAACCGCCTGGTGTTTACAAACGGGGCCGACGCATGTTATTAAAGCGGTATGGGAGAAGGGCATTTTAGGGACATCACCTCAGCTGACGTCAGCTAGCTGGAAGGTCAGTGAAAACAAGAAGTGTGCGACAGGAAGGAAGTAGGCAGGACTATAAACAGATTGGACACCTTGACTACAGTTCATAAGAAATTCTGTTACTTTAACTTCTATCCATCTATGTACCGTTTTAAGTGATCCAACATAAGGTGACGGCAAACCTACAGCTTTCCCTAGGAAGCTCAGGACAAAAAGCAGGGGACACCCTGGATGGGATGCCAGTCCATCACAGGACCCAGAGTAGGGGACACCCTGGATGGGATGCCAGTCCATCACGGGACCCAGAGTAGGGGACACCCTGGATGGGATGCCAGTCCATCACTGGACCCAGAGTAGGGGACACCCTGGACAGGATGCCAGTCCATCACAGGACCCAGAGTAGGGGACACCCTGGATGGGATGCCAGTCTATCACAGGACACAAAGCAGGGGACACCCTGGATGGGATGCCAGTCTATCACAGGACACAAAGCAGGGGACACCCTGGATGGGATGCCAGTCCATCACAGGACCCAGAGTAGGGGACACCCTGGGCAGGATGCCAGTCCATCACAGGACCCAGAGTAGGGGACACCCTGGATGGGATGCCAGTCTATCACAGGATGCCAGAGTAGGGGACACCCAAGATGGGATGCCAGTCCATCACAGGACCCAGAGTAGGGGACACCCAAGATGGGATGCCAGTCTATCACAGGACCCAGAGTAGGGGACACCCTGGATGGGATGCCAGTCTATCACAGGATGCCAGAGTAGGGGATACCCTGGATGGGATGCCAGTTTATCACAGGACCCAGAGTAGGGGATACCCTGGACGGGATGCCAGTCCATCACTGGACCCAGAGTAGGGGACACCCTGGATGGGATGCCAGTCAATCACAGGACACAAAGCGGGGGACACCCTGGATGGGATGCCAGTCAATCACAGGACACAAAGCAGGGGACACCCTGAATGGGATGCCAGTCTATCACAGGATGCCAAAGCAGGGGACACCCTGGATAGGATGCCAGTCTATCACAGACTGCATTTAACGTTTCACCAGATTGCATGCTTTATAATTATCGGACGAAATGTACACAACCATGGGGAGGACATGCAAGAGATAAGATCTGAACCTTAAACTCTCTGAGGTGTTTTAACTCTCTCTTTTAAATATATAACATCTCCTCAAAGAACGCTCTAATAATACTATACATTTATATTTTGGCCAATCCGTCTTAGTACTGTATTAGGATTATTTTTCATAACAGCGAATACAATTTAACCACTATGTTACTGGTTTAGATTCCACTTCCCAGCTTGTTAAATTGCTGTAATTATACAGCATTCCATACGGATTGTTCTGAAAAATTGTTGCAGGTAGCTGCATTTGTAAATAAAATGCTAGCAGATCACATTGCCTGGTTACCTAACGAAGGCTCTGCAGCTTCCAGCTGACATTTATTCACTTTCCTTTCATCTGCCTTGCTTGTTTATTTTACTTATGTATTAATTAGAGATAACACTGAATCTCAGTAGCACTAATAGGCCGGGAATCGTTACATTAGGCTCTTACACAGCTCTTCCCACATTGGCTTGCCATGGTACTAAGGCTCCTCCCCATTTAACAATGAACTGGCAGTGACATTCCAGGCCATTGCTCAAGCCGTGGGGGGAGGATGAAAAAGTGAGGGAAAAAAATTAACGGAAAAACCACGTTTCCTGATGACAGTTTTCATTTGGCGGTGGAAACTCTGACAGTAATCACTCTGTTGTCACAGGGAGCGTTGTAATTATTCAAACCTGGGTGTGAAAGGCATGCTGAGAATTGCCAGCCCCGAAAAGGAAGCGCTCCGGTTCCTTAGCATATGCTCGTCGCCTTCTTTTGAAGACCAGCCATTACTAATCGCTAAGAAATTTCCCCAGCCGTCTACCTGCGGGCTTGTCAGCTTGTAAATGAAATGGAATTAAGCACAAATCCATACATTTCACTCTCCCCCTCTCCCCACTGCTGTCTGTAGCCGGAGTACTGTATATCATTAGGGGAGCAAATTAAACATTAGCATTTCAGCTGCTGGTAGTTTGGGCTAATTGCTAATCAGCAATAAAGTTGCCTGGCACCGAATATTGCTTACCATAATCTAAGGGTAATTTGCTTCTTCAAATGAACTGGACCACTCATCTGCTGCTGTCCGGAGTCCATACCTAATTACTGCCGAGGGGAGATGACAATTACTCAAGGAAAATTAACACGGAGAGGAATTGGAAATACACCATAATGCTATAATGCCTCTGCCCCCCTACCCCACCCCCCTTACTGCTCCCATTGTTTGTTTATTATTGGAATTAGGGTATTTTTAGTTAATTCGCTGATAAAGAGGTAACAGCCTGCCATGCAATGTCAGGCCAATGGATATAAGCCTTGCTTCAGTCTGTGGTTCCCTTAGCCTTATTTGTACACTATAGGGGAGTGAGGTGGGGTGGGGGGTGGCACATGCAGCCTTTTCTGCTGATGACTCACATTCTTTGTGGTATTTTTCATACACAGCTAGGGACAGTGTGCTGCACTGTGAAATATTATTACTCAAGAGAATGTAGATGTTTCTGAATTGTTTGGATAATGTTTGTTTGATTATCCTTGACTTCCCTCCTGAACTAAACTTGAAAAGATGGGCCTACAGCCCACCTTGAACCCTAAACTGCTGCAGTGTAGTTTCACTTTATCTCATGGCTGGTCAGGATTTCCTTTCAGGGGCCCGCAATCAGGTCAGGGGTCTGGGGATGCAGCCATCCTGGGCACAGTCCTGGAATTGGGGGTTCCAGGTATTCCCGGGTGTCTGTGTAACCATTCCGGCTGGTCTGGTGTCTGGCTGCCCCATTTCTGTGTTTTTGGTCTGGGCCTTTGTCTAACCTCAAAAAGCGAGAGGTCCTGCGTTAGCAGCCCGGGCCCGGCCTTGCCCCCGGTCCGGTGTGATCAATATGCTGTTATAGATCTTAATCGCAGGCCTCATGGAGGCCCTATCAATTATAAAATGACGGCTGGACCCACAAATCCCAGCCTCCAGCTACCTTCCTCCTGGGATTATGATCGGTTTGGATCATGGGGAATGGGAGGGTGATGGGGACTCAGGGGAGATGGGAGCCTAGAAGAAGGGAAATTGGACAGACAGGCTTGGTGGAGAAAAAAAAATACAAAACACATAAATATACATAAAATATACATGCAATTTCCCAATATCTGGAAGGGCTAGAAACTTTATGCACCATGCTGGGAATGTAATGGAAGTCTTACTGAGGTCTCTGAGAGGCAAAAACATTCTGAGCATCAAGGCCTAAGCAAGTTATAAAACATTCAGTATTTTAATAGTGATCAGAAACTGGGCGGGGCTTCACTGAAGGTAGCAAGAACATGGCTTCTTCTGGTTGGTTGGAACACAATCATTAGTGGGGCCTGTAAGATCTGAAACACGTGTGATGTACGTGAACAGCAAGCAAGCAAGTCATTCAAATGAATTTTAAACTGGCATCAAGGATATAAAGTTAGGGTG
Source organism: Pollimyrus isidori (assembly GCA_019775955.2). Taxonomy (NCBI): domain Eukaryota; kingdom Metazoa; phylum Chordata; class Actinopteri; order Osteoglossiformes; family Mormyridae; genus Pollimyrus; species Pollimyrus isidori. The sequence goes on from JABFDZ020000001.1 coordinate 31,336,283, forward strand.
TAACATTGCAGGTATATGTGACAGAGAATGTGTTTGGTACCAGTAAAGGTGGGAGGTGGATACTGGTATTGATTCCACCTAGTGGAGAAACTCCACAGCTGCTTGTTTCACCTGATCAAGATGATGGGAAGTCACGTGAAGTGAGCAGGACAATAAAAACCACACCCTGCATGGTGAACAGGACACTAAAGACAACACCCAGGATAACCAGGACACTAAATACCACACCCTGCATGGTGACCAGGACACTAAAGAGTACACCCTGCATGGTGACCAGAACACTAAAGAGTACACCCTGCATGGTGACCAGAACACTAAAGAGTACACCCTGCATGGTGAGCTGGATACTGCCGACCACACCGTGCACAGTGAGCAAGACACTAAAGACCGCATCCTACATGGTGAGCAGGACAGTAAAGACCACACCTTGCGTTGTGAGCAGGATACTAAAGACCACACCTTGAAGACTGCACCCTGCATGGTGACCAGGACACTGATGACTGCACCCTGCATGGTGACCAGGACACTGATGACTGCAGCCTGCATGGTGACCAGAACACTGAAGACCGCACCCTGCATGGTGACCAGAACACTGCATATTGCACCCTGCATGGTGACCAGGACACTGCAGACTGCACCCTGCATGATGACCAGAACACTGGAGACCGCACCCTGCATAGTGACCAGGACACTGCAGACTGCACCCTGCATGGTGACCAGGACACTGCAGACCGTACCCTGCAGGGTGACCAGGACACTGAAGACCACACCCTGCATGGTGACCAGGACATCGAAGACTGCACTTTGTATGGTAAGCAGGAGCCCTGCAGTTGCAGTCTTGCTGTATGGCTTTAGTCTGGGGCCCTGAACCCACGTTTAACTCCAGGGTGAAGTGAGGATCCGTGTAAATTGGACTGAGCCTTGGGAACTGAAACTGGTGCTGAGTAATAAAGGAGCTTTTAATCAGGCCCACATTGATTGGTCCCTGTTAAAATGTTTCACGGGTTGCTGCAGTGACCCAGTGGCAGCATTAATGCTCCACCCCCCTGGCGGTACGGATTCAAGGCTGGGCCCCGCCCTCTATCCTGGTGGCTCCCTCCAGGTAGCCTGCGCTATCCAGGGACGTGCTCCTGAGGTGAACTGGTGGACCTTCCATGCTTCTTATGGACTAATGTGAATGGGTTAGGCTTTTCAGTTCTGGACCACCATGCGTAAAGAAGCCAAAGCCACTTAGCAACTCTTTATTAAAATAAAGGCGTATGATTTAGGCTAAATAAATAAGCCAGGTTTCTGTCAAAATTAAGTTTATTTATAAAGCACATTTAAAACAACATTTATTTACCAAAATGCTGAATAGGGTCACCAAAAAGAAAATAAAAACTAAAAATTGAAAAATAAGTATGGGAGAAGATAAATTTATAATATATGCGTCCTGTGATGGTGTGATGCACGCCATGGTACATGGATAGGTTCCTGCCCCCCTGTGGTCAGAAGATGGATGGATTCCTCCGGAATGTCCTGTCTTGAAGCTTCCCCCCATGTTAATTGTTGTGATGAATTCATCCATCTTATTGACGGTCTTCTTCCTATACCTTCCAAGGCTTTCCCATAACATTCCCAAAATAAGATTAAGTCTACAAGGGTAAAATATTAAAGAATATTAATATTAGCATACTTGTGCTCATACTGTACCTTCGGGGATAGGCTCTGGACCCCTGCAACCCTGCATAGATCAAGCAGGTATAGAAAATGGATGGATGGATGGATGGATGGATAATATTAGCATACACGCACACAATTCCCATTGGTTTTTATCTATTGCAGGGATGTGGTGCCTTCTAATATTTTGTTTTAAAAAATATTTATTAAAATACAAACATCAAAAATGTAAAGTTTGTGAAATCTGGCACCGTTGAAAATACTGTTGAACGAAAGGCATTTTTAAAAAATGTATAAAGAGTGAAAAGTTTAATGTCGTCTTTTATGGAAAGTGTGTTTCTATTTTGCTCAGGACACATGAGAAGGGGAGGAACCAGAAACAAGAAACTAAGCCAAACAAGACAGAACCGCGCCCCTCCCGCTTTCACGTCCGTGTCTGAAGACCACTCCCTCCCGTCCCCCCTGATGCCGCGTTGCCGCGGGCGATGCAGTTATGGCCAGTGAGGCGTGGGATGCCGGCCAGCATCACAAACCCGCGATCTCCAATTGGTGTCGCCGCTCTAGGTCCCTGGCCACAAAAGAACCCCCCCCCATTTTAAATCTGCCGTCGCAGCCGTTCCTCATTCACATGCTGCTTATTAAAAGCGAGACACCGCTGCAGAAATAATCACACTATTTATAAATGTGTTTTTGTGATTCAGTGCAATTTATCTTCACCCCTTTCTAGTATCCTACCCCTCCCCAAAAAAAAACATATTTCCTCAACACCTTCCAACTCACTATTTAAATTCCAGAGTCCTAAGAGGATTTTCTCAATTTAGTCATACTTTTAATCTACAGCGAAATGAGTGATGACTTCTTATAATAAAAACCTTGACAGGCTTACAGCTCGCACCGGAGGATTAGTGTCCCTTGGAGATGAGGTTCTCCTTTGTGCCGCCGTGTGTCTGTTTGATGGAGGTTTAACAGGAAGCGTTTTGGCAGAAATTGGATGCAGCAGGGATCATCAGTAGATGGCTGCTGTTCGATATTAACTGCTCGCAGTAACTTTCTCTCTGTCGTGTGCCCCCCTCCCCCTCCCATCAGCTCTCCTGCATCCAATCGCAAACCCCAGTGACAGAGACTGCCGTGCCCAGCCCCCCAGGAATACACACCGCTGTGCCAACCCCTTAGTATCTATATGCACCTGAGCCTGACTCCCGTCACAGGGTTATTTAAGCAGTGCATTCTGGGAAATATGGTTCAGTAGGCCTTGGGGGGAGGGGGGCATCCCCCTACATGTCTGTAAATCATGACTTGATGACAAGCTTGGGTACACAGGCAATTACCTCACCGCTAATAATCAATCCCATAAGGCCCGGATAAGAGACATAAAACTGCTGGGGACCTACAGATAAGGGTGTCCGCTGTAAAAAAAAAAAAAAACCGCGGCACTTTAGAATGTATATCAAACTCTATTCCACAAGGCCACATGTGGTCCTTCTTTGTTGTCGATGTGTCTGGTGGATGCTTTGGCCTGGTTTCCGAAGGCCGCGTCTCGCGATTCACCCCGGCACCAAGCAGTCGGGGACTGAAGACGAAGCCGCGTGCATTTTTTTTTCGCTCCTTTTGACGTGTACTTTATATCTCCTCGCATGATCCAGCCACCTTATGGAGGATATTCCCTTACCAAGCTCCTCTGGTTATACCTCACGTCGTGAAGAAAACTGAAAGAGAAAAAAAAAGCAAAAAGATAATACCAGAGGCTAAAACGTTGATATATTTCTTTGCAAAAAAAAAAAAAAGATTAAGTCCAGGGTGACTTAGTTTGAACTTTCCGTTTGTTACATCCAATTTATTAAGGTCTTTCCATGTATAAAGCGTGTCACATATCTCGAGACATCCAGAGAACCTTCTCCTCGCTATATAGAAATTTAGTCCGAGTAACCTGTTTTCATCAGGCAAATTGCTGTCGAGGTGGATGCCCATTGAACTGAACTGGCAGCCTCGAACTGGAGCGATGACATGGTGTTGGACTGAATGCCTGCTCAGAATTTCTGATAGACTTATTATAAGACTTTTTTTGGATTGCAGCTCCCTAGGCTTGACCTACTTTTCTTTAATGGGGATGCAGTATAAAAAGGAGCTATTTATCCCTTGATGAATAGCGTAATGACATAACTTATTTATTGGCAGGCACCGAGCCGGGCTTGACCCACTGAGGTGAAACAGCTGGTAATCCCGGCGACTGGACCGCGATAATAACGCGGATTGTTTTTAATACGGAAAAATAAACGTCATTGCAAGTTTCTCAGGCTGAAGGAAGAGCGCAGCAGCCGGCTGCTTGTTGTGGTCGCATCTGCTCCTCCATGTAAAAAAAAATGTGATGCCAAAACGTTGAGGATTTTAAGAATTTTTTTTCTTCCAGATTTTATGTTGCTTTCTCACAGTAAAGGAAGCGAACAGGTATACATGCAGAATGATTAAAACGTTATAAAAACGTGTGCGTGTGTCGCCGCTGTTTTTCGTACGCCGTGCCGTGTCTCTATGAAACACCCACCATTGTAAAAGCTGGTATCCTGCATTAAGTACTGCCACTACCTTCCATGGGCCTTTTCTGATCTTTCATCTTGCCTTCCACTGCAATTCCCTGCACCTCCTCCCCTTCAGATCAAAGTTTTTTTACACTGGAAAAGCATCACCTGACGCACTGAAGCTGAGGATCTGCAACACCAACTAATAAGAGGAAAATGCGGCCTTCCCTCAATCCGCAGTCTTCTGAAAGGATGTGGTGCAGGAGACAGAAGTGATTCCCTGTTTGTCCTTATATTTAAATATATTTTGTGTGGCTAAATCTTCCGAGATTTGACTCATATCCTACATATTTCAGTTTTAGAAGTATATGGCCTTTGTGAGGTCAGCTGCCACCAAACCCCGCACCCTATGACACGCGGGTCCTGAGGCGTGCTCCTGTGCACCATCTTACCTCGTGCTGTAATCGGAGGGGCGGGGTCTTTTGGTGGGCGGGACTTTAACGCCACTCCCTCAGAGCCGTGGGACACCATCCTGCATCTCTGTGTTCTCGCTGTGCTTTTTCCTGCCTGTTCTGCATCCCTACAGTATTATTCAACTCACGGTCCTCCAGGTCTGAGAACTGCTGGTTTTCCAGCCTTCCTTTACCTGTCAGTCAGGTGTGAAGCCTCTGACCAATCAAAATCAGTAATTACTAAACTATCTACCTGGGAGAACTGAAAACAAGGCCTGGGTTTAGAATTGAGGTCCAGATTTGAAGAACCCTGGCCTATAGTGTGTCAGCCTTGTGATAAGAGAGGTGTGTGGCTCGGTGTTATAGGACCTTGTGTAAACATAGGTCATCCGAAAGTTACTAGTTAAAATTCCATTGCTATGGTTTGAAAAATTATGTCTGTGGCCTGAAAAGACCTTTTCTCCATATAACTGCCTGAGAAATGGGACTTAGGAGCATATACATGCATAAACACCAGTCCAAGACTGAAAACTTCTGAAAGCTTCTGTCTTTCTGAAACTGATTTGGACCATTTTAGCTTTAGGAAAGTCAGTTCTTTCCTATCAAAATGGATTTTTGTCTTTCTGTATTTTTTTGTTTCAAATTGTTCATGGTGACTGCCGCAAATGGTATAATGAAAGAAAAATGCCTTCTTGTCAAATAAAATTTCTATCTGCTCTTCGTAGTACTGTCAATTTGATATATGAGCTACTTACCAAAAAAACACATGAAGTTCATGCTGTTTAAGAGATGACGCAGGAGTGTATATGCTCTTGTACTCTATACTTTAACAGTATAGAGCAGCTTACTTACCGTGGGAATTCAGGTTATGTGATCAGAGTAAATATATAACAGCAGGTCACTGCTAGGAGCACAGATATGCAACCTGTTTGCTCGTCTCTTGTGACAACGATACGTAACATTTCTGGCAATATACCTGGTTAGAATTCTGGGACTGACTGAGCTGTAGTCATTTTCGGTCCCAAAAAAGACTCCTTCGGATTACACTTTGAAATGGGTCTTCCTGGATTTACGGGAGCATTAAAGCGAGGCGATTTGGATTGTGCGTTTCTTTGAGAAGGATAATTGCAGTGTGTAGGTAAATACACACAGGTTTAAGTGCTTTTTTTCTGCATCATAAAATGTGAAAGGTTCACTGTCTGACCATAGGGGTCTGCAAGGGTCCAAAATGCATTATACTGATTACATGTTTGTGTTCGCGTGGCCTTCCTGAAAGTATTCCAGGTTTCTCCTGCAAACTAAAAACATGTAGTTAGCTAACTGGCATTTCTAAAATATCCTTAATGTGAGATTGCGTGTGTGTGTGCGTGTGCGTGCGTGCTTGTCTGTGTGCGTGCGCGTGCGTGTGCGTGTGTGTGTGTGTGTGTGCGTGCGTGTCTGTGTGCGTGTGCATGCGCGTGCGCGCGCACGTGTGTGTGTGTGTGCGTGTCTGTGTGCGCGTGCGTGTGCGTGCGTGTGCGTGTGTGCGTGTCTGTGTGCGTGTGCGTGTGCGTGTGTGTGTGTGTGTGTGTGTGTGTGCGCCCAGCAATGAACCGGCATCCCGTCCAGGGTGACCTGTGCCTCCTACAACAGGCTGCAGACTCACTGTGACAATCAACAGGAGAACAAGTTGTGAGAGACAGATGATTAAGCGCAAAAAAGTAGCTAAAGTATCGTTTTAAATGGTAGAATACACACAGTTCATTGTTTGTACTTAATTACTGTTATGTGTTAATGGGATTTTTAGGGTGCACTCCATGAAAGGTTTTTACAATCGAAAATACTTGTCTTGGTCAATGTGTAGCACTACACTGTTTTAAGGAAGAGCCAATTATTTTTTACCTTGCTAGAAAAGGTGGACATGCAGGACAATTAGAGACCTTAGCATTTTTTTGGGTCAGACTCACAGAGCACGGATGATATAGGCCAGTGCATTTCAATGTAGGGAGAACAGACTGTGTGCTGTGAGACAGCAATTAAAACGCGGACCAACTTAGAGGCACATGGGCGTTCAAAGGGAATGATTCATGGCCCTTCTTTATTTGATTACGATCATAATTTTGATCAACGTGACCCTGGACTCTGTAGTATCTGACCGCAGGGCACCTGACCAATTAGCTCAATCACCTGCATGTCACTGATATGTTGTCAGAGTCTCAGGGCAGAGTCTCGTGTTTCCAGCCGATGGCTGCATGTGCATTAGCAAATTATTTACCGTGAGGTGTTAATATTTCATATCTGTGCCTTATAGTGGATTATCGGTCATTTCAACCTCAAGGTGTAAATGTAGGGAGTTTTTAAAAAATATGAATGTTTGATATAAATATTTCAAGTCTGAGCACCTCTTGCTCGCTCTTTTCTACTGGTTTGAGGCACTATTAGTATTTTGGAGCTGCGGAAAAAGTGCCCTCATTGGAATGCACTGGAAGAGCTTGCAGAAAAGGCAAACTCTACTAACGGGCTCAAATTTTTGAGCCGAATGCCATTCAGAGATTAAAGCCAATAGAAAGTCTCCTCTGGGTTTTCTGCTTTGAAAAGAAACCCCATGGTGTGTTTCAGACATATAAAAAATAGTGCTTGTTTTAAAATATTAATATTTTATATCCTCATTACAGAAAGCAATAAGAGTTGATCGGAATTTGTCAAGCGGTCTGCGCAAGAATTTGACCCAAAGTAACACCTTAACGGAAGTGAGGATTCCCAGCGGACCTGGTTTCGTTATATTTAAAAATATGTTTTATTTAAAACCTGATTTTCCTTCTGAAACTAGCAGTATATGTTTATGTGTATATATGTAACTGAATTTGTTCATGTATGGAAACAATTTGAGGAAAAGAGCCACTTGCCGTTTCCTGCATTCGTCTATAAATTAATAATTTTCTTTGGGAAATCAAAGTTTTTCATTTTCCCTTTTTTTCACGAAGTGCAAACAAAGTTTCCCGCTGAAGAAAGTGCAGAGCTTGTAGTCTGCCTCTAAGCCCACGGAGAGGAGGGAGAGCGAGCAAGACACGTGAGCCCCTTCGCTGAGAGGGCGGAATACACGACGGGCGTGCTTCTGGAAGCTTCCACTTAAGCTGCAAACCCAGCGCTCTTTTGAGAAACGCCAGCCGCGAAGCATACCAATGCGCATGTCTTACGCACCTCTCCGGAGCCCCTGGGAGGTTTAACTTCTTCAGAGTCTCCTTCGGAGCTGTGTTTGTACCTCTTCTTCTCCGGGTGCCCAACAGTCCTGCACGACGGCTTCTGATTCTCCCCCAAAACATCTTTCCTCAGCCCCCCTCCCCACACTTCTCCACTCCCAGCCCGCCCAGGCCCCGATCGACAGCAGTCATTGCAGATTCCCTCTCATGTTCCAGGTTAGCGGTGTGCTTACGGTCCGCCACGGTCCTTTGGCAGCGTCATGTCCTGTCAAACGGAAACGCGCGGCTTCGTCAATGGGGAGCCGCATTAGACGCCGCTACAGTAAAAATTGCATGGCCGCGCCTTTGTGCACCAACAGTAGCGCGATTGTTGATGCTGGGCTATTATTCACTCTCCTTTTTTTTAACGAGTCGTGAGCCATCAGGTATTGGGGCTTTTTTCACTATGATCACTGCTTCCATTACTATTGTGTCTAATGAGCCTCTACCACAAGATATTAGCCAGAGTTGCCATTATAACATCCAGTGAAGCTAATAACATCCTATTAGATGTCATTATCATTATCATCAAATACAAAAGGATACCCCATTGGCTGGCGTGTTGAGGGATGGAGAGTCGAGTTGAACGATTTCGTGAAAATGAAATTTTCCGTTGAATGGGCTAATCTATGAGTATAAACACAGATGAACCATCTAAGCACTGATCTGCTCAGAGTTATGTAACCTATAGAGATACTCAACAACAAAGGCACATATGAATCCACTAAGCAAGATTTAACTTTTATTTTATGCTTTAAATTAACTGAGATTTGAGTTTTGATGTATTTCATGTCTGCTTGACAAGTCATTAGATATGGCATTTTGTACATTTTCTAACAGCATAATGCATTGTAGATCTTGATTAACTTAAACAGCAACGAAGTAGGACAACAAAAGGCAAACAGTGAATGTAACCATTGGGTGCTGAGATGCTCCGTTGCCATATTATCCCAATAACAGACTGGGGTCATTAACGGTATGAGCTCCCAGCACCAATGACAAGTGACAGGGGGCTTCAAAAATCTGGAACATATTGGGTTGGGGGCCCAATCCGATGTGTTTTCACAGGGCCCAAAATATTTAGTGGCACCCCTGACTGCCATAACCCATCGTGACCTCTTGGAACATTCTGTGGTGGTACATCCCTGACTCCACTGTTAAAATAAGTAGTTCAAGGGTAAGCAAAAAGTTTTTCATTTTTTTTTCTTCGGAAGAGTGTACAACAAAGTGGAATTATATCTTCTGGCTGCTTTTTCTGCTTGGAGCGCATTTTGGAGGATTTAAGCAGGCCTACGTGAAAGAAAGCAAAAAAATCAATGCTAAACTAAACAAAGGAGGCAAGGCATGTAAGAATTAGAGATGAGAGCTCTGCCTGTGATTTTCACTGTCACGTATAATGGGGTAGAAATAATTAAAAACATCACTGCAGGCCTAATTAGGAGAGGACATCTGGTCTCCCTTTACGGGAACGGATTGCAGCGGAATGCAAATAGTACCTGCGCGTCAAATCAGGAGAAGTCGTACATCTCGCCGATCGTCAATCAGCAAGGGAGATATAAAGCCCTCTCATCATTAGCGATTTAATGCTTTGTTTTCATTCGGAAGACATTTTGGCGGTATTCGAATAGACGCCGATATATCCTCTTGTCAAGCGTCGACTGATGTTTTCTGCCGCTAGTGAGCCGTTAGCATGTGGCTAAACTTCACCGGTCACATCAGTCAGGCGTTGTAAGCTAGTGAAGCTTTGACCTGACCTGAAGTTCTGAGCTAGCAGGACAGAGGAGACCGGGAACAAAAGCGACGTGAGCTTGGGGACGGCCAAATGGTTATTTTTACTCTGCAGTTAGGGCAGCTTGGACACATTGTGAAGTTCTGAACAGCCCCACGCCTTACGGCTCTCCTGTGTTTTTCGCTGCAGTACTTTCACACAGATGACTGTACCCGATGTGACAAACCTATAATTCCAACCTAGCTTCCAATATGTCATTTTAAGCTGCGTTGACACTGTCGTCGTCGTTATAGCCTGGCGGCTCAGTAGGCAGTACTGGTGCCTTCAGGGTTCGGAATTCAAATCTCATTCCTGCCCCTTTGTGATCGTGCAATTTGCTGGCCCCAAGACCAGCATTCAGGCAAAGTGACATCTTCGAACTGTCCCTGCTCTGTGTGCAATGGACGGCCATTATATCAATAGCGTCCTCTGCTTAGTGTCCCATGCTGCTTGGAAGAAGCTTCAGGTGTATTGGACACATGTTTGGAGGGTGGGTGTGTGATGTTTGTATGTTATGTGTTCTTCATAAACATACCTGCTCTATATTGATATATCACTGAGCACACCGTATAATTTCAGAAAATGTCACTCTTCAGACATTACTATGGTCCGCCTTATGATATTTTGACTTGGGTATTCCTATTCCATTCTGTTTTTCACCTTCAGTACATTATTCAATGAATTGCATGAGATATTCAACACTTTCATTATAAATAGGCTTTGGTTAATGCTTTTGCCGAACTGTGGGCTAACGTAAGTGTTATGAGCATGTTTAAGGTTGGTTAGGCTATGATGTCTGTTGGGCTAGGTGCATTGTATTAAAATGCATTTTTGCCTTGCGATATTTACACCTTATGGTATCAGAACATAACCCCATCATAATTCGGGGAATGTCTGTATCTCACCTTTTGACATTAAATATGCTCTGAAATTTTATTGATCTGAAATTTTATTGATACAACGCATCAAGAAGGACCTTTCTGTTATTGTTAACAATAGAAGGAATATTTAACCAGTTAAACCCTAAAGGAAAAAAACAATCAGTGGAGACGCCATTTCTACTATGTTTACCATCTTGTGGCTGCTCTGAGCTTGTTACTGACTCGTTACATATTGTTGATTCATCCTGTGTGTATTCTTCTGTCCATTTGTACCTCTAATGAAGTGGCGGTCACCCTTCGAGGACGCCCAGGATGGAGGTTCCCCATGTTGAAGCCGTCCCTTAAACTGCTGCGCTCATTGAAACGGCAATCCACAAGACTCCACTCTGCATCTGCAGTAAACCTCGTACAGCTTCTCAGAAACCCACGAGGAGATGGGGGGGGGGGGGGATCGCTGGTCCAGGTCATTATCCCTGTCCGCCAGACAGGTTACTAGAAAAGGAATTACACTCAGAGTTAATGTTGGGAGCTGGGGGAACATGAAATAAACCAGCGTCAAATATGATTTAATTAAAAATCTTCAGGAGGACGTTGGTATCCAAAGGGTGTCTTTTGATCATGCAGTTTTATGGATACATTAGGGGCAGTGGCATGCTGAGGGCTCCCTATAGGTGGAAATGCAGTTTGCACTAACAAGATGGAAGGATGGAGCAGCCATGATGTGGACTTGAAAGCAATTAAGGGGACACGGGCTGAGAAGAAGAGTATGTTCTTAGCAGAGACGACAGACTGCGTCAGATGCTTCGGCGGGCAGAACCATTCGGAGAATGTGGCCCAGCGCATGGTTCTCCTGAAGAAACCCCACGTTTATAGGGGTTTGTAGTGACCGTATGGAACTAAAGTGAAATGCCAGATGATAACGGTTCTCAAAAAGCGATAGTGTCCATCAGTGATGTTCATTTGGGTGCTTAGTCTTCATAATGGACAAAAAAACTAAGTCTGAAGACAATATGGCTTCAAAATAGCAATATTTGATTTTTATATCACTGCCAAAAGCCATCCCTATAAAGAAAAGTGTGAACTAGCTCTTTATAATCGGCATTTTGCAGAAAGTCTGTCCTTCACTTCTAGCACAAATGAACTTGGTGGGCACATTCCTGTAAACACGGGCCACGTGCAAGAATTCCTCACAGCATGAATGGGAAGGACTAGGGAAGGGTAAAAACAACCCTGTTCAAGTCAAAAACATGCTCATTAATATTTTATTTCAGACACCCCCAACAGCAAGGCAAACTCCAAGAATACAAAAATCAGCCTTAAACAATGATGATATGTTGTCAGGATGCACCTGCGTAACTACATAATAAAAATAATAATAAAAACTTTGGACATGACATGGTTTTGTGAGCTTCCTGCATGTAGGGGGGCATCTGAAGAGAGTTCATCACTCCCAAACCCCCATGATAATAAGCACAGGAGAGTACAGTCCACCTCAGCCCCCCCAACCTGATGTGCTTCAGGAAAATACTGGGAGCGAAACAAAGCAAAGCACGGGACTTAAGCAATTATTTTTAGATGGCAAATAAAATCAATTAGAGGCACGGCGAGCGTGCGCATGGAACTAATTGGAGCCCAAGGGGTGGTATTTGTTCTCTTAAAATAAAAAAATATATATGCTAATGCACTCCTTGTGCAAACACGTTCACGCACAAAGGGAACAGAGAAGTCATCATTAAATTTCCATTAATAATGATTTGCTCAGATCCGTGGAAGCAGTTGTGTTTTACATTACTCGTTATCCCCGCCCGCATTAGAACTCGCGTTCGTACTTGCGCGTCGTTCAGCTAAATTACCGCGACACGCCGCGTTTAAACTTGTTAATTTTTTATCTTTCATTTTATCACGCGGCATTTCAAAAACCGCATTACATTTAGGCGTCATCAATGCTTCCGCCAACAAATTGTGTTTTTTTATACATGCATTATTATATTTGCACACGAAACACACCCAGTGAAGGTGTATTACAAGATGGTGAAACGTGGCCGGGTCTTGGATACGATCGTGTCCTTGTCTGTGGTGCTTCACAAAAGAGAAAACAAGAAAATCGGCTGAAATAAGTCAACTTTCTTACTCTTTCACAGGGGGATTAAGTGGAAAAACAAGAGCGGTAATTAATGTACCGCAAGGTTGCGGCTAACCAGAGCTCTGAACTCTCTCATGCCTTTCAAGTCCCGATGAACGTAACTTTGTATTTGTAATTAATAGCAAACATAAATATGAATTAAGCAAACGCGTAACGCCCGATCAAGTAGCTCACCTTCATGCCGACAAAGAGCACAGAAACTGCCCTTACTCTTTGACATCTTAGCTTAAGATGTGTATCATGAAAGCATATATAAAACGGGGAAGGAAAAACATATTGTCTAAAATAAGGCAATTTATATGTAAATCGGCAATAAAGCAGAACTAGGCCAAATGCGGTAGGAAGTCCATCAGTGGCATACACTTCTCCGAAATAGTTAAAATGCTTGATAAAAGTCATCATATCTCTGCAAATATTTGCTTACCTGCATTTTATTCTCTGGTTCCGGACAATATTAAGCCATCTACAGGCGAGATTAATATCTCCTATCTAGCTACCTTAGCATTTGATTATTTAGTTGGGTAATTCCTTTACAGGAATATTGCAATAGCCAGTCTTGCCATACAGCGTGATATTAACTGTGAGTGGAGTATCATACATGTTAAAATTTAAGATTGAGCCCCAATGCATTATTGATTGCGTGGTAATTTAGTTTGCTGAAAATAAGTGCCATTGGGTTATTCTTTAATATGAATGATAATGCAATATCTCCCAGCCCTGAAAATGAGGTCCTTCAGTCCTGATGATGCACGCTGTTGCTTTGTCAAACATTTTCCAATTGCCTCTTTTTTTTCCACAGCGGTGGAGGAGATAGGGTCTTTTCATTAGTTTACAATTTCCCGATTTGTCAGAAGAGGACTCCACCAGGAGTATTGCTCTATTAGCGTGTGGCTTTGCAGTAGGGGCGTCCCCAGAACAAAGGAATGTGCTGAGTTGTCACACGGCCACCGTCGCCGGCATCCTCACATGTTACGGCGCTCAAAACAAACCCCAGCCACCACCGGCCGGCGTTCAGGCAAGGTTCAGCCAAAATTTGAGAGCCCTGCTTTTGATTAGGGGCAAATGCGGCTGAACTCGCATGAATGTGCTCTATACAGCTCTGCAAACGGAGCAGTACCTACTTTCCAGGTTGCCCGTTCTCATCTGTGTCACAGCCTCAAACCGTCTCATGTACCTACATGTTCTGGATGCACTGAAAATCACTGAATGACAGGCTGACAGTGCAAGTACATTGTCAGTATGCTTTAAGAATATACATGCAAATGTAGACCCAACACTTAAAATGATTGGTTTAGGACTGAAGAAGATCTGATCTATGATTTTTTGTAGTATATTGAATGGTTAACTTTGATATTGCAAATTGTACTTTATCAACAAAGTACTTTAGCAGTGCTGTGTAAAACATGCAGTTGTATTGCAATGACACTGAGGCGGATCAAGCTTGTGTGAAATTCATGACAGTGCGAGTTTATCAGGCAAGTAGTGCAGTGGAGTGGTACACATCAGCAACTTGCAGTTACATTAAACATACTGATGGGGGCACACTTCTGGTGGTTGTCAAAGATAACTTAAGTTTAATCTTCCTCTCACTGGTGGGACATTGCCAGTTTTTCCCTTTATCTCAAAGCCATGACAAAACCAGAATCTTTGAGGCCTAGGCAGTGGGATAAACACTTCCACCAGCGGGGGCACCCACGAGCTCCTTTGGTCCCTCGATCGAAGGTCGGCCAGCCAGCATGAAAGGAGGCTGCATAGAATATGCTCAGTGAGAGGCAATAATTCTTCAGTCCGTGATAACTGCAGCCGTATGATAATGACAGAAAACACAGCCAATATCGAGTGGCCAAAATGTCCTAATTTAGGCGTAATCAGTTTTTTCCTGAGAGAGCTAAGTTAGCCTCTGGCTCTTGGGTAGAATATGCAGCCTGTGGATGCTGCTGTAATTAACAAGCTTGAAACCTGGACCACTGCCATCTGCAGCAGGATCTAAGCCAAAGGAATTAGCAGATATCGAAAGACAAATGCAAAATACATTGAAAAATAAACTTAAACAGCAGTGGTTGCACTTTCTTCATCAGCGGATCGTTTCCAAAGTGTGAATCGGAGAGTGAGAGCTCCTGGAAAGTGTTGCCATGTGAGGTCCGGAAGAGTTATTTCTGTTTCAGGACTTTTCAGGGAAATGTATGGCCTGTTAATATTGTTGTCATTGCCAACACTGACTGAGTGGACATGATTTTCCTAATATTTCATTTCCTGAAATGCTTTCTATATTAGGGATGGCATGGTGGTTAGCACTGTTGTCTTACGCTTCTGGGACCTGAGTTTGAATCTCCTCTATGGCTGCATGTGTGTGGAGTTTGCATGTTCTCCCCATGTTGCCGTGGGGTTTCTTCTGGGTACGTTAGTTTCCCCCCACAGTCCAAAAACATGCCTAGTCTAATTGGAATTGACTGTAGGGGTGAGTGCAGGCTCTGCGAGTCTGCCCTACCATAGGATGCAACCCCCATCCTGGATTGTTCCATGACTTGCACCCACAGGCTCCCTGACCCCCTGCAACCCTGAATAGCAGAAGTCAGTGGTGGCCAATCATACCATTAAAGGTCCTGTGTGTATGCAGGTTTTTGGGGTAACCTTTAGGTCAGTTGTTCAAGCCCATGTGTGAGGACTCCTCAGCCAATCAGTCCTCTAAATAGTAATACAATTAGGGAGCTGCAGCGAAAACCTGCAAACACACCGACCCTTTGAGGATGAGATTGTCCCAACCCCCCCCCCCCTTAGGGTTAAGTGGCTTCAGAAGATGGATGGATAGATCTCCTAGGTCAGTGGTCCCTAGGCTTTTCCTGGTAGCACTCCCCCTTTTGCAGTTATTATAGCCTGGCATTAAATTTGAACATGTGGATTTAACTCTCATGGAGGTTGTAATATAAAACATTGTACTAATTCTAAAATTGCTTTTTTATGAACTTTGTTGTGCTTATTTCTCCACCTACTTCACTTTATGACAGTGAGCATTTCAAACACATTGTACAAAATGTAACTATTTGTTTCTATTCATTTCAGAGCAGGACTTTGCTGGTTGTGGTGTTCTTTCCCGTTCTTGACGTTCCAATTTATCCATATGTTGGTACATTTTTCCTCACCTCAAGCTAAATATGGCATCAACATGATGGCAAAGCGGATGATGAGAAAATATATACCAGAGGGGAACCCCAGCAGTCTTTGTTGCCACTCCAGCCCCGGACAGATTTCAAAGAAAAAACTTTATGCTTTCTGCTTGTCAGATGGATGTATGGCTTATGCACTGGAAGCTGGTTAGCAAGGGGGATCTCAATGGTAGGAGCCAGTGGGGCCGGATCCCGCCAGATAGCAATTGGAGCGCTACATGACATCATCAATAATTCAATGTAACAAGTAATATATGTATTTTTTCTTTGTAAGTAACATTGTTGCCCATTGTTTGTGTGTAATTTCATTAGCCAATCGGATGTTGCCCGTACAGTTTATTGTGACGCCACTGCAGGTTAAGTCAACATTATCCTGTGGTGTGCAACTACAATCAGTATCCATTTTTATTTACATTTCACTTAGTTTTCTTTCATGAAAAATCAATGATCAATAATTTTCATCATACTTTACGTCAGGGTTCTTCAAATCTGGACCTCAATTCCAAATCCAGGCCTTGTTTTAAGTTCTCCTGGGAAGTTAGTTTAATAATTACTGATTCTGATTGGCAAGAGGCTTCACATCTGGCTTACAGGTAAAGGAAGGATGGAAAATCAGCAGGGCTCGGACCTCGAGGACCGTGAGTTGAACAGCCCTGCTCTATGTCAATGAAATTATCCCTGATTCTGCTGTCAGGATGTACCCAACTCTGGTAAATTTGCATCTCCTCTAGTGGGTGCACTCCTCAGTTTGGGAAACTCTCTCCTATATGGTCGTAAGATAATTCCTATATTAGGGGAGACCGGAGCACAATAGTTAAACATGGTCAGTTGTTGAATTAAAATAAAAGTGCACAGATAATTGAGTAAGTAGATGCCAGATTCAATTCAACAGTTGTCCCCAGTCTCCCTTACCTGTCCATCTTACCAGAACACTTATCTAGTTCAGGGTCACAGCCAGCATTCCTGCATTACATTAAAGGTTCCAGTCTGTCCTTTTCTGGTTAGAAAAGGTAAAACTTAAACCAGATGGAGGCATAAAGGAGCCTCCTAAACTGTGTCGACCTGCCAGCTACAGGTACCAGCTGTGGATCTGGAAAAAAGCATGAAAACAACCATTTTATTACATGTAGAAATAATAAGAGGCAGCGTCCTGTGTGCATTTTTAAAAATAGTGTAAAATGATGGATTTTCATTCTCTTTTGCATCCACAAATGAATGACTCTGATAATATTCTTCATACAGCAGCCCTTGATGCAATATTACCTGTGAATTAAATGGCAGTTGGTAATCTTGGGGATCAGAAACAATCTATAGAAAATTGCTCTCAGTAGGGATATCTTCCTTAGAAGCTCTGCTCCGGGAATACACCATCAAAGTGTAGGGTGTGCATGGTGCCACTGTCGTGATGTTACCGTAGGGCAACCAGGCGTGGCGCAGCAGTGGCTGACGTGGTTATTGGAGCCTTTCATAAATCACCCCAGGCTTTTATAATGTCACCACATTTTGTGCTGGAATTACCGCACGCCACTGTAAAATAATCATAAACTGTTATATAGTTACCACAGACTGTTGTAAAATGATCACAAACTGCAGTAGAATCACCATAAGATTTCCCTCATTGTCATAAAATTGTAAACGTGCCTGTAAAATGGCCTCCACAGTATATTTCTGAAGTAACAGCTATCACTATTACACCTAAGCTTACCTGGTGACTACCAAATAACACATTGTTTTACAAGTGACCCATTAGTGGGTCACATCTCAGAGCTAATCAGAGCAGTGGCAGTGAATTGGTTGTTTTAAGGTGCTGTCATTGTGTGGCACTCTCTGTGCTCATATCGTAATCAGACATTACTAATCAATTAATGCCGCAACCTTTAGCCACTATTGAAAGTCCACCTATCTTCCAACTGATTTTCATGGCTAGGGTTAGGCGGGTGGCTGGAGCCAATGCCAGGCAGCATGGGGCACAAGACAGGGGTACACCCTGGGTGGGACACAGTTTCAACAGTATAAGTTTGCTTTATTTTGAAAACAGAGGAGTGATATGTAACTGTGGATGGTCAGGCATCAACATGCATTTAAAACCGTTAAATTACTGTAGCCGATGCAAAACACGTGTTCTGCATGCTTGTTTTGTTTCTTCTAGACCATATGGAATTTTCTGGAAAACATCCTCAAACGGCCATTGTTATCTTTTAGCACTTTGTGTTTTGAACAACCTACTTTTACGGAAAAGACTATTGACCAAATGAATGCATGGGATACAGCTACAGGCATCACCTGACATGAATCCTAACTCCTCTACACGTCACTAATATGCAAGATGTCAAACACAGAGGTTACATTCATTAGTTATTGGCTTTGCTCAAGGGCCAAAAAAGTGAAGTTAATGTTCTGCCTGCCATGGGATTCAAACTGGTAACCGCCCTGGTAACCAGTTGACTCAGACCCACGGAGTCACTCACCTCCCAGAAGCATGAGACCCCTGGGCAGTATTATGATTTTATGGTAATGTCTTCATATGCGTCATGGGTGCCACATCAGTATTTTGCTGTAGATGGTGAGTAAAAATCAGGTACCCTGCTTAAAGAAAGTGGCATGCTTCACTGCAGCCAAACTCCAAGTGTGTCTGATTTGGACAGATTTCCTGTGGCCTGTGGGTTCTGGAGATGAACCATACAGAGCTAAATTATACGCCTAATGGGGGAAAAGAGAAGGGAGAGATTGCGCAGGTGGTGTGAAGGCCTGGTCCCTTTCCTACATCTTCTCCACTCTAACGCCCAATATGTCTCCAGGTGTCTTTTTTGCCTCTCCAACCTCCCCTTTCACTGATCGCTGCCAAGGTTCCTTCCCTTTAACAGCCCAGTCGATCTGGAAATGGTGAATTCTCATTCATGTAACTAACCTTACTGTGTTTACCAGTGGGCCAGGAGCATTAGGGTGTATTTGTAATAATTACCTTGCCATGGAAACCGTCAGCAGCGAATTGGAAAGACGTCAAGGCTGACATTGACATTTGCATCTCTGTATTTAGTCTCCCTAAGAACAAGATCAGTATATTTAAAGGAGATTAAATGCGTTTGTTTTAAGTGGCTCAGATCCAGGTGGAGAATATAACTCTCATTAGTTGTACCAGGGGATGCCGCCTTATTCATGAAAAACAAGCCTATTTACAAGTCTTCAAATGGGAAACATAGGACAGTCGAGGGTCCATTCCCACAGTGGATTGTAATGCAGTGTACTGTGAAGAGTCCATTCCTACAATGGAGTATAATGCATTGTATTGTGGAGGGCCCACTCCTGCAGCGGAGTATAATGCAGCAAACTCTGCAAGGTCCATTCCCACAGTGCAGTATAATGCATTGTATTGTGGAGGGCCCACTCCTGCAGCGGAGTATAATGCAGCAAACTCTGCAAGGTCCATTCCC
>JABFDZ020000001.1:31372445-31388332 GCA_019775955.2 Pollimyrus isidori
CCCCCCCCCCCCCCCCCCCCCCCCCCCCCCCCCCCCCCCCCCCCCCCCCCCCCGCCTGCTTTGTGAGAAAGAGATACTTTGATATTTTGGAATGTTAGAAGGGTGAGTGTGAAAAATTGGAGGTTGGGGATCTAATTACCCGGCCATAATTGGGGGCTGGGGAATAGGCTGCCATCCTCTCAACTCACTGCAGATCAATTATGTTAAGAGAACATCTGTAAGTAGAACTTAATGAGGTCCATTAGAGCAACATGTACTGCCTTCTCTAACAGTGCTTGTCAGCTTCTTGGATGAGTTGGAGGGGGCTGCTGGATAGGGACCTGGAGGAGAGCTTAAATAGGGGAAGGAGGTGAGGCGGCCCGCTCAGGTCTGCCTCACGCAGCAGCGGGGCGCGAAGGGAGAGAGAGAAAGAGAGAGAGAGAGAGAGAAGCAGAGAGGAGGAGAGATATACAGCGGAGACAGGGGCAGGTGGCGGCTTGCTGTCCCAAAGACCGCTTCCCAAAACGAAGCCTTGCACTGTGGCCGTCGCCGTGACCTGCGGTGAGGTTGCCACCCCCCCTGAATCTGACCCCCCTCCCTCAATTCAGAAATCCCTGCCGGACCAACCCTGCCCTGGTATCTGTATCGACTTAGTTTAACTTTCCCTCATTTCACGTGATAAACAACAAGAGGAGCGGACAAAAGAGAGGAAGAGGAGGAGATGAAAACAGAGAGATGGCTGCTTAGGCCGCATTCCTTTGCTCTTCTTAAACGAAGCCAGGAAGCAGGAAAATCTTCACCTCTTGTCCGTTTTTTTCCGCCCAGAATTTCAACTCCCGAGAAAGTCCAGCCAAACACTTAACAACTTCGCATCTTTTCTTCCGCCGAAGCCCCCCCTTTCAGAAAAGGTAGGTTATTTATTTCCCTTTGTGTGCAGCCGGATTGGTCCGCGTTACCGGAGCTTCCCATATTTGGAGGAGGAGGATTTTTAAAAGGAGGATTAAGCAGGTGCTTCTATGGAAATGAAAAGTCCTGACGGGGAGCTAACAGGCGGCCCGGGATGGGCTAATCGGAGCAGGAAATGGCTCTTTACCGCGGCCCTTTTGGGGAAAAAAAATCCCCTTGAGACGGAGTAATTAAACTCTTAATTTACTCACGGGAGAAAAAGGAACAGCTTGCCTTGCGCGAGACAACCTTTGGCTGCAGTGGCAGCAGTAAACCGGAGATTTTTTTCCGCCCCCCCCACCATGTCTATTGGGAGAGAGAGAGACAGAGAGAGAGACAGGGAGAGAGAAAGACCAGTGTGTTCTGGGGGGGGCGGGGGGGGGGGGCAACGGAATAACAAGCAGAGTTTCGCTGAGCGTTAATGATGTCCTTTTGCGAAGGTGTCAGCGGAAAACGGTTATATTCCCGGTTCCCGTAGGCTGAGAATCACCTCCTCAAATCCAGCCGGGTACTTTACCTTCACGCTCTCCCCTCTTCTTTCAATATGTTTTCCTCTGTGAATAATTCATATGATTATAAGAGCGAAGGAGGGCAGAAATGGGAGAGGGGGTTAGATCCCCCTTCATCTCCTCTCCACCTCCCCCCCCATTTTTTCCTCTGTTGCACGGTTTAAAACATCTGCAAATTGCACGATCGGAAAGATAGCCCACTCTAGAATAATTTAATTCATGACAAAACCTAATTACGGGCAGGTAATACCCTGTCAACTTTAATGCATTTCATCACTAATAATGAAAAGAGTATTTCATGACCCGTCTAATCGCCGTCACATTTTAGGCTGGAAATGAATGGCGTGGAGCACGTAAGTTAACCACCGGTTCTGATTTTCTCTCTTAAAATGTGCCATGGCGTCTAATTTAGCCGTTTCATGTCTATGAAAAACGCGGAGGTCTACACACCCAGCACATGGAGCTCTCCTGCTCTCAAGAAAAACGGAGGAGGGGGGTGTACTTCTCATGAGCTTTGGAATAATAGCAAACGGACACTTAGGTGCCTGAAACTCCGCGGGATGATGGGGCGTCCCATTAAAGGGGACTCATCCAGCAGAGGGCTACGTGGCAGCTTGGAGGGGAAAACTGAACTCCTGCAACCAAAGGGCTGATGTCACTTACGACTGTGGCCTTTCACTCTGCTTTAATTAAAGCAGTGGGGTTTTACAAAGACACGCTGATCAGTGGCGGCAAATCGCAGAAGTTTCACTAAAGGGAAAAGCTAGGGAGAGTAAAACTAGAGAGAGAGGAGATCAAATAGCATATTGCCAGTATGGTAATTAATTTAATAGCGCTCATTAGCCTCATAGTTTGCTTGCGATGTCTATTTCTTCCTCCCGTTCTGCATGCATGTACGTGCATGTCCTCTCTTCCTCCTTCCCAGCCAATTGAAGCTTGTTCAATTGGCTGGGAAGAGGAGAGCGGCGTTAGTGCTTTGGGAGGTGGGGAGTGCATCCGCGTGCTGGGAAGGATGCATTGTTTTTTTTGTTTTTTTTGCTACATTTACACAAACGCAGGCTTATGTTGCAGCTAGAAAGGGAATAGTTCGCTCAGTTCAGTTACCCGACGTCACGCTGAAGTTGGGCTTAACAGTGAGTTATTCAAATATGCTTCTTATGATCTTATGGAGATCATTCGATATCGGCTCTGGAAAAACATTGACAGATATAAATGAAAATTATTCATAGTAATTTCTCTAGTGATGGTGTATAGCGTACATAACACTTATTCAAATATTGAGCATAAAATCAGATCTTGATAGCTACAGAAATTGGGTTATGTAATTATAACGCTAAAAATATGAAAAAGTGGTTTATATCACTTTGGGGTGTTTCTGCATAGTAAATATAACATTTGACTAGAATAAAAATGCAAGGGAGAGTGTGTGATAAACTGGTCTTAAACAATCCCGCACTGTGTCATCGTTTGTTTATTTTGGACGATTCAGAAAGGAATTAATTTACCTCCCAATCAGTCACTGTATAATGTAGTTATGTATAATGAAATGATGAATGACCGATTATAGTGTAACATATGGTGTGAATGGGTCATTTACCTCTATATGTGAAACTTGTAAGTTACGTGTGGATTTTACAAGAGTGTTGTATTAAAATTCACCACTATATGATTTATATATATGAAG
Source organism: Pollimyrus isidori (assembly GCA_019775955.2). Classification (NCBI taxonomy): domain Eukaryota; kingdom Metazoa; phylum Chordata; class Actinopteri; order Osteoglossiformes; family Mormyridae; genus Pollimyrus; species Pollimyrus isidori. Next base: position 31,375,563 of record JABFDZ020000001.1, read on the forward strand.
TATTTGCAGCTTCACATGTATACCACTTTATAAGCTGTACTTTCTCTATTCTGCTTATGATGATACATTTAAATGTAACAACAATTCACAACCTCATATCAGTTCACATCAGTCTAACCTTAAAACCAAAAGTTAAAGGCATCATTTAGATGCTAACACCTAAACTCCTTGATTAGAAAATAAATTAGGTCACGTGAATATTTATCAAAATTGAGTGAAAAAATGTTATATTAATTATCTATGATCCAACAAAATGAAGACAAATTTACACACCTCAAGAGATACATTGGTACAGTTTCCGCATGCATTTCTGCAGCAAACTGTTTCTAAAATCCGCATCAAATTCATTTTGGTAGCCAATGTCTGTCAATGGCGTAAATACATAATCTGAAATAAACGATGAAATAAACAGACAATTGATGGCCAAACAGTGTGCAAGGTAAAATTATGTTTAAAATATACAGTATATGGGGCACCCATTCGGTACTAGTCGTGTTTACTCTGCAGGTGTGCATGACCTCAGGCATGTTTGAAGGGGTCAGAGTGTCCCTTAAGTGACACAGGGTTAAGACAAGGGTCTCCCACACAAAGCGCACCTGACACTGTCTCGTGCACGTGGAAAACAGAGCAGATTGAGGAAAAGGCGCTTATCCAGAGTGTGTCAGTGCGTCGCAGAGAGTGCTCTGTTCAGATGTGTAATCTAAAATTAAAGCATAAAAACGTCCGGGACTGTTTTACTTGAAATTAAAGGATTGTTTTACTCATTAAAACTTTTCAATGGATTATTCTGTACACTAAGGTGTTCTTTGTGTAGAGGTACATACTTATTGGATTGAAAAACGAAAATTTCCCTAATCATGTAAAGATCGATGTGAATTAAACAGCATTAATATCAGGGGGGTTTGAGCAATTTTATTTCTAACTTATGCGGCCGTATTTACTGGCAATCCGTCTCTTCGATTTTTTGCTATCGATTTTTCTTTTTCTCCAAAGAAGTGAGACAGACGGGAGATTTTATTTCATTGTGTGTTTGTTTATTTAATGAAGCAGTTCAATAAAACAGTTGAAACCCCTCACGAATAAAGTGCATACCGTGACACGCAAGTACCGCATCACAGAAACAACAAGAGCTCGTGTAGTGTTTGTATAAAAACCACAGCTTTCATTTCAGTGCTGTGTGGAAAATTAATACTGTCATTTTACTGCCCTCCACACCGTGCATTACGTCTATTCCTGCTTCATACCTGTTTTCGCTGCATTGACTATAGACACGATGTACTTGCAAAGAAATTTGGTTTATTATTTAAGTGTATATTCTGTGTTTAATACGCAAAGGTTATGTGATAAAGTTAACTGAGTATGGCGTTTAGCGATAAAACGCAACTGAAGCTGTTGAGGTTTCACTTACTTATCCCGATCCGACAGCCGTGAACTACGCGTCCGGCCCCGCATAACCGGCAGTCCACCCGAGTCCAAGACGGGATAATACCCTCCGTCCTCCCCTCCTTACACCATCAATTGATCCTGTAATACCGCGAGATCTTTTGATATCAACCCATACAATGAGACCATTAGGTTTCCCTAAGACATTCCCAGGCTGTATTTTTTTATTATCTGTAAAACCTAAATGTCTGACCGACCACAGAAATTGCTGTCTCACTGCAGTAGTTAAACGGGACAGCAATACATCAGTGGTTTAGCGCATTTGGTGCCGTGGGTGTGAGTATGACGGTATGGATGAGTGAGGGTGTGTGTATTGGGGAGAGAGGGAAGGAGGGAGGGAGGGAGGGAGAGAGAGGGATGCGTGTGAGAGTGCACTCGCCCGTTCGCATTACTCGAGTTCGCGGTAATAACTGAATGACCTTTTCTATGCCGTGTTATGTCTCACCGGTGAGGGATCGGGCTTGTAGATAATAAAGGCCCGCTTCTCTGTTGAACATCTCTCAGTCACCGATGGGTAAGTTGCTCTGAGCCCATCAGAAGTAGCACGGCTTCGGATGGAAACTGGACACCTGTAGCTGGCTGCAGAGCCCCCCGGTCGCGGATCCATGCGGACCCCGTTTCTAACTTAAACAGCGCTTAACCCCCGAGTAGGGCAATGCCGATTTTGTGAACTTTTAGCTCAGTGGGGATATTGTTGAAAAGTGCACTACGGTACCTATTTTGAACTGAGTCCTTTGCATAACTTGGCTAATAAGGTGAGTAAAGTGCAGCCGATGTTTTTTCTCTCTCTCTCTCGTTGTACGTCTGAAAACAAGTAATATGGTTTTAAAATACTACGTCAATTTTTGTAAATTAATATAATGCGTTTCCTGCTGTATTTTCGAGAGGTCACTCTAAAAATAAAATCAAACAAATTTAAGTGGTGATATATTAATATTAGTATGGAGCGTGTGTGCCTAGTTATGGCTTATTGTTGTCAGTATATTGCTTGCTATGATTTCCCGCAGACGTCAAAATGTCATGTACAGTATCAACCGTGTTACGATTAATCTGGCCGTGGCACTTATAAGCTTCAGAGTGTGGGGATGTGTGAATCGCTTAAATGCTTTTAATGTTTAACACCTTATTCTTGTACCGAGTTCTGGTACCTATCAACGCTACGCCACACAAGTTGTCGGAAAGGTGTAGAGCTACATAAAGTCATGCTGTCGTAGTTAGCAGAATAACAGACCATAATAATGTTCATTTTGTGCCGCAGACAATCTCTCGATGTCCAGCAGTTTTTTTTCTGTAGTTTACAGTCACTTGAGAGCGAGTCATCTGAGAGAGAGACCTATAGGGAAAAAAGCAGTTTGCCGTGTTACCAGTGACGCTCATAAAGTCTTTGTTGCGGGATTGTCGCGTTTTTTCCCGCATCCTGCTCCGTGCTTAGGCTTTTGGTCAAATGTTCGATTCGGTTATGCAGCTTTTGTTTGTGCACCGATCAGACTCCTCCATCGTGCCATCAGTTGTTTCTGTGAGCGAGGAGCATGGGGCATTATGAGATCGCGGCGCCGTGGAGGGGGTATACATGTGCCTTTGTCCTCCACTGTCATTCGCTCAGCTTCGCTCGCTTAGGCAGACACCGCTGCTGTGGCTCCCGATCGCCGGTCGAGCTTTACGTGAGACCTGCTATCCTCCCTTCCTCGCATCGTTGGTCGTTTTCTTTTCCTCCCTTTCATCTTTTTGTTTTTTCCCTTTCTTTTTCTTCCTCCGGTGGTGAGGTGGATCGTTACCCGGAACAATAGCGAGCCACCCCCGGCGTGAGCGCATACAGCTGCTCATTTTGTCCCGGAGAGACTCGGATCTCGGGTTCTGGTCGTGCGGTGTTTTTTTTTTTTTTTTTTTTTTCTTGCTTGTTTGTCTTTTTGGTTCGGAGGAGACGGACTGCTGGAGCAAGTCAACAAATGCAGAAAAGGGAGAAAAGTTTCGGTAAGATGTTCGTGTGCGGTTTTCACTTTAGAGTATTGCTTCTTCAAAATCAGCTTTACGACGTGTCCACCTTTGAAATTCAAAAATCCGCTTTCCGAAAAGAATAAACTTGGGATCATAACATTGCTGATGGTTAGTTAGATAGTAGTAATATCGCCTTGGATGAATAATAGGCACTATAAGTTTACATCGATTATGCATACATGCCTGACAGTGTGAAAGTCTTTTTTTATTTGAAAGCGAAATGCTCGGACTCCTTTGCGATGGCCGCGCAAAGTTATCGAACAAGAGATACTTTATCAGCCTAACCGGGGGGGGGGACGACAACGACGACGCACAGTGCTGCCAGTGACTGTTAAAAATAAAACGTTTAGCACTTTTGACGGGAAACCACAACTCGAAAAGTGCCCCCCCCCCCCCCCCCCCATTTTCTACACCCCCATCTCCACTCGCTTTTTATTATGCGGGGGAGCTCGGCCGGGCAATCGGTTTGCTGTAGCAAATCTCAGCATTGTCGCATTGGCCTTTGCCGAGCACTGGCACTTTGCTGCCATGGTAACTGTAATTAAACTGATAAGAGTGGGGGAAATGTCAGCATCCCTGAGTCCCGCGGCTCTGATGAGCAGACGGGGGAATTAAATTGCTTCTCCGCGAGTGCGTCTCCGCACCTTGCAGCCGCTCAAAGTCTAAACAGCGATGACGCTCAATTTATTGCAAAATAAACAACGGGTTTGGGACTAACTCCAAGCGATCAATTAAAATGCTGATTTGGAAAACGATATCCTCTCCTCACTCTTAAATAATCTTTTATTTCCCAGTCTCTAATTTTATTTAATTGGTATATAGGCCTTATTGTAATATTAACACTGAGTGCTGTTTGGATAATGTGCGGCGTTGCTGTAAAGATGCGTAATAGCAATTTGTATTTGGAGACGTGATGGGTTTAACTAAAACCCCGCGTTTACAGCTGAGGGGACTTGAAACTCTTTCCTTTGTTAATGAGTTGCGGGTACTTCATTGTGTTAAACAGCGGAGCTGAGACGGTGCGGATGAACGATACAGAGCAAGGATGGACAAAAGAGGCAATCAACCAGGGTTTCTGCTTACAATCCAATCTAGCCAATTAAAAGCTCCCCTTTTATTAACGACACGAAATAAAATAGTGTTATTACTAATGCGATAGCGTTTAAATTGTGTTTTCTTACTATCATTCTAACTTGTCATGTGAAGTATATTTTACTGTTGTATTTACTTAAGTAAATATCCTATTTTAAAGGACCCAAACACCAATCACACGATACTTTTCAAAGTTGGTAATTTAAATCTTAAACACATATACTGTACGGCGCATTGTTTTCGTAATATGTAGACTAATATGTAAACTTTGCAAATGTGTGAAGGCAGTCATTTACAAAATTAGTTTCAGGATTAGATAACAACAGAAATAGAAACAAATAGAAAACAGTGTGAAATGAAGGATCCGCGGAGTTAGAGTCAGTGCATTTGGATAAAAAAATATCTTAAGATGATAAGCACAAGGATTTAAATAGGCTACGGCTTATATAGGCCTACATTAGATGGTATTATGTGTGCTGAGCAGTCAGTGTTTATATATAATGGAAACATTAGACCTATCCATAATGTATTTTATAAATTGAACTGGTGTTATCAAACTGCTCAAAAATTAAGGTGCTAGTTTTAAAGGAGTTTAATATGAGAGAATGATCTTACTGGTACAAGAATGTGCACAATGTGTACAGGTGCTCGTATCCTGAAACCTAAATTTGGTAACGTGACTTTTCTATAATATTTAAAGACTGTCAGTTTTTTGCTGCTCGTCGCTGTTCTGCTTTCTCTGTGTTGTCTGCTTAACTGGAATAATTGATGATGCACTTTATCATATAGGTATTCTACATCTCTGAAGCACAAGTGAAATTCCGCAATTTTGAAACCAGTTGTATAGGTTTTGTACGTGTAGTTCAACGGCACGTATATTAAAGTACAGCATTAACGTTGTACTTTGAATGCCGAGCATTTAGGTTATAGAGCGTAAAGGAATGAGAGAATCTATGCACCATTAAAGTTCAGGAGTTGAGTGCATATAAGCAGAGTAATAGAAATAAATTGGCAGGTAAAAGTGAAATTACTGTGCTTTTTACAGTGATGGTAAATGCTAAATTTCTTCTGCAACACTGTGGAAATGCTTGCCATTTTGTAATTATTGGCAGAAATTTGTACAGCCATTTCTAAAAATAATTTACATTTGTGACTCCAAACATGTTTCATTTTAATAAAAAAAAAAATCGGGGAGAAAGTATTAGACAATTATTGTAATCTGGCTTTATTCATATATTGTCCCTCTAGTGTATTTTTTTACTTGTTAATATTATTCATTGTGCAGTAGGCTTTGAGTTGTATTGTATTAAAAGGTAGCAACTACCTTCATTTGAATTCAAGAATTGTTTAGTGGTCTGTTTTGTTCCGATAAGGACATCAGCCCCAGCTTCTCAATTTTCTTGTCGGCGCAATGTTCCAGTCGTACTTGTTTGATCGTTATTTTCTGACTTCAGTTTGTAAAGATGGCGAAAGGTAGGCCTATTTATCTCCAGCACTGGAAAAATTCCTAAGGTCCTGCTAATAATCTTAAAAGCGACGTAAATCTCTATATAGGGAGCAATCAGTATTAAGTCTTTGACCCAATGATCAGTTACTAACAGACACTCGTTTTGGTTGCGTTGCACCTTTTGTGATTCATTGTGATTTTTCTTTATTTTTTCACTTTAGAAAACTGTACTGAAAAATGTAGCCATTATTGCTAATTAGCGCACACGACGAAATGATGGCTCTTAATTGCATTCTTGGGATTCGAAGCACAGGGTGACAAGCGCCCGTGAGTAATATGAGCCCAGGTGGGCGGCTTGCAGGCGTGTCTGACATCCCGACTTGTCCCGCGGTACACGTGGGCGTGGCCTCGCGTAAACCAGCGACAAAAATCACATCTCGGATGTGATAATTCACAGGGTGGCCTCATTCTTTTAGGGCTCCAGAAAACGGGGTCACAGGAATCGCCGTTTCTTGTACATCTCGGCACAATTACAATTAATTTGCAAGTCTTGTAACTGCTGATCAGTTGCGCGTACCTCATTTGAGTGATTCTGATCTTTCCCGTGCAGGTGGTAGATGGGAGCAAAAAGTTAGTCCTACAAGCCGGGTGCTGCCTTGTTTCCAACATATAGCGTGTTTTTCTGTCTATTATAAAGTAAAATAAACGGATGTGTGGGGAAGGATTGTAAACTTTTGTGCATTTCACCATCGGTAGAGGCCCTTGTTCTGTCACCGCTAAACACCGAACTAACATATAAACAAATCATTATTCGCCGGCGGAGCGTCTCCACTCTTCACCCCAAGTTGGCTTCCCTTCTAAACATTTCCTTATTCATTACTGGGCAAGATGCACACGTCAACGTGATATAGCACCGCTGCGAAACACCATCCCACTTAAAAGGGGAACTTTTTTTAAGGGTTGATCACGCACAAAAGAAGAGGAGGACGCTCGCCCAGCCCGTACGAAGGAAGAATGCTAATTACGACCTGTGCGTGAGCCCACATTGTTACTCCTGCATTTCAATAAAAAAAGTCTTTCACACCCCGAGGAGGGGTAGACAATGGCAGTTCCTGCAGAAAGGCTTTGGGACGGATCCCCGGAGGAATGGGAGGGGGGGTTAGTGAGCGGCGTTGTGTGGGTGTGTGTGCGCGTGCGTGTGTGTAAACCAATGCCCATGTATCTCTTTAGAGTTAGCTGGAAGTAATTACTTGCGCGCATTTTAGTTTGTTTCTATTAATATCAGTACTGAATTCAGAGAGCTCGTTTTAATATGAATGTTTTTGTTTTTAATCAGTTTTTAAACTTAACCAAAGTACATGTTTATGTATGAGTTTGTTTTTGTTTTTTTATATTACCTGTTTACCTGTACGGTCATTAGGGTAAATGATTGTGAGTGGAGTTCGGGCATGCTTTCTTTTTAATATCCCAACAATAGGTGCAATTTTCTCAGATTATTATTATAATAATAATAATATATCAGAACTGAAATAATAAGACTGGGCTGATCTCGTTTTATGACCTCCTTCAGACATGGTCTGCAATGTGTTCCCCACCCCCATGAATCCCAGGCATCCCCCTCAGATGGTCTCCCCTCCTTCCCGCAGGTATACAGATGCTCTCCGTCCAGCCAGACACCAAGCCCAAGGGCTGTGCTGGCTGCAACCGGAAGATCAAGGACCGCTACCTACTGAAGGCCCTGGACAAGTACTGGCACGAGGACTGCCTGAAGTGTGCCTGCTGCGACTGCCGGCTTGGCGAGGTGGGCTCCACCCTCTACACCAAGGCCAACCTCATCCTCTGTCGGCGGGACTACCTGCGGTAAGCTCCGCCCACCCTGCTCCACCCCTTCCCCCTTACTGCCCCAGCCACCCCAGCCACCCCAGCCACCTAGCCCCGGGTCCTCCACCTGCCTTGCTCTGCCCTCTGTACTACGTGTCCCTCCACCTCCAGAGTCCCGCTGGCCTCCCCGCTCCATCAGTGTCACTACATGACATGGATTTTAACCCTTAGTGTGTGATACCCACCTAATCCTGGTTCTGGCTGTCATTCATCCATTCCTCTTTTTCCCTGCCATTATGAGCCGTGCGATCTGCCCAAGCCCAAGTGATTCAGACCAGTCAGGGCATCCCGATTGGCCCCTGATGGAGAGCACCGTTACCCGCCTCGAGGTCTATTTGGGTGACATCTTCCCATGATTACTTATTCCATGTTTTTCTGGCACGGCACCTGGGAGATGATTTGGTTGCACGGATGAAACCGGCGTGATTGAAGTCACAGGAACCACGGTCGCGGTGGAACGAGGCGAAATCGTTGGCTGCGTAGGTCGAGACTGGTGCGTCATCCCCTTAAAGCGCGGATACGTAAATCTGCGTGTTCTGCACCTCCCACCAACAGTGGGGGGGGGGTCACTGATGTAACAATTCATCTAAACTTGCACCAACGAGAATTGCTGTGAACGTTTGGGGTTGAGGAATCAGTCTTCAGGATTTTGCAGGAAGGCGATAAGCCCTCTTTCCTTGTACTAATTAACATTTTGCACAACTAAGGTGAGTGTAACCCCCCCCAGGTCTGATATGGCCTAATCTAGCAAAACGTTTTAACATGAGCCAGCATGCGGTGCCAAAGTCTATGGGGTGATTTCACACGGCCGACGAGGAGGTTGAACGTCCTGCAGACAATGCAGGGAACCTGTTAATCACAACCGCCCCCCCCCCCCTTTGCGCTGACGGTTTGACGGCACTCGGAATGGTGCTTCCTTGAACCGCAGGTCATCCTTACGTCTGGCCGCCAGGGCCTGTTTTTACAGACGAGTGCAGCTCGTTCTCTGCTGTTGGAGGCAACATGTCCAGGGAAGAAGGGAGTGATAGGAAGGGACCTGTTTTTCAGCCAGATCAGAGACCTGGCAGGGGGTATATGGAACATCCTGGCTTGGCATTGGGTTACACAGAAAATGGAGGAATTCTGTTGTGGAATGCTATGATAATGAGGAATGAATCGCACAGAGAATTCCGGAAGTGTCCGTTGGGCAGCCACAAAGACTGGAATTCGGACGATTGATCCACTTGCCCGAATTTCATGTTGTCCCTTTGTTTTTTTTTAAATTCTCTCCCTAAGATTGAAAAACACGATCGCAGAAAAGTATTGTTCTCAGGGGGGGCTCACACCCAGAGGGGTTATTTATTTACGGACGCGTTTTCTTAAACATCTCCACCAGCTTTCTTGGCTTTCTCCAGAAAAATATGCGACTGACCGCAGGAACACGCTGTCCCTGCCATAAAGCTGCCTCAGATGTTTCCCTGCATTGCTTTTCTGCTTCAAACACGACTGAATCGCTTAAGCATTTTTTTTTTAATGAGAGAATTGGCCATTTGTTGCCCGTTAGCCGGCGAATGGCAAGCACGGCGCCTGCTGCATTCCAGGGGAAGCTGTCCAGCTGCGAGGCAGCGAGACCCCGGCGGAGCCGAGTGTTTCTGTGCACGCCGAATGGCCGCCAGGCCTGTGGGGCTCGTGTGTCGCACAGAGTGGGGCTGCCTGTGACAGCATGACGATTCCAGCTTCACAGGACAGGAAGTTCTGCTGTTTAGAGAGATGCTGAAAACGGGTCGGTATGATGGAAATCTGTCGTCAGCTTATACACGGTTTCATCACCGCTATGTTTTGGTTCTGCACTGTAACACACCTGAACAGGCAGAGAAACACAGTCTGCTTAGTTAGCCAGTCTGCTTTGAGCTCTTTTTAGGGGCGCTATACAAAACTGGTTTAATTGGAAATTTGGTTCAAGTGTTTCCAAATACTGCCAAAATCCGATAAAACGTGTTACTATCTTACTGTTAAATCACACTACTGTCATACTTCTTAGTGTTAAGATCATATGATCAACTTCAGCAATATATAGTCTCAGATGGTTTTTGTAGCGAAAAGTAAATATGGTGATTTTCAAAAAATATTTGAATGTGTTTTAATTTCAAAAGGAGGACTCATCGATACATTACATTGGATGAAATTAAACCTATTTAAATTGAATCCATTCAGAGTTTAATCACAGTCTATTGTGTCTAGGTCTGTATTGTATTGATTCACAAAATCTAAATTTGTATGAATAATGCTACAATAAAGAAGCATGATGGGGAAATTTCAGGTGTTGAACATGAAAGAAGAGCTTTAAAACTGGAAGAAAACAATGTTATAAAATGATTCTTATGTAACGGTCTGCTTAGGTTTGGAGTGGTCGCTTCCAAGCTTGTTTTTTTCCATTAGCTTGTTTGTTTGTTTTTTTTTTTAAAAAAAAAATGATAAGAGCTGTAGATTTGAGGGAGTTCAGTCAGCAAGGAGCATATGGTCTGGAGTGAGACGTCGGTCAGCATGGGGCCGCTGTGCATGTGCAGAGAGAGAGTGATGATCAAGTTAAATAACGACAGTGTCCTGTGCTTATTTATTTATTTCTGTGTGCTTAATCGCCCCCCGAAGCCTCGTTGGCAGGAACGGCACCCTGCCATGGCTGGGGGAGAGTGTTATTGGGCCACAATAACCAGGGTTAGTAGGATTCTGTCAGGCTGTACAACAGTGAGTGGGGTGATGTTTCCCATTAACTGGGTGGGTGGATGGGGGAAGGAATAATCGTAATGCACAAAGAAACAGCACAGAGAGCCAGATGAGTGTCCGGTTCGCCAGCTGACCACCCCCAGCGCTGCATGGGGTCCAGACCCACCAGAGCGGGAGGTACCACAGTCCCACAGCTGTGATGCAAACCCCTCTGCGTTTCCTTACTTTTGTACCAGGAAGCAAAACGTTACTTGCGAATGTGCCCGACGTTACTTGCGAATGTGTCCGACGTTACTTGCGAATGTGTCCGACGTTACTTGCGAATGTGTCCGACGTTACTTGCGAATGTGTCCGACGAGCCATACCCCCATTTCCCAGCATCCCGCCCAATTGGTCGACGTGCCGCGCTGTCCCCCCGCTGCCGATTCTGCAGTCACACCCCTCCGCATCCTGAACGGCCGGCGTAAATATTACAGCGGTCCTGCTTAGAATTGGCACAGCTGGCCAGTGGGAGGGGGGGCTCTGGTTGGAATGGTCCACCCATCCACACACATAAGGGCAACCTGGGGCTCTTTTTTTCCTGCAGACTGCACTCTGCCCTGGGGGGGCCTGGGGCTTGGATGGGAGGCCCCAGTGTTTAGTGCTGACATGCAGCCTGTCATTTTGTTTATATGGCTTGAAGGTGGCGCTACAGAGTCAGGGTCTTCTCACCTTTGACTCCTGATATCGAGCATAGTGTCCAAACAGCGGGTCTTCTATTGGCACCAGTAGCCTTTTTTCCCCAGAATACTCTTGTGTATTTTGTTGGCTGTTCCCTTGTCCTTCTTTAGAAACTGAAGCAACACAAACATTACAAAAAGCCACCCCTGGACTGTAAGGCTGGATCATAGCCCTAAATGATGATAACGAACTAAAATGAAATAATCACTTAAAACTCTTATATTTCTGGAATGTATAGACCCCTGCCTTCGTATAACTGTAATTAACGTTAAATCCTTTCGGAGAGCAGAGTCTCGTGTCGGAACTACTCTTCACAGCAGCACGAGCGACGGCTACTTTAGCATTAGCGAAAGCTGTTAGACGTCCCTTAATGAAAAACCACAGCCGGGGCATACGTCTGAAAAGACAGCGCAGGGAAAAAGGTTTATTTATGTATCTGTTCGCTCATTTTTTACTGCAACTTCAATTTTCCTCTAGAGTGGTTTTACAGAGATTGTAAATGCGAGCGGAAGTGCGGGGCTGTCAGGGTGTTGAGATTTATTAGCGTGCTGCTAGCCGGCTATCAGTGTGCGATAACCGACATGTGGAGCGCGCTTTGTCGTGATCACGCGCTGGACCCAGCTGCGGGGCGCCTCTCCTGGTCGATAGTGGTGCTGGGCTCTCGCTACTGGTAATATTCCAATTAACCGGTGCAGCCGCAATTTTTAATTTTTTTGCCAAACTGATGTTTTTGTCCTTCAAGAGATGCATGGTAAGGCAGGGTGAGATAGACCACTTTCAGTGTAGGAAGTTGCAAGGCAACAGATGTTGTTGTGTAGGTCTGAGTTACAGACTTCGGAACTGAACGTAACCAGTTTATTATATACAATGACGTACTAATACAAACAGCCTGCTCTTCTAAATAGCCAATCAGGAGGCTCGCTTATTGTTCAGCTGAGCATTAGAAAAGCTAAGGTGCCTCATCACAGTGAATTTAAACATGGTGTGATTGCTGATGCCGGATGTGGTGGTTTCAGCATCTCAGCAGCAGCCACCGTCTTAGGATTTTCATACAGCACCGTGTCTTGAGTTTCCAGAAAATGGGGTGTCGCCAAAAAGCATCTAGTCAGCAAAATATACATACAGTATGTGTATATCTATATTATATATATATATTTAATAATGACATCTATATGTAAATATCTATATTTAACACAGATATGTGACCTATTATATAAGAATTCATATTTGCATATATATATATATATATGCACATACATATGTATAAGACAGATTTTTTAATACGTATATGTATGTGTATTTATATAACTGGTCTTTTGAATTCGGCATAGTTATCTGTGCAGGTGTTTTACAAAGGAGGGTCACCTGCAGTCTTATTTCAGCTGGGTAAAATCAAGGCACACGAGTCGTGGAGATATCTGCTGTCAGAGAGCAGGGGAGTGAGGGTGTCTGATGATGTGTCAGGGGCGAGTGAGAGCTCAGCCGAGGG
>JABFDZ020000001.1:31412621-31422864 GCA_019775955.2 Pollimyrus isidori
AGGTTGTGTATGTATTAATTCGTGTAGAATATGTGCTCAGATGATTGGGGGGAGGGGTGTTGTTTTTTGAGGTGGTGGAGTGGTGGTGGGGTGTGGAGGTTTGGGTGTGGTGGGTGGTTCGGCCGCGCTCGGCTCCGCGCTTTTCGAACCCCCACCCTAAATAATTAATACTAATCACACAATAACAACACCACCACACACCCTCCCCCCCCAATGATAGTTATTTACTGGCAGCTCATTAAACTCCCGTAAACATGGAATGGCGCTGCATCCGGCGCTTGTGAGGAAAGACACGCCATGGTTCGATGGCGATTGTGGCGCGTGTTTCTAACCAAGAGACACGCACGATGCGCGCTTAGGAGACGGAGACGTAGATCACGGCCCCCGACGGCCGGCGGATCCCTCTGGGTTTGCAGAGATGGGCTTGCCACTCCCCGCCTCACCTCGAGATGCGACCCACTGCAGCCTGACTCGCATTCCCAAACTGGTCCCTGACCTAAATATTACGTATTATGCCTGGTGCCTGAAAAACATCACCTATGTCTAGCTGTGTGCTTTCCGGCTATGTGCCCAAACACCATCCCCCGTCTTCCGAAAGGTGGAACCTTGTTACTGAGGAGTGTGATATTCCGGGGGCCTTTCTGCCGATCAAGGACTGTGGAATTTCTGTCAGTACATTTACGTAAATGTTTTTATCCAAAGTGACGAAGATTTTTTATTTTTTTTGAGTTGAGTCCTTGCCGCAGTAACGGGGCTTTGCTCAGGGCCCCAAATCAAAATTGGTCTGCTGGTATTTAAATTAATGCCTTCCCAATCACAGACTAGGCATCGTACCCCACTGAGCCGCACACCAGGCCTCGGCAGAGACATCACACATCATTTCAGGTGAATCACTGGTTTATTTTGTCAGAATATTGATAAGGCATCTGTTGAGTAACAGGAAGCAGAGTGTACCACCCAGTGCATGCTGGTTATTCAGATCTGCTGCCACTGTACTTTGTGTTTGAATTGTGGCAGCGTTGTTCACCATGGGGGACTAAACCTCACACAATACTGGCGCTCTCCTAAAACCAGGCCATATGGAATTAAAAGCTGTAGCTGTAGCAGACCTCTGACCCAGCTCTCTGCAATGGAAAAGGCCTGAACACCTCCAAATGAAATTGCTGACCCTCAGGGCAGTGTCTTCAGTCCCAGGGGCTCCCAGGGGGGTGGGTCTAGGCGGGTCTCCCAGTAATATCTGTGCCACGGGCAGATCTATTGCATGCAAGCTGTCGGAAAGAGCTGGATTCCGCAGGTGAGGTCTGGAAATGTGAAGCTACACATTGGGGACACAAACGGGGCCATTATCATTTCCTGGGTCTGCATATATACAGACAACCCTCACTTAAAGACCTACCAATTTAAGGACCACCCGGACTTACAACCAGCTCTCTGATCGGGTGGCATTGTACACTGTACAATTTCATCTTGCATCACCCTTCCGTAGTCTGTCTCGCTCCCGTGGTCGGTCAGTATCCACTAGACCAGCATTAGCAACCTCCAGTGCTACATATTTCATCTGTGAATCTTTATGGGCGGAGATAGATTCAGCTTGCAAAATCTTAGTATCTGCATTGAGGGCAAGAAGCAGTGAGACATTCAATTGACCAATTTTATGAAATCATCACGATATGGGAATTAAAACAGAGTTATCAATTTGGACCTTCCTTTAAACCTTTTCTTTAGTCAGAATAAATAAAAATGATACCTATATTTGTGGTATGCAAACTTAAGTAACGTACATTAGAGCTGATTTCCTCTTATTGCAGTATACAGTACAATACTATAAACATTTATAAATGTAATAAAAATGTTATAAATGGTGCAAAGACGACATTAATACAGCTACCACTACCAGTACAGTATGCTTGAAATATCGGTAAGCGGTGTTTCTGCGCTTATTGACCAATTCACTTAACGGCCTAGTTGTAGAAATGAAAATGGTTGGTTAAGTAAGGTGTGCCTGTAGTGACTTGTTCCCTACGATGAAAAGATAAGCAAAATTTGTAATAAACGTTAATTTCTATCACAGTTTGCTGTGATATTCTCCCACAACGCGCGCACATTATACGCGCTCTATGACCAAACGTGAACACCACCAACAGCTCAATCTGAAACCAAGCTGGTCCACCGTCCACCTCTTCACTCCTCCTTATCCCAGCTCTTCTGAGAAGGATTTCCATTAGATTTTGGAACATTGCTGGTAGGATTTGTTGCCTATCAGCTATTGATTTCTGTGGGATTATGCGACTGATCACTTTCCAGAACTTGCTCCCAGACATTATGACCTTCACAGTCACCTCACTTGTGGTCGATCAGAGAAGCTCTACTAAGACAAAAATGTGGTGAACGGACTAGCTGGAAAGATGGCATTCTAGGTTGGTGCCAAGTGGAAAGTCCCTAACCTCTCCTGTAAAACAACCTTCTCTGCTGCTAATTTTGCAGGAGACTGTGTGACTCTGCTTAATTATCCACCTGTGTCAGCAACAGTTGTGGCTTATACAGTATAGGCAGTTCCTCTATTGAGTCAGTGTCTCCACAAACCTTTGGCCATACAGTGTATGTTTATTTATTTATAAACTGCTTTTAAACAGTAGGGGTTTAACCCGAAGTTCGGTACAGTCGATGTACTATTAAAAACAGCACGAATGACAAAACAATGTAAAAATGTACATGATGTTACCATCATGCTTGTTACCATGACGGTTTTACCCTGTTACCATGGCGCTTTTCCGCAAACGGACGTTATGCACGCACATCCGATTCCCGGCTAAAAGAGACGCCAATCTCAAAGCGCATGTGAGTGAGCAGCATCCGTGCGTTGCACAGATGAGATACGGTGGCCCCATTCAGCGAGCGTTTGTCAGGAGCAAATTGCACGCTCCCTCCATTTTGGTGAAAATAACAAATTAGCGAGAGAAGGGCCAGCAATTACAGGAAGTCTCTGAAGTGTAAATGGTTTTGAAAATCCATGTAAAAAAATGGATTAAAAAAATATATATTCATCCGGCAGGCCTGAATTGAGAAACAGCCCTTAGTAGCTTTTTTGACCATATTGCTATAATTACCAATGTTCTTTAGCCTAATTCTGCAATAAGATGTTTATTGTCGTTCATATATTTTAAATAGTAGCAAGACTCTGAAGTGGCTTTTTGCTGAACCAGATGTGTGAAGTTCTATTGCTGTGAAACACGATGAACTGAGAAAAATAGCGATGGGGTGGGGCACTGATGGCGCGCTGTTAATCACTGGCTGGGCTGAACCAATGAATTAAGGAGGTGTCTGGTGGGAGGTGCTCTGCGTCTTTCTGCAAGAACTTGTCGTAACCTAGCAGAGAACCCAGCCAGGAGGTCCTATAAGAATGGCTGCTCCTTCAGTTATCAGGTTTTATATCCTGGCAAGCACTTTTAATTGGACAAAAATATAATTACGTACCTAGTAGTATGCGCTAATGCTCGAATGGAATTAGCATCTACGGCTGCTTGGGAATCGCTGGTGTGTACATATTACGACACATATTAAAATTGGAAAATAGGGCTGTAAAAACAGCTGAGATGTTATCTAATTAGAGGTGGGAGGCTAGGGGGCCACTATAAGCGGGGGGGGGAGTATTATTGGATGACAGTGTCAGAAATTGAGTCTTCCCTCTGATATCCTCTGAGAACAAGGTGCGGATGGTATGACTGATACTGCAGTTCCCTCCTGTCGTTTTATTAATCGTAATACTGCGCGATCTTCCCAGACCGTACCGGTGACGTCCCCTCGCAATCTCGTACTAAAATGC
The DNA here is from genome assembly GCA_019775955.2 of Pollimyrus isidori. Taxonomy (NCBI): domain Eukaryota; kingdom Metazoa; phylum Chordata; class Actinopteri; order Osteoglossiformes; family Mormyridae; genus Pollimyrus; species Pollimyrus isidori. The sequence continues at coordinate 31,416,445 of JABFDZ020000001.1, forward strand.
GAGCAGCAACTGGGAGGGTGGGAGGCTGTAATGGATACGGGACTGGCGGGCGTGTAACGCCGCTCTGAGGCCGGGACGCACATTCAGAACGCTGTGTTGTTTTTCGCCGCTCGTAGTGAACGCGGTAATATCAGCACGCTATTTACTGTGATGTTAATTGCCAACCATCTATCTTGTCGTAACACGAGCCATAATTTTATTTATTTTATACTTGTTTTACAGCTACCGAGGTAAGGGCTTCGTCTGTTTCCTGAAAAATAACCCACATGTAATGACATTCTTGTTTATTTTCATGGGGGGTGCTGTCGTCACCCTCCCAGGGTTGGGGGTTTAAATCCCCCTGATCTCTGCATTTGAGGAGTTTGCATGTTACCTCATTCCAAAGACATACAGTCAGGAGAACCAGTATCTCTAAATGGCCCAGGCAGTGTGATTGTGTGTGTGTGTGTGTGTGTGTGTGTGTGTGTCTATGTATCCTGCTAGAGACTGCCACCCCCTCCAGGGTGACCCCCTGCCTTGTAGCCTGGGCTTCCCCATGACCCTGCACTGCATAAGCAATTACAAGATGGATGGATGAACAATAGAGAGACTATAAAAGAGAGAGATTGTTTTGGCCAGATGACTAACTCAGCAATCACCTTTGCCCTGGATGACAAACGCTGACATACCAGCCCCCAGAGAACGCCTGGGTGACTTTCTGCTAATGCTGTCTTTCTTCTGGCTTTTCCACACTGTCTACTGGCGGTATTTCACTCTGACGGATATGTGCGTGTCTGTCCCTTTAAGAAATGCGAAAATCATATTTCACTCAAGCACTGTTTATGAGTTACGGATTCGGTTTATTCCTGTGACGATGACGACGGTGACAGTCGCATAAATATGCGGGCTGGAAGCGAAGGGACCCGACTTGTGTCACCCCTCGCCTTGGGGGAGAGTCCCTACGACTGAAGTTACGTGGGGGTACAGTGTGGGTGTGTGCTTTTCTCAATTACTCTCCTCCATCAGTAGCTCTGGGCCTGAGGGGGGGATTAGTTGAACCTGAGCAGGCAGTTCTCCTGCTCTCCCCCCCCCCATGGGTAAAGGATTAGCTGGGGGGAGGGTGGGAGGAGCTGGGAGCCGATACCTGCCAGTGATCCAGCTTCTGTGCTACCTCGGTGTTGCTGGCTGGAGCCGCTGAGGTTTACAGTGGCTGCCCCTCGGAGATAAGCAGGCCGGGGGGGGGCGATGCAGTGTGTTTGCGTTTGGGGAGGGTGGTCCTACAGGGGGTGATAGTTACCCCAAAAAGATGTCGTAATGAGGGTATAAAGAAAGGTAACTGTGTGTCATACGTGAGTTACACTAACGTGTTAATCAAAATTAGTAGTGAATTTTTTTGCTAAATTTAATGCGATCAAACAAACAATGACTTATGGCTTTACGATTAACACTAATACACTAAGGCGTTAACTTTGACAGCCCGGGTATCTGTGTAAGAGCAAACGGTGTAAGTCTCATCAGCCAACTGTGTCTGCTAATGTCAGGGGGGGTGAAACTGTCTAATTGCTTGCAGCCATCTGTCTCATAAAGCCTCGGGCCGGTTTTCCTAGCTTACGGCCTAACGGGCCGGGAACCTAGAGAGAGCCCGGGCCCCGCTTATGAGTGCTGCGCCAGAGTCCCTTAACAGTTACCGGCTTTATGAAGGTGTGAACCCCCCCCCCCCCACCTGCGGTCACGAGTTATGAGAGTGAATATGACCTCCCAGGCGGCTGGGACTATTAAACCTTCCGTCCGAGTGAGGAGGTTCTCCGCCTGCCACTCCTCCATTGTTCTAGTAAGGCCCAGTCCAGTATTGTCGGTATTTCATTATCGTCTTAAGTGCTTTAAAGTATTTTGTATCTCGACAGCCAGGATGCTCTGGGTTGACTGCCTGTGGGTTTGGTGTAACCACACGTATGCCGTTTGTTTCGCTTTGAGCGAGCTTGCAAACGACATTCTCAGACGCGGTGTCGAGGGATGAATTAGATCTGCTGTAAATATGGGGAGAACCTGTAAGATCCGCGGAGGGAGTATCTTTACTCTGAGATTGGTGCTTCCTTGCCATCGCGGCACCTTCTTGCACGTAATAAAGATGGCCTCTGTGGGAGCTGTACTCCGAATGATGTCACTCCTCGGTCACATGGTCTCCGTGTGACCCAGTCAGCAGCCGGCGGTGAGCTCAGCCGGTTAAGGCCTCTGCGGTGATCCAAAAATATGTGTTTGCTATTTTTTTTATCCAGTGCAAGGATGATGGATGTACTTTTTTTTTTCTCGTCCCAATGCTGGTTGGCTTCTCTTGCGTTGAGATATTGAACCCTGCTGTGTGAAACTGCCCATGCCCTTGGGTCCAGTAACCCCTCTCTCCTCACTGGTACCTTGTCATTACTACACAGATGGTTCTATTCAAAAGTCCATCAGGTTGCTGACAATGTTCCGGATGATTGGAGATTGCACTTAGCTTGCTTGAGCCAACAATCTTGTTCTGAACGGCGTGACACGGTTACCGTGGAAAAAAAAACGTGAAATGACATGATTGGGTCGCAAGATGGCGGGCCGGATTCCCGCAGAACCGCACGGTACAGACGGAAGCGGCACCCTTGCAAAAACCACGTTCCTCCGGTGTGAACACGGTCACGGCGAACTGATAGCCGGCAACCTTGCACGGCTCTCAGGAAACGCAAGGGATGCTGGGACTCCATCTGACGCTGCCGAGACACCGCCCATCTGTTGTCACGCCCCAAACACGAGGGACTCGGGGTCCTTGGAGCCGTGGACGGTCCCCTGACGGTTCCCCAGTGTTTGGCATTTCAGGTTCACAAGCTACAAATCCAGACCAGGATTTTGTTTTTACCAACCAGTTCAGCATAAGGAGTCATGGTCACAGAGTATCCAGCTGCTGGGTAGAAACAAAATCATGGTCTGGATTTGTAGCTTCTGGACCTGAAATGCCCAACACTGCGGTTCCCGCCGCGGTAACAAGGACGGTACTAACGGGTGGCGCAGCGGCGGAATTGTTCTTTTTCTGAGAGAACAGTGATAGATTTGCTCACCAGCCGGCGTCTGCTTGCCTTGGTGCTGCCTTTGTTCTTCTCTGTGAATCTCCAGCTGTTTTTCACAGCTGTCTGATGACTTCCTTACTTATAAATGCACACATACGTTTCTATCGCTGAGGCCCACTCCTAACGGCCCTCGGCCATTCTGTACCATTTGTACCCAGTAATATTTTAATGTCACCCAAGTCTTGCTTCACCTGTTTCCGTCAGTATTGATGCTTAATGACCTTGTTAATTACCTAAGACCCGCTACGTATATGCAAGCTCAATAAAGAGCAGATCCTGTACAGAATAACAGCGTCGGAATGGCACCCCATTAGTGCAGTGACTGTTTGTGGACAACAGGTGGTCGCCAAACCCTTGTGGGCCTCATGCTGGTGCATGGTTCGAGTGACGGTGAACCACCGTTGACTTGATTGGGGGGGGATTTTAGGTAATATTTGCTGAAAATGCTTCCAGATGTGAAGGTAACGTGCATGAACCTGCCACTATGTTCATTAACTGCAGGGAAAGCCGTTAACTGCATTGAATTGCCTCGATCTTATATTGAAGCTTGATTGCTGCACTGGTGTATCCCACCTCCCCAACCGCCAAGAGCTCCCCCAGAGCCACAGAAAGGGGTCACCTGGGTCCCGCTGCTGATTCCTCTTTCATTTCCGCATCGCGCGGTTATGTAAACCACGTCTGTTGGGCCCGTTCCTTTGTCTGGGGCCTTTGCACATTCCTGGCAGAGTCTCCTTCCCAGCCCGGGGGTGTTAATCCGATCCCAAGAACACTACAAGCACCTTAATTCGTTGAGACAGGTGCTTCTCGCAGCCGATCCACGCAGGCCCTGGGCGTGGGACATGCTTTCATTAAGGATCCCGGTTCCTGCTTTTATTTTAGTCTATGCAGGATATCTTGGGGGTGCGGTTCGGCTCTCCCCTCCCGCTGGGTGCGGGTGCTTAAAGCTTCTGGAAGCTTCCGCAGCTTGTCGTTTTTTGGGGGGGGGGGGATAACAGAGAAGATGGAGGAAGAAGTTCAAAATTCCGCCATTTCCGTGGAGAATGCGGGTGCTGATATCTGCCACCAAACTGCAGAAGAACACTGAATAAAGTGGAAAAAAAGTAAAAAGAAAAAAAAAAAAGAACAGTGTTTAGCTCAGCTTTCCGAAGGATTCATCTTTGAGAATTGCCGGTCAGTCCCTGGCTAGCCAGCTAACTATTACAAACCCTTTGCTCGTTCAGAGTCTTTCTGATCGATTAACCACGGACATTAGCAGCAGACATCTCTAAATCCCACTACCAGGGTATTTTTATTAACTTAATTTGTCCTGCATTATTCTTTTCTGACAGGGTGTGACCTGAAAGCCGGAACAGGCAGCCGCCGCCGCCCACGTCTCAGGGCTCTGCGGCGTGACGAGGTCGTTAGGCCAACCCCGGCACTTCAGAGCAGGAGGGAGGGAGTCTCCCGTCCCACCGGGTCTGGCCCTGTCACGACGACACCCCCGCCGACCCCAAGTTCTCCTGTATACCACCCCCCTGCCGCATGGAATATGCGGTTTATTCGTTTTCACGCCATTCCCTCCTTTTCTCCAGCATTAATTTCTCATCATCTCGCGGTTTCGCTTTCAGTTTTGCTTAACTGGCCTGAGAAATGAGTGCCGGGCTCCTCCCCTGTTCGCCGGCGCCCCGCGACGCTCTCGCATTACACTCCTTCCCATGATCCCACAGCCCGTGCCCCTTGCGACGAAAGGGCCGCATTTCGCGCCGTTAAAATGCATCACGCGCAGGGAGAAACTAAATCACCTGGACTCTCCCCTGCAGGTTACCTCCCCCGAATTCCCCTTCAAGAAACGAGGACCCAGTGGATCTTTCCACCTGTACACTTAACTGTCGCTTAGCATCAGCCATCTTTATATACCCGCCCCCCTGCCCCCCCATCGCATTAACAAGGTGGCGTCTCGACTCTCCCGGTTCCCATACGTCCTGTGGCGCTCAGCCTTAATCCCACACAAACGAGCACATTCTTTCCCTCATGGGGAGGGGGGGGGGGTGTAAATTCCTCCTCCACAGCCTCTTCTCTCAAAACGAAACTGGCGGCAGGAATTTACGGAGAGGTCGAACCGGAGTTTGATCTCCGACTGGAGACACGAGGAGCCACAGCGGGGTCATTGTGGGCCCCCGGGGCAGATGCTGGTGGGCTCTGGCCCTAGGGCGATCCGCGCTGGGGTGACACAGCGGCGAGGACGTCGAGACGCGAGGCCTCGCTCTGGCGTACGACCTTTGACCTTGTGCCGAGGTCATTTGTGAGACTGGCGCGGAGCCCTGCGGAAGGGGTCCGGCCTGCTAGCACATTAGCGACACGTCTCCAGCACGTTGCCGGGCTCTGGGAAGCCGGAGCGGCTTCTCCTCGCCCCCTGAGAGACGCAGTGGTACAGTCGCCGGCATTAATGATCCGGGTGGGTCGCTTTGAGGCCTGGCTCCCTGCAGGCTATGAAACAAGTGGCATCATCGTTGTGGTACCCTGCCCGCGCCCCCCACCCACCGTTGAACATCACCCCTCCCCCAGCAGGTACTGGACCTCGTCATTGCAACTTTCCCAAAGGAGGCACTTTTTAATTCCACATTCATCCTCTCAGGTGGGGGGGGGATGTGGGGGACTGTTTATCAGACGATTTTCTTTCTTCCTTCTTCCCCCCCCACCCCCGCCACGCATCTGCCAGGCACGATAAGCCTAAAGCGGCATCACCTTTACGCCATTATTAGAATCATTTTCCCCCGGCGGTTTGAAATGATTATCGCCGGCGGGCCAGCGGTCCCCGGTGAGCAGATAGGCCTCCGCCGGAGCTCCGCCGCGCCGCGGCCGGCCTTTGAAGCCCCAGGCCTGCTGGCCGGTTGGAGATTACGCCGCGCGGCCTAAATGGGAGGAGAAACCGAAAGAGAAACAGGGGTGGGTGGGAAATTGAAAGGAGCGGGAGCCCTGACACCCACAATGAGGCAGCCGCTGATAATCAAGCCCCCCCTCACGCTGCGTGGGGTTGCTCCTAAAGACACCCCCCCCCAGGCGGAGTAGCCTGGACCCGCTCTGTCAGCAAGCGGGCATAAGCAGGCCAGTGGCCGTGGGCCTGTTCATTACCGCTTTGGGTCCCAAACTCCTCGCTCGGTTCCGACCCGGCAGTCCTCTCGCCTCCCAGCAGTGTGTCGATCCAGCCTTTCTTTCCGGAAGATTCCGCTCCCCCTTGGATCCGGAAGGCCCAGGCGGGTGACCGGTATCTCCGGAAAGGACCGCCGTGCGGGAGATGGTGCTGGGTGGCCGGTAGCTCCTGCTATACTGCTGTCGTCCCACTGCCAGAAGCCCCCCCGCACGCCTG
>JABFDZ020000001.1:31422964-31435966 GCA_019775955.2 Pollimyrus isidori
CGCCCCGCCGGGCGGGAGAGGGGGCTGGGTGGCCGGTACCTCCTGCTTTCCTGCTGGCTCCCCCCGCCCACAAGCCCCCCCGCACGCCTCCCCCCCCCCCCTCCCCTTCCCATATCGAAATGCCTTTTCAATCTTAATGCCGCGGCTGCCGATTTCAAACCAGAACTTCACGGTGGAATCAGTGTTATGTTATTACTATTTTTAATTATTTTTCCAGAGGGTTAGAAGCCCCCCCCAGTAACTGTGGAACAATATCTGCAGGCCATATCCATTACTGCTGCATTAGACTGGTTATTTTTCCATATAACAAGCGGTGCATTAATTCGTTATGAAAGTGGCCCCGTGACCTTTGACCTTGGCTCGGTCACAGTGACAGCATGCCACTGGACTCCCGCTTAACCTGTGCTTAATGTGCACTATGGTTATTTAAGTTTAAATTTATACGGCGTAGTATGACGGGCCATCACCGGAATAATCACGAGGCTTTTCTCCTGGAGTACCAGCACCTTCAGTAGTGGTGGGAATCGGGAGTCTCTCTAGCGCCTCCTGCTGACCGGTGATGCCAGCCCTCAATGACTCTGGTCGATTCCAATTTATGCCCCTGTGTGTGTGTGCGTGTATGTGTGTGTGTGTGTGTGTGTGTGTGTGTGTGTGTGTGTTATATATATATTACATTGTGGTTAAGGAAAGGAATGGGGTTATCATAGTTAAGACGATGGTTATGCCCTAGAAATGATTTGAGTCCCCACAAAGATATGAATGCAAACGTTTTTGTGTGTGTGTGTGTGTGTGTGTGTGTGTGTGAGTGTGTGTGTGAGTGTGTGTGCACACACGTGCTTGTGCTCTGCTCATCACAGGGCTGCGATTGCCACTCTCGATTTGACGACGCTATCCACCGTATCTGGTCCCTCGTCACTCCATGGCATCAGTGCATCTCCCTCACACGACCAGACGGCGGCGCCGTCAGCAGCAGCACTCCGTAACGTGCCCCAACGCCGCCGCCCGACTCCCACCCGACGTCCTGTTATGGAGACCACCTTTCCTGGGCAGAGGGACACGCCTAGACAGGCTGGGGACCGGCCTCGTTAGATCGATTGATTCTTTTTCTCTCGTGTATGAATAAACCGGCTTTCTGATACGGCAGAGCACGTCCGGCCCCAGTCGGGCAGTAATGATGTAAATCCAGCACCACCCCCCCCCGGCGTTGTGTCTGCGTGGTAAAGATACCACGGTAAGCACAGCTGCCGGGGCCAACCAGGACAACGCGAGAAACCCAAAATGCTGCTGTTTAGCCGTCCGCCGTTCCATGAGGCCGCTGAGTCCGTCCTGCCCCATAGGCTATGGCCCATCTCCAGCTGAGGTGGACCTCGTTCCTCACAAGTTCCTCGGAAATGCTGCTGCTTTTTCGCCCAGACACAACTCGCCTATATCTGTTTGGGTGGGGATATTTCCCCTTCTACAGGGAATGTGCATGAGTTTAAAATAGCGTGATGCTACGCGTGCTGTCATGCGAAACAAGCTATTAATGCTAAAAAGGCTAAATATGCTAAATATGCTAAAATCGACAACAACTGCGAACGCTGCACATTCTTATGAAGAATAACTTGAGGCGTGGCAGGTAGTTTTAAATCCCACACTCATGTTAATATTGACCGACAGCAGGCGTGTTAGAACGGAACGAAAAATTTAAGAATCGCTCCTTCTGCGATGATTTGCCCGTATTTGACCTCCTGCTCATTAGTGCGTAATTATGGTAGCAATCGGTACCTGATAGTGTGGAGGAGTTTTCTGTTAGGTCGGCGACCTTTCCATTTGCATAAGGAATTAAACAGGCGATCAAGGGGAGCTTACAGACATTTAATTACCTATTATGTGAAGATATAAACCAAAAATCGCCTTTAATGTATACTTACCTAAGAAATGAATTAGGGCTGATGGTTGGGGGGGGGGGGGCTTTGTTAGATGAGTGATAAGCTCCTTGGGGAGACATTAAGCTTCAGATGATGAGCCCACACATGATCCTATCCTTCACGGCGGTGGAAATTGCTGATGTTCGACGCCCCCTGTGTCCTGTGGAGTGCCGTTTTGGCATTTTGGCTGGTTTAATTGTCTTTAGAGGTGCAGGGAAAGATTTAGAGGGTGCTGGTGGGGTTGGCCAGCTAGAAAAGGGGACCTCGACATCACAACAGCTATGGGGCAGACTGGCCCAGTCACGGCGGCTGGTTAAGAGAGTGTGTTCTGGACTCCTGCTTCGCTTTGGGGTGCAGAAGGAAACGTCTACACCAGATGCAGGCCCATGTCACTGACGGCCTCACTGATAAGTCGCTCTCGTGTTCTGTTTGAGATGTTTTATACCCACCCTCTCAGTTGCTTCAGGGCAAAAGTCCAACACCAGGAGTACAGTCTTCCCAGAAATCATTTTAGCTGGTCTCAGCAGGAGAGCTGTCTACCCAGGTTAATTTATTTGAGTAGTGTTGTCCCATGGCCCCAAAAATATGGTATGACTCAGTTATTTGTGTGACTAAGAGGACAGGAGCCTTTAAAATACCTTTTGGGAGGAAAATGGGCTTGTGATGTCATGGAGTGACACTTAACTTGTATGATGTAAGATACGGCCAATCAGTTGTCACTATTAATTTGCAGTGAGATATCTGGTGATTCAGAATGCGGGGCCACGAAATGAGGTATCTGGTCTCACTTACAAGGCTCCGCTTTGCCGGAGAATGGGTGGGCGGGTTGCACACGGCTGGTCCAGGGGCTGGCTACTGAATGCAGATCCTGACCCCTGTGGTGTCCCAGCTTGCCCAGCAGACAGCCCTGGGAAGACTCTCCATGCCCCATGGCCTTTCGTCTGATTGGCTCTGTGCTGCATTTGAGCCCTTTTCACAGCCAGCCTACAAAGGCATTAAATGACCTGTGGGCGACCCCAGCCGGAGCTCCTTTCATCCCATTGTGGCTCAGAGGCTTGGAGCCACCATCCTTGGTCAAACGCTTTGCTCGTATCACCTTCCCCAATCCCTACATTCCACACCCCCCCCCCCCCCCCCCGTGAGCTGAGGCCCTATTAGCAGGCTGAGCAGAATCATCCAGACTCGGGGAGCGAAGAATCAGATGTTTAAACACAGTCACCCCAGCCAAGCCCACACCTTTCTGCGATCCCGTCCCCCTAAGGCTGAGACACCCACCCCCGCACCTGACGCCCATGCCGCACTCTGAACCTGCGTCAGGAGCTGCACGGCTGGCTGCGGCGCTGCCCGTCGCGGTGGGCGAGAATTGAAGTGCAGCACGCACTCAGGATTAATTGAAAGACCCCCGTCTGGGAGCAGCTGCTCCGCTGCTCCGAGGCCCCGGGGGTGTTGTTTTGTGTTCGAGCATCGCGAGGAAGCTGAAAGCAGCATCTCTGAGGGCTTCACCCTCATTGTGTGCCGAGCCTCAACAAGTCTGCCTCTCCCAGGGGCCGCCACATCCTTCCGCAGGTGCCTCTTCAATAATGAACTTATTATTAACCATCTTGCTCACCCACCCATCCTTTATCAGAATATGGTTTGTCCTGGAAGATGTCGACCCCCCCCCACAAGCTTTTATTATAGCAGGAAAAGCCTTAAATGCTGTGAGCAGGATCAACGATTAAATCCGAAAAACTGAAAAGGAAGCAAAAAAGAAAAACAACAAAAACGTTTTCTCGAGTTGGTGTTAATGTTTCCCTTAATTCCATAATTAAATTTTACAGGAACAGGTGAAATTGGATTCTGAAGTGCCTTGTAATGAAAATGGGGGAAATCGATGCATGTTTAAATGCTCTCCTTTAATCATTTAGCATGTTCAGGGGGTCGTCTTTGGCGATGGCGCGCGTGGAAATGGCTGCTGTCCACAGCATCACGACAGGGACGGCTCAGTAAATAACGGAGATCTTCTGCTGCCGCGTGGCCCGGATCCCGGATTCATATTTTTAGCTAAAACTGAGTCACCTTGTAAAATGTTTTTTTTTTCTTCTTCTTTTTTTTTTTAGTAGAAAGTCACAAAACCACACGACGAATAGCGCACTGCTAAGTGTGTTAGCCGCGACTATAAAGGGTTATAACGGGGCACAAACTTTTTCACAGGTGCTAATTGTTTGCCATCCGGCACAATTAAACGGTGGACTGAGCTGTAAATGAACAAAAACAGAGCGGCATGGTTCAGATAATCAGGATCAGGTGTATTGGCCAAGTCTGTTCACTCACACAGGGACACAATTAGTCTCCAGTTGCGAATCAAAATCAGAAAAAAAAAACCCAAACTTTTTCTCGGATACAATACTTGACGTTTCCTGCTTCCCACCAAGACGCACAGTCAGGACCAGGAAGTGACCGAATCAGGAAGTGACCGGCCCCACCAGACCGTGCCATTTCCAGCCCAGCGGGGGGCGACACGGGTGGACTTTAGTCCCCCTCCACTTGACACAGTTGGTCCCACCTGGCCGCCGGGTCTCCGGAAACACCGAGATGCTATAAGGGACTGCGGGAGTCCTACACTCACCTTTCTGGCAGGGGGCAGTGTGTTTGGATGCCCCCTGTCTTACTGAGACTGCATCCTACGACTGCAGCATGAGGGGCCGCTGACGGGAACTGCACGTGGGTCACATGACCGCATACGCCAGGTGAGTGCTGCCATGCTGTTATTCGGAGCGTCTGAGTCCGTGTAGCCCTGTAGTGTGTGAGCTCACATCCCGCTGGGTGAGCATTAATCACAGTGTGCTCCAACACAGCAAAACACTGTGCATCATTACTCATAACTAACTTTACTGTCTGCATTGAGTGATTCCCTGATATGGCATATATACTATATTATATATTATCTGTGAAAATAGTGAAACAGAATAAATGAAAGTCCATTTAAATACACACCTCGGTCAGTATAGTGACAAAGCCTGCCATATTTCTACTGGGGTTCTTTGTATACTTTATTCTGTCACTTGACAGATGCAGCCAAGATAATTTCCCAATATTTTTGCCATATGGTGTTCAGAAAAACACGTCGTTCTGCATTAAATGCATGTGATGCAGGAGAAACAGCTTGAGTGGTTATTTCAGAAGAGGTGGTTATGATCTGTGCCACTGGCCAGATGCTCTCTCGTTAGACAAAGCCGCTCTCATCTTCTGAGCACAGCTGGGGGAGCCCTGTGTGGGACTCGTCCTACACACCGTCTCCTGCCAGGCTGAGACGTTCCTCTGCTTTCACACTCGCTCCTGTTGTCATTCCTAAGCTACTCAACTCTGCACTTTCAAATGGGGGCCATTGTTTGCTGATAAAAGGAGATTTAGGACAAATTCTGTCGGTTCATCCATCTGTTCTCAGCACCTGCTTATCCAGACAGGTATCTTGAGTTTATCCGGGGAAGAATAAACTGGGTTAATGCAGATGAAATGTCTATGCAGGGCACATTCACAGAGGTGTGAGGGTCCATTAGACCTGGATAGATACAGGAATATGACCGGATGGAGTGTGAGGGTCCACCAGATCAGGAAAGATCTGGGAATATGACCAGATGGAGTGTGAGGGTCCATCAGACCAGGATAGATCTGGGAATATGACCAGATGGAGTGTGAGGGTCCATCAGACCAGGATAGATCTGGGAATATGACCAGATGGAGTGTGAGGGTCCATCAGACCAGGATAGACACAGGAATATCACCGGATGAACTGTGACAGTCCATCATTTGGCCTGTCCACCATAATATTTTCATTAAATCAGACTTTACACAAGCATCTCTGATTGTGTGTTTGGCTCAATTATAAAAATTATTTGGAAAAAAATCACCGTCCCATCAACCCAATCAATGAGGTAAATCAGTAATATCAGTGGAATATAGCCAAATGCTACACAGGAGAATCATCTTTCTACATTTTCCATCCCGCTATTTCTGAATATAAATAGTGGCATTGTAATCAGTTTTCCAATATTTCTTTTTTTTTTTTAATCACAGCTCTTTCAAATTTTTTGTCAATTTGCGATGGAATAAGATGCTTTGATATCTGCAGTGAGTGCAGTTAATGCATGCTGTCAATCAGCAGGCGTGGCTGATTTCCCATTTGTTGCTTTCTCGCGTCCTGTTGGATTAAACCCGACAGTGATTGACAGTTCACAGTTAGTCAACGACCGCCACAGGTCTCATGGCCTCATTCCTGCTGCTTCAATTCATCACGGAGACAGTGATATAATCCAATTGAGACCTTCAACTCTACTGTGGAATCAGCGGTGGAGATCCAGAAGTCCAAAATGTTCTACCACCTCTTCACAGCTGATGACACCCAAACGGATGTGATTGATAACCAGAGATGAGATTGTATGGGAAAGCAGGTGTTGATGGCAAACCCAACATGGAGCACTGATCAAAAGCACATTTCTGCTCTATCGTATCTCTTAGGGAAAATGATTTAAGGATGAAGCACATATTTTGACGCTGAAATAGACCTTGGAGACTCTTGGGAGTATTTCAGGCTGATTTATGTCTGAAGCGGCTGTTTTGCTTACTTTAATTTGAGCTGATTTGTTTGATGGTAATACTCCAAGGTCTGTCATTGGGTGCTGTGTAATTATATATTTGAAAATCCAAATCGTGTGTGTTTGTACAAGCAGTGTTTAAAGTCAGAATTTGCTCTGTGGTTTAGAGTTTATAAATCATTCACAAAGTGCTGCCAACCTGCATGAAACAAGTGACTAGTCTGATCCCAGCACAGCACAGTAACCTTTTTGCTTGCTATTTAGTCTGAATGGGAGATCTAAAGATATAGGGTAATCCCAGGGGGGGTGGGATTACCGGGTGCAGGCATTCACTGATTGGTGAGTCCCATCAGGCCCCGGAGGCAGTGACCAATGGGAACGGGGTTCAACCAGCTGTTGACTGACAGGGTGCTGCGTAAGTTTTTCCATTATCATTAGCTATATTCGAGGAGCCCATTAACTTATAAAGTGGCATTAGCAGAAAACAAATTTTCCCAGAAATGATAACTGCGGCGACTAGCTGGGCCCTGCATCCAGAGAGCGTCGCCTGGCACCGCGATCGTGAGAGGAGCTCACCGCTTCCACGTGCAGATGGTGTGCATCGACGGCACCCCCCCGCGCCCCTCCGCCCTCTCCAGGGTGTGACAATGGGGCCGGCACCTAAGCACCTGCAAAGTCTGACACCTTCCCCTGCCAATTGTGGTGGGCTGGGGGGGCTGTGAGGTTCAGGCTCTCGTTTGCATAATGTCTTTCGTGTGAGATAAACCCATCTGTCCATTAAAAACCTGCTGGGGGTGGGGGGTTGGCGTGGAGGCGCTGCCAGTTGCGTGACATTAACACCTGTCCCCCCCCCCCTCCCCGCAAGGTCCATGCAGGTACCGTTTCCAGTCAACATGCTGAAAATGCGGATTATTTTCACACGCACCCAAGCCACACCCCCCACCCGCCTTCCTGTGTCCCCAGCCTGTCGTCATTACGATGGATAATATCTACCAGGCTGCTGACTTGGACCCTATAATGGCTAAATTTCATCTGCATCAAGCCGGCGCCGTGACATACACAGGTGGCGGGCATTTCTGTGCTGGTGTGTCACTCAGCAATTGCACTGCCGAAATGCTAGGTGATACATCGCTTTAAATGTTGCGTTTATTGTCTTCTCAATGTATTCAATTGTTGAATCATGCAATAGAAACGGGAAGGAAAAACAAACATTTAACGAAGTATCCATTTATCGAGTCCTGGTTGCATTTGTGCTGCTCCAATTTTCCCGTAGACAAATCCGGAAAAACACAAAGTCACTTTGTATGCTCTTTCGCTGCTAAAGTTAGTGTCTTTACTTTTTACTTTTTTTTGTTAGTCTTGTACAAATAAACTTAATGTGAGTAAGTGAAATTGCCGCTGTCATCCTGAGTGTTTTGTAGATCTGTTGCTGCGATGCCTAGGGTGGGTTATTTCATGCTTGATTTCAATCAGCGATAAAAGTCTACCTGGGATGTACGTTTTCTTTGCTCCCATAAACAAACAGGAAGGCTACCACAAGGACCAATTAGAGTTCTTGCTGTCTATTTCACCGTAGCATATAGCTACATTTCTGTGGAGGTGCACGTCAGGCTATGGCGTTGGCCCGTACTTACGAAGTCGATATGAGTGTAAACCAGCCAAACAGTTCCATTGCGAGAACTCCTTGTCTCTGTTGCTGTGTTGGCTGTGTCAGCTGTGTTGGTTGTGTCGGCTGTGTTGGTTGTGTCGGCCGTGTTGGTTGTGTCGGTTGTGTCGGCTGTGTTGGCTGTGTTAGCTGTGTTGGCTGTGTTAGCTGTGCTCTCTTGGCTGCAGAATCAGGCCCCCACTGACCCCGAGCTGCGAGGGGACTCTTGAGACGTGCCCGTTAGCTTCGCTAACTCTGCATTAGCCAGCCAGGTTGCGTATTTGCGTCACCCGCCGCTAAAGCTGGCCTCACCGCCCTCCGCTGGATCCCCCTGACCCATATCAGCCCCCGGGGGAGTCTTGGGGGGGCCACACCTACCAGCGGGAAGCAAGCTTCAGTCCCTGGTGGCAAATTAGAAATTGAAGAAACGTATTTCCATGGGACTGCCAAACGTGACCGCCACCCGCGAGAGGCGGGGCCAGCTCTGTCTGATGTGCGGCCCAGAGGGACTGTGATGTGGCCCCCGCACCAAAGACCGATGCCCACACGCGCCCCGGGGCTGGCCTTTCCGGCAGATGGCCACTTTTAAGCTTCTTGCTATAAGATTCTGCTGTTTTTTTAGATGGAAATCTGAGGTGGTTTCTCTCCACCCCGGTGATTACTGGGGGGGGCGGTGACGACCAATCCACTTTAATCTGAGGTTTGAGGGTGTCTTTCTGCTGATTGGGAAGGGGGCTTCTTCTTCGCTTTAGGAGGTGACCCCTAAGTACCTGACAGGCAATGTCACCTCCATTCTCAGCAATCATGTTCCCCCTCCCCTCCCCCCCGACCGTAGAAGCTGCTTCGAGTTTTCTGACTTCAACGCAGTTTGAGGTAATGAGGAAAGACTCTGCGTTCTTCAAAGGGTGGCACGCACATTACCATTAGAATTTATTTATTCTTTTTATTTTCTAGACTATTTTCTCCGATGTGGCGTACGTTCTCTCTGAGAAAGCAAGGTCGGCTGGGCCCTGGAGCGCTTGCAGCTTTAAGGACCTTGCTCAGGAACCCCATCATTCTGGCGTAATCATTCTTTTCGACTCTGGGATTTGAACTAGCAGACTTTCGGTCACACGCACAGCTGCACACTGGCCCAAGTAATAATCGTTAAGGATAGACCGACGGGCAAACCTCTCTGCGTGCATAACTAGACACACGTGTAGCGCTCGTGGTTGTCTATAAGACTTGAGCTTCTGAAGGGCTTCTTAAGGTCACTCTTGAAGGGTGTACATCCTCCTGATATGAAGCTCTGCCTCGGTGACACACACCCACAGGGTGTCTCATTCTGTTTATCCGCTCCTGTAACGGGGCACGTGCCGCCCCGCCGCCGCGCCTGGCACGGTAATTATTGCATTATAATGTAATGCGCGGTGGGGTATGAGAGACCCCCAACACTAAACACGTTAGTTTCCCATTTCCTGTGGACACGGGATCATCGGTGGAAACAGTTGTTCCAACAAGCCCTCGGTTAAGTCCTCAGCAGTGATTTAACATAATAAAATCAAACACGCCGACTTTATCCGAAGCCTCTCTGCACCTTTGGGGGGGTTGGCTCATGTTTCTTCCAATAGGGGGGGGTCCTGAAAACCGCAGGTAATGCGCTGGCTTTAATGGAAGGCGGTTATCGCTGTTGACGGAGCGACTCATTTCCTCGACGTCGCTAAACACTGCGCCGCTCCCCGATGGATCAAATGTCAACTCGATTTATATAAGAAAAAAAAAAATCTGCATCTTCCCCAATCACAGCTCCTGCTGTCGACTTCATTCCATTCATTTCATGTGTGTCATGATCCAGCTGTTGTTGGAGCAATTTATCAAGGTTTGAAGACAAATATTAATCACGGTCGAGGTGGCTTACAGTGCAGAGGTACTGAAATGAAATCCACACACGCGGACGTGGACGTAACCCCTGGCCCAAATCAGCTCCGCCTGCGTGTGTAACGGGGCCAGCTGCCTTGTGTTCTGGTCCAAACATTGTCCCTTTTACTGAGGCGCGAAGTTCCCGGTTGGCCACGTTCCCGAAGGTGACAATTAGAGATAAGTCCGTTATGAGGAAATTAAAATTGGGCTTAGAAGGGGGAGCTGGCTTGGCTGTGAGTAGTGTCTTGGTGATCTCCTTTCTGTGGGGGGCAATTCAATTATCTTTTATTTGCCTTGCAGGGAAAAGAGGTTCGGGGGGGCACAGCACATCAGCTTAGAGCTCATAGCAATCATTTGTTCCCCAGAAAAGTTATTTGCAGTGAAAGTAATAATGCAGGGAGTAATGCGCTTCCCACAATTCCATCTCTGGCGTTCTCTCCCTCTTTCCCCCGTCAGTCTTTCATTCCCGTGTTTCGTTAGCTAGTTAATTGCTTAATTAACTCGCTTAGAGGGTCCCTTCATCCGAAGAAGCCCAACAGCTGCCGCTTTTATACTTTGTCGCCTTCAAAATTTCAGCACCTTTTTTTTTTTTCTTGCCCGGAAGGTTCAGGTCTGCCGGAGCACGGCAGTGGGGCCTTGTGGGATCCGAACCGCCACCCTCCTGGATGCTGGTCGCCGTGGGAATCGTGCTACTGTCGGCCTTCCGGAGCCGCTCCACTCATAAGTTATCAAAAATGTCGTAACTTGAAAATACGAGCCTGCAACACACATACATACAGAGACTCTGAGAAATAAACACTGATGGAATTTATTTAAACGCAGATTCAGCCTTTCCAAGCTGCAAATGCTGCCATTTCCCCGTTTTATGGTCCAGCTTCTATTTTAATGTGCCTTGCGCCTCTGTAATCCTGTGTAATTATATAAACAGTGGCGGTGGAGGGGTTTACAACTCGTTTAGTCTCTCTGTAATTATGGTACCGTAGTTTCTGATGTGCTGGTTACTTTTCGCCCCGAGTTAAAAATAACTTGTAGAAGGTGTCCGAGGACGTCCGTCTTTTATGCGTTAAGCCACAGAACAGCCACTGTTTTGTATTATTGTGTCTGTGCTACGCTTTGAGGGTTAGAGGAAGGACTATGCCTTTCGCTGGTAATACAAGTTTGCCTCCGGAGACGGTTGCTCCTGGCGACGAGGTGCCCCTCGGAGGGACTGTGATGTGGCTCTCCCCATAGCTTTGTGAGATGGCAGACATAATCACTGAATGCTGTGCTTACAGAAACAAAAAGTGTTCCGTGTGAAAGGTGCACTTTTCCTCTGGTAAAGCAGGTCTAACCCAAAGCAACGACAGTATGCTAACATGGCAACAAACGATGTTTATTTATCAGGTGTACATGTTGGAGAAAGCGGGGTCAGAACGACCCTGAACCAATCGGTTGACTTCACTCTGCTGACGTTGGGATTTGAACCAGCAACCTTCCGATCATAGGCACCGCATCCTGAGCCACACACACCACCTCCCCACATGAATGCAATACGATACAATACAATACATTTATTTTTTTATATAGCGGCTTTGTCCCAAAGCGCTTTACAGGGTTGTGTTGTGATACATAATACGTCATTAGAGAGCGATACAGAATAGGAAAAAGGAATTGAATAAAGAAAACGGAGGAGAGGAACCAAAAACTCCCTCTGGGGGGAAAAAAACCTCTGGGGGTCCAACGTCAACTGGCTTCCCAACCGCCCCTGAGCATACTAACCTTACTGAAAACAGAAAAGAGTGGAATTGCTTACTAAAAGCAAGGTGTAAGCTATGACTAAGGATCAAGTCAAGGTCCGTCGATGAGTCCGTAATCCACATTGGCCTGTCGGGTGGCACTGAAAGCTGCACAGATTCATGTCCCATTTGCGATGTCACCCCTCCATGGGACATGAGTGATACGGCTCTAGACCCAGATGGGACTTAAGCCTAAAATCATCAGCTCCAGCGGCTGGTGCCTTATTCATTGGGTTGCTGGGCCACTTCATTTGCCTCGATTCACCCCTTTGTTGCGAGACCCCTTCACCCTCACTCCTCTTCAAGATCCCAGAATCTCTGAGAGGGCATCTTAGGAAGCATGCTTAACTTGCGCCAAAGCAATAGATTTTGCAAATATGCGTAATATGTATTAGTTTGTTGTGTAGCAGGCATCCAGTGGTCATTTTTTTCTTGGGGGGGGGGGGCATATCTTCGGTGGAGCTCCCCGCACTGACTTGTGGGCCAGCGTTAAGTAGCAGTGTCACCGTGGTAAATCCCGCCGTTCCACTCCACAGGCCCCAAGTAGTGTGAATGTCGCTGCGAAAATCCGCTTTTGATATTTTCCATCTCATTCACCAAATGCAGCCATTTTTTGCAGAATGCGGGAGCCTACCCCCCCCCCCCGCTCTCGTTCAAGAGGTGTATTTTTTATTCTTTATTTTTATCTCTGTCTGCAGTTGCTAAAAAAAAAAACTGTGTAATCTAGTAATTTAAGCCACTGGTGGTGAATTTTAAGTGTGGGGGAGCAATGGACTTGATTGCGCCCCCACATTAGGAGCGACAGCGGTCTCAGGAGTGTCGTCCAGTGGTATTCTTACCAGTATACTGTAGATGCAGGGTCCAATCCCGTTAAGTGCCTGAGTCCTGCCACCAGGAATGTTTGAATGCAATGAGATCTTTATGGGGGCTTCCCTCTGGGTCGTACTGCAGTACTGCCAGACCACGTGTTCTAAGGGTCTCACACTGTTGAAAGAACCAACCGCATTTCTTGCCTGCATTTCCCGCAGCCACTGTAGCAGGCGCTTTCATCGGCGACGGCCGCATGCCCACGTTCATATATCA
Source organism: Pollimyrus isidori (assembly GCA_019775955.2). Classification (NCBI taxonomy): domain Eukaryota; kingdom Metazoa; phylum Chordata; class Actinopteri; order Osteoglossiformes; family Mormyridae; genus Pollimyrus; species Pollimyrus isidori. The sequence goes on from JABFDZ020000001.1 coordinate 31,435,851, forward strand.
GGTCTGTCAGGCGGGCGCCGCCGGGGCCGCCGGGGGGGGGGGGGGGGGGGGGGGCGGGCGGGGGGGGGGGGGTGGGGGGGGGCGGGGTGGGGGGGGGGGGGGGGGGGGTGGGGGGG
>JABFDZ020000001.1:31543474-31554527 GCA_019775955.2 Pollimyrus isidori
ACCACCCCCTACCCCTTTCATATTACACCCGTCCTGTTTCCCCCCCCCCCCCCCCCCCCCCATCTTGTTTGGTATGCTGGCCCCCCCGGGGGGGGGGGGGGGGGGGGGGGGGTCAGCAGCAGGGTCGTGGCACAATCAACTGTTGCCAGGTGATGCTTGCATTTGAATTGCAGAGCGATTGCTCATCTTTTTGTTTTGTTTTGTTTTGTTTTTCTGAGAAAGCGAGATGTAGAAAATCCATGGAATATTAATGCCCTGGACCCTGGGTCTAACTATCCAGCCCACACACGCAAACGTGGACAGCTGCTCTCCCCCCACGGCCGGAAAACATCGAGGAACGTTGGGAAACGTTATTTCCAAACCTCCTGTGGCTGAGTATTGGGAAAGGTTGTGAACAGCGGGAATTAGTACCGTCGTCCCTCGAGCCGTCGCGAGGCATCGCGCGGCCCATGCCGGCCGCCCCGCTCGCGGAGACTCGTTGGCTGAAACTTTCGAAAGCCGCCGGGTTAGCTGCCGAGGCCGTGGCTCCGATCACACACCTGTGCCTCGCGGCTCGGCTGCCGGGGTGGCAGCGGCGGCCGATTCCTGCTCCGCTGCCCGGCAGAAGTGGAAATCTACAAATTCCGTCGGTGGGAGCCAGGAGAGCGCCGCAGTAGCCAAGGATGCCAAAGTGGAGCTGGAGATGACGAGCGTTGTGACTGTGATGGTGTCCCGCATGCAGATGGAGGAAAAGCCCGACAGTGTGTGCATGGCGCAGGTCAGAGGCAGACTGACTGCGCTGTACGATACGCCACTGCTTGGGCAATGTTCCCGAAACATTTAAAAAACAGCCGTAGTGTCAGCATCTAAGTCCAACGCATGTTCACTTTGCATTCCGCGAGCATCCTGGCCCCAGCTTAAAGTGGCCATTAAGCTGAATGAGTCTCCTGCTTGGGAGTTTTGATGGGAAGCCGGTTTCATCAATATGTCGATGCGATTGGCGGGACCGGTCTTCCCCGTTTACGTCGACGGCGGTAGCCTCGGCTAGCCGCATCTCACAAGCCACCTGTGACAAAGCCTACGTGCCCACAGCTCTCTGTCCATCTTCCTGGGATCAACTTGGTGGTAGTCGCAGTGCTCTTTGACCTGTAAGCACTACGCCCTCTAATGGGCAAGACAAGTATGCATAAGTATGTCACACATGATTCTTTATTATTCTTATTAGCTCATGATGTAACGACCATGAAGGTAATCTGGACAAACCTTGCCTTTATTTAATGGGAGATATTCTCTTTTGCCAGATTCTAAATTGGTATGTTCTACTGGACCACAAATGGAAAAATCCTCCTTTTGAGCGGATGAAGCAGCAAGACACTTAGCCGCAGATAGGACGATGGTGTGGGTGCTCGGCCTGTCAGTCAGTGGTGATTTCTCAAAACCGAGGCACTTTGTAAGCAGGTAGACATCTCAGCATCAAAAGAAAGGTGCAGCGGAGTGAACAAGTTTGACATTAGCTACAGCGGCCTGGAATTACATGGCTTAACAGGTCTAATTGTTATGCAGAATGCTTCCAAGTCCAAGCTGTCACATCCTGAATCACGTTAGTGAGTTTCCCGGTCTCTGGTCTTGAGTTGCCACAGCCAGAACCATCAATTCACTAAGCCACACTGTCATTGACCAAAGGTGTACCAGCTAGAATTATCAAATCAGTAATCTAAACTGTCATTGGTTCAAGGTGTCACACCCAGAATCATCAGTTCAGTATTCCTTCATGTCAATTTTTCCAAGATGGCTACGCTCACATTTTGTCACTTGAACGGTCTAATTCTCGGCTGCCATCTTGCTTTTTCTTCTTGATGTCAGAAAAACACCACAAATGCAGAGGTATTTTTCGCCATGAATAAGAAAATTAGAAAATGCATGTAAATTCGTAACAGAAAAAATAACGAGAGCCTTTTGATATTCATCTGGAACAGTTCATGGCGTTTTCACGGCCTGCCATTTTGATGCTTCTCTTCACGATGAAAGGTGCAACGCTATTTTGCAAGAGCTACACGATAACGACCACGTCCCTCCAGGCTGCCTATGCTAATTAGCCAGTTATCTTCATTACCCTAATTTAACGGTTACATTTATTATCAGCAAGCTGCTTCGGATTTTGGATTATCTGAGCTGCATGCAGTTTCCATCGTTCGGCGCCCCCTGGTGTGCAGCTAGCCTGGTCCCCCCCACCCGGCTTTGATTTATTTATCTCCGGCAGCTCTGGATCATCCGTCAGCTTTCTGGTTTGCCTCAGAATTACCTCAGAGGCATTCTTCAAATGGTTCTCTCCGAAGGCATTATTTGCTGCCCCAAATCTAAATTTGATTGAGTCTGTTTGCCTTCAATTGCATTACAGCATATTAATGCCATCATCAACTGCCTCTAACAGCCATTAAACCCATGCAGTCCGCACTCCACTCGCAGCCATTTGCATACTCTCTCCGTCACTCAGCCGACTGTGTTTCTTTCGTCCCCAGCAGTGAGCAGCTTTTCTACACGCAGCCACAGATGACACTTTTCGCTAAGCATTTCTGACTTTTTCCATAAACGGGCCAGGGGAGAGGCAACGTGGGTGGGGTGGGGGTGTGGTGAGGGAAATCCCTGATCGGATCACAGCTTCCAAGAGCACGGAGGAGAAAATTGTTAGGGAAGTTAAAGCGATGGAAAGAGAGAGGAAGCAGGAGAAACGGAGTGTGACAGAAAGAGAGGCATAGAAAGGAGCCTCGGATTGAGGTTTCTGGGAAGGGAGAAACTCCACATCCTGGGGCATAAGCATGAGTACTCATTGCCACACTCTGGGGCATAAGCATGAGTACTCATTGCCACACTCTGGGGCATAAGCATGAGTACTCATTGCCACACTCTGGGGCATAAGCATGAATACTCATTGCCACACTCTGGGGCAAAAGCATGAGTACTCATTGCCACACTCTGGGGCATAAGCATGAATACTCATTGCCACACCCTGGGGCAAAAGCATGAGTACTCATTTCCACACCCTGGGACATAAGCATGAGTACTAATTGCCACACCCTGGCCCACAAGCATGAGTACCCTGTGCCAGTAAGATGGCGCCAGCTTGGGCACCAGAGCAGGACCAAGGGCAGATTTGTTGTTTCTAAGGCTCCACTCGAACAGTCATTTCGAGTCCCCCCCAGCTACCTCCATTCTGTAGTGACTGTTTGTAAATGGATGGTAAATGGACTGCATTTATATAGCGCTTTTCTACTCTTCCGAGTACTCAAAGCGCTTTACAATTTATGCCTCACATTCACCCATCCACACACCGGTGGCAGAGGCTGCCATGCAAGGTGCCAACCTGCACACCGGGAGCAATTTGGGGTTCAGCATCTTGCTCAAGGACACTTTGATGGGGTCAGGAGAAGGCGGGGCTCAAACCAGCAACCCTCTGGTTGCCGAACAACAGCACTGCTCTCTGCACCACCATCTTCCCCTTTTGTGGCCAAAAGGGGGCATCTACACCAAAGCAGCGCCATGCAAACATATGGATTAAGTGGTGGCAAACACCACCATGACCAGAACCCAGGACCCAGCTGTCTGTTCAGGTCCTTCACCCAAGGGCAGCTCAGAACCGTCCTCTGCTCATCCATCCATCAGCATCCAATTGGATCATTAAACTATAGAGATATTGAAATGTGTGATTGCTTCACAATGTCTTTGTGAGTGATATAGGGGGTGTACATCTTTGTTCATGTTTTTGTGCATTAATGAATTGTTTCTTTACAATTCTCTTCATGCATTATCCCACTCGATCCAATAAGTCCTTGTCTCCCATCGCAGGAAATTAAGGTTCTGCCTTTTGTTCTTTTCCGTGATAATTATTATATTTCTTTTCATTATCACTGTGTTATACCCCTTTTGCTTAATAAAATATGAACCAAGTCTTCGATACCCCACTTTTATTTCGATATGTGTCCTCATTTGCTGTGTATGTGTTTCAATCCTCACGTTCGGCTTCTGTACCACCCCAGGTGGATCTCGGATTCATCCGCCTCGTTTCGGCAATCGGGACACAGGGAGCCATTTCCCAGGAAACCAATAAGTCATACTATGTGAAGTCATACAAGGTGGAAGTGAGCTCCAACGGCGAGGACTGGATCATGTTGAAGGAGGACTCCAAGCACAAGGTAAGACCATTTTCTCCGTGGGACGTTTAGGGAGGTCAGCTTCACCAGGTTGCCATTTTAACCAGGTCTTCTTCGATTGGTGTAAACTTCTGAATATTTGCGCCCGAGGCAAATGGGGAGTTACTCCTCTCTGTGTGCCATGCACAGCGGAGGTGGGGCTCAGATCTCAGATCTTCCTCTCAGCAGGAGCAGGGCTACCCGGAGAAGGGATGAGTCATAGCAACGTGTTGCCCCCCCCCCCCCCCCCAGCTCTCTGTACGAAGCATGGTGCGTCACCGTGTATGAGGGAGAGTATTTTTGGGTACTATAAAAACAACCGCAGTGAGCGGCCCACTTTTTTGTGAGCAGTGATGTAATTTGCATTGCATCCACTGATATGACCCCATTTGGTTGGGTCTGTGATGGGGGGGGGGGGGCGATAAGGAACTATAAAAAACAAAAAAAAAACAAACCCAGTGACGTAGCTGAATGGGACGGGAGTAAACAGATTGTCGGATTGTTGTAGTTAAACGGCTGATCTCTTAACCAGTCTTTGTTGAGAGAAGTGAACCTGACCCCAAGTGAACCGTCCGGACATCACGTAGTTAAAAAGGGAGTGTTTGTGTGTTCGTAGCCACATGGAGAGCTCGTATACACTGCCGACAGGCTGACCTCATTGCCCACATGTTCGCCTGCCGGTTCTGCCGGTACCCCAGGCTCTCTGCTGTAACCTCCCTGGAGTGAAGTTCGTCTTTAAAGGCACGGCTGCGGGGTGACGTTGAGGTTCTCTCCGATGCTGAAGCTCTTAAGTGCTTCTGTGTGGAGAGAGGGTCCTTTTAGCCGGTGCTGATCGCGCAGTTTGCTCTGAAAGGCCTTTTAACGGTTAGCAGCAAAGTGGAGCATCAGCGGGACATGTGGGAATTGGGAACCCTATTATTAATTTTCCTCTTACATGCAAGTGACGATCCTTAACTGTAGCCAGTGACAGTGCTAATGTTTCTCCACGCCTGTCTTATGCATCCAGCTTTATGTCCCAACCTGGCCCTCATTCAGCATAACCATGACCTTATTTTGGTAATAACTGGCTCAAGGGTCAGTCCCATGGACAGCAAGCTACATAATGCTGAGCAGAATGCCACAAGCAGTATGTCAATACAAAACAAATTAGCCGCCTTTGCTAATGGGACACAAGGAGGAATGTATCAACAGTGTTAGTGGGTACTGACTGGCATTTCATCATAATGAAAAATGGTGCATTTATGTCTGTGAGGTAGAAGGCACCTGCTAAATATTTGGAAGGAAAGCAGTTCTTAACAGAGTAGAATGGCGAGCAAGCAGTACCTGGATGTTCATCCTTGTAGCTGGACCCGACTGGCCTGTATGTCAGCCATTCTTTGAGTAATCACAAATAATCAGCGTGTTTTTCACTCTTGTTTGTCTGCACTTCAGATCTTCCTGGGCAACACCAACCCATCCGATGTGGTGATAGCAGAGCTACCAAAGCCCACGCTGACCCGCTTCATCCGGATCAGGGCCGTAAGCTGGGAGGGCGGCATCGCGCTTCGGTTCGAGCTGTATGGATGTAAGATCTCAGGTGAGTCCTGGACAAGGCCTTGGCTAACATTGGCTCCATGAGAGTTGGGCAAATTCACATTGTCCTTTAATTGCTAACTGTGAAAAGATCACATTAGAACAATGCTCAAGTATACTGATGACTCTTACATGAAATTTATTATGTATTTATAGTACCTGATGTTTCCAAAATCATTTAGTCTGAATGCCACTAAAAGCAGGAATTATTCAATGATCTCTTGCTGAGTACTGCCTGCTCCTCTAACCGGTCTTCACTCACTCATTTGCATTAATTTCTCCCCCCACGCACCCCGTCCCTCAGTAACGGGCCGTTCTAATCACTCGTGGCTTTATCTTGCCGCTCCGCTGTTTTGAAGCTGTTGTTTGTGACCGCCGACCCTGCTGCATCTGTGGGGGCGAGGCAAACCCCTCGGCTGGCAGCTGGAGCATTCGTGTTTGAGGGGGCGGCCGGCCCTGTGGAGGCCACCAGTTGTGGTCATCGCCACTCCGTGTGGCTAGCATGACACCCGCAAGCACGGAATCTGGAGATACCCCCGAGGGCGAGGCGCATCAGAACGTCTGCTCTCCCTTAGTCGTTTTCTCCAAATGGCAGTGTGTAATCCTGAAGCCAGGCTGCTTGCATCTATTTTACTTTTGGGTTATGATCCAGCGAAAACTGATACACATGGATGACTATTAGTAGGGGATTCAAGTGACACATACCAATGAGGAAATTGGACCACTGCTGTAGTACTGAGGAATCTAGGGAGAGAAACGGTCAGGCATTCTGAGAGGCAGAAGCAGCAGCGATACCGTATGGATTATTTTAATCGGTAAATGTGCCTCGGCCTGAACGCTGCTCCCACATCTCAGAGGGTTTCCTGGGTTGCTCTTCACAGTACGCTTTCATTTTCAGCCCCCTTGATTTCAGAAAATAAGCCATTCTTTCACCTGGATGTAAAAAGGCAACTGGTTTGCAGTGTTTCCTAGCAGATTCTGATAAAAATATGACAGCCAAAGGTGAAGGAAAACCTCACATATGCGCTGGTTTTCCAAGGCCGTGAAATTCCGGTTTGAAACAGTCACGGTCTCACTGTGTTACTGCGCTGTCACAGAGGGGCAATTTTTCATCACAGATACACAGATGATATTTATGTATTAAAATAAAGAAATACATTTCCCTTATTGGACAGCTCATGTTTTATATTATAACTAACCATAAATACTACCAGGTTCCTACCTGGCAAAAAAAGTTTATATTCCATCCACAGGAGTAGATCATAAAAACAATATTACTTATTTGATTAAGTGTTTACAATGAAGCCTCCAGGATGCAGACAGCTTGTCTCTGTATGCTGCTGGTTACGGTGCTGCAGGCATCAAATGTGGAATTAATAATCCTCTGGTTAGTGGGGATCCTTTTTGTACAAGACAAGAAGCATAAAGAAGGTGAAGAGACAGAAGGTTGGGTACAGCTTGGAGCAGAGCACTGTTCTGGAAGTGGAGAGACTTTCTGAGAAATGCTGCAGGCTATAAAAATTAGCATGCAAGGCACTGGGAGACACTGATTGAGGTGGCAGGGCCGGATAACATGCCATCACCGAAACTGGAATGGGAAGCACTGAGCTGGCATGAAACCCAGAGATAGGGACAGTTCCTGTCTTTAGCTTGCTGCTCTCTCTCCTTACAGTCGCATTAAATCTCTGTGGTTTTTCCTGTGGGGGCGTGAGCCTTGCTGTTAACATCCTGTGCAACGTGAACACACAGTGTTCCCAAGGAAGGTTTAAGCACATGCCGTCCAGGTCCTGGACTGCAACAAAACATTTGTTCACCTTCACACTCCAATTGTTGTTTGCAAGGATATGAAGACATTATTAAACAGCGGCTCAGCGGAGGAACGGGTCAGGTGGTCCATTTATACAATCCAGCCTCAGCTAACAATGCACATTTCCTCTTACGCTGAAAATATGGACTTTTTTCAGAATTTCATCATAACATTTTTAGACTGTTTACATGAAGGATGCTTGACGTCGTCTCCCTTTTTTTCTGTCCCCCATGCAGAGTACCCCTGCTTGGGCATGCTGGGAATGGTGTCTGGCATGATCTCTGATGGTCAGATCACAGCTTCCTCCCACATGGAACGCACTTGGGTGTCAGAGAACGCCCGTCTGCTGATTGGCCGCTCGGCATGGACTCTGCCACCACAGGCCCAGCCCTACGTCAACGAGTGGCTGCAGGTGGACCTGGGCCAGGAGAAGTTGCTGAGAGGCCTCATTATCCAGGGCGGCAAGCACCGTGACAACAAGGTGTTCGTCCGCAAGTTCCGGGTGGGCTACAGCAACAACGGATCCGACTGGAAGATGATCCAAAATGCCAGCGGGACTGGCAAACCTAAGGTGAGCTGGACCGACATGTTGTGCCAGGGACTCATCCTCCTTATCCAAATGTATATATTTCTTTCACAGACTGTTCTTTATGTTTGCTATGATAGGAATTCATAGACAACCTTATTAGCGCTTCTACCAAAATAAACAGAACTCTGTCTTGGTTTGGCCACTGGAAGCCAGGATTTAGCTGCCGGTTTCCCCTAAACATCTAGACACACAAACTGAACACTTTGCTTCAAAGGAAATTGTAATATGTGCAGAGTTTAAAAGGTCTACACGCTCTGCAAAGGCAGCAGATCAGTAGTGATGGCCAATTGAAGCTTCATGAACCATTTGCTGTGTTTTCTGACACCACTAGATGGTGCTCTCTACTCAAGAAAGGGCTCAAAGCATGCTCCATAACAACCCAAAGGGTGCCATCTAGTGGGGTCAAAATAATACAGAAAACAGTCCATAACTACATAGGATGCAATGTCTTGAGACTACCAGAGGGTGTGCTGGTTCTCTTTTCCATGCATTTAAATTATTGTGGGCACAAAAGAAATTATCAAGCCTCTTCATTCCTTAATGTCCTCGCTCAGCTACACAGTTCCCCCGCCCCCTATTAGAACAGCATTTTAAATAGATTAATTTTTTAAATTGAATCTGAGAGAACTTTTAACAAGTCTTATCTCTAATTATCAACACGAACGAGTCTCATTTTGCCTGACTCACCATGTCACATAATGGAAAATAATGGCTGGTGCGATAAACACTCGTTACTAATTTTGTGAGCATCGGTGGATTGCATCGGCCATAGATAAGACCGTCACGTGCCTGAAGCTTTGGGGCAGCTCAGTGGGGAGCAGATTAGCGTTTATTTTAAGCTGTTTGGGGAAAATTCTGCTTGGGCCGACGGCTGGTCCCAGTCTGTGAGGTTGATTCAGATGCAGGCGCTGAGCGGGAAGATGAAGGAGATGTGTGACATCTCACATGATCTGGGCACCTCGCAATTCCCAACTCAATGTTAGCTTAGCGGGCAGGCTGCCCCTTTAGGTTTGGTTTCGGTCCTGAGCTTCAGCAACCAAGCGATGGCTGAGAGGTGAGATCAATGCCCAGTAAATATTTCAGAACAAAGGGGGTTTTTCACTGAGTGGACAGGAGAGGAACCAGGACTGGGGTCTCCAGAACGCATCCACACTGAGGCGTTTTCCCAGCAGAAATCACTGGGTGCTCTAACATGTGATTTATGAATGAGTGAAAATGAGACACCCCCTACCTTTGTTTGCTCTTTTTTGTTTTTAACAACCCCCCACCCCCAGCAGCCATCAAAAACAGAGGAGAACATATTCTGAATCTGGGGGCCTTGAAACTCTTACAGGGCTTCATCCTGACTGAAGTCAGCTTTCTGCCCTCGGTCTCCAGGCACTAAAGGCCACTGGTGGTCTTTGGGATGCCATTTTGGGGGTCCTGCATAGCCTGACCTGTTTTTACTGACCCCCTCCACACATAGAGCATCACCAGCAATCCGTGACAACAGGATCCACCCCCCCAGACTCCCAGGATGTTCTCACATTAGCCAATTCATACTAATGCCAGGCTTTGAGCCCCAAAGTTCAGTTTGTTTGACTATGTGTGATCACTCTACAGCAGGGGTCACCAACCTTTTTGAAACTGAGAGCTACTTCACGGGTACATATGAAGGGCTACCGGTTTGATACACTCTTCTTAAATCATGTATAATAAACATATTTTAAATGCTTCTTTTAAAAATATATTGTCATTTCATTTTCAAATCTATATTAGGGCAAATGTGATTAAAGAAGCAGCAGGATCAAATTAAACTTCAAATTTTTAAATCTTGGGTTATTTTTAGAACAGGTCCGTGGGTGATTCTTGTGGTACCATGTTGGTGACCCCCTCTCTATACCGTGCCCGGGCACACTACACTTAACCGTGCCCTGACGCGCTTGAAGAGCTGCTCCAGAGTACGATTAATAGGACTTTGGCACGGTGTGCCTGGTGTGATCACTAAGCGTTCCTGGACACGGAACACTTAGTGAGATGATGTGAATCATGTGACCGGCACGTGCGTTTGCACTATACATGAAACGAAGCGAGGAGGAACTGATCAGGTAGACTGCATAGATTACATATTTTTTTTTTATCCACAAACTACTTTGCTGGTCTCCGCAGAACACAGCATAGCAGAATAACCTGTAGTCACCGACGATATATAGTGTTAGAGAGGCCTCTAAGAGTATGATTAGTACCGGTACTAAAGGAATGTAATACCGAACAGCTTCCCAAAATACGGAACCATTTCTGTACCAGTATCCCCTGCAGCACTAGCCTGCACAAACTTTAAGATATTTGGTAAATCTTCCAGTATGTGTAGCATGAATGAATAAAAATCGTCGCGTTGCGCACTTGATAAATTTGTGTCTGTCGTTATGCCCAAAATGGCCGCAAATAAGCCGCAAAATAAGGACATAAATCATGGATTCCGTCGTACCGAGCCGCCGCGCTTTGCTTTGCGCGTCTTCTTCGACACAGAAATATCGTACGTCGATGGCGAAAGCGTGCTCAGGCCCGGAACCCGGTAAGCGTAGACCAGCGGGGGGGAGTGGGTAGGGGGGCAGTCGTGCTCGGGGCACGATACAGTACAACTAGGACAAGTGTGAGTGCGCCCCCAGATGCTGACTAAGGACTCTGCCCCCCTCCCTCTCTCTGCGCCTCCCTGCAGATCTTCGAGGGCAACCAGAACTACGACACGCCGGAGCTGCGCATGCTGGAGCCCCTGCTGACGCGCTTCCTGCGCGTTTACCCGGACAGGGCCGCCACGGCCGGCATGGGGCTGCGGCTCGAGCTGCTGGGCTGCTCCATCCCGGGTGAGTGGGGGGGGGGGGGGGGGGGGGGGGGGGGGGGGGGGGGGGGGGGGGGGGGGGGGGGGGGGGGGGGGGGGGG
>JABFDZ020000001.1:31589874-31617447 GCA_019775955.2 Pollimyrus isidori
ATCGCCCATCTGGTCCAGAAGTTGAGTGACAACAACATCCAGACCATTTTTGCCGTGACGGAGGAGTTCCAGCCGGTGTACAAGGTGACCGTGTGTTTCTTCACGTCTGTGTGAAGATCTGAATCTTCAGTGAACCTGTGGTGCCTGGGGTTCTCTTCACACTGAAGACACACCAACACACCCTCCCCCCCCCCCAACTAGGGCTGTGGTCAAACTTACCTCTCATTCATAGCAGCTGTTGTGGGACTGAAGACAGACTGTGAAACTAGACACATCTCCGCCCCCACCCCGCTTAGCTGTGGTGCTGAAACCCACATTTAGCTTTCATGGCACCCTTGCACACTCTCTAAACCTTAATATTCCCCCCCCGCCGCCCCCACACAGGAGCTGAAGAACCTGATTCCGAAGTCTGCCGTGGGGACACTGTCCGCCAACTCGAGCAATGTGATCAATCTGATCATCGACGCATACAATGTGAGTTTGGGTGTCCATGTCAGGAGAAGTGTCACCCCGCGGGGTACACTGACCCTTCATAAGGTTCTCTATACACCCCCCTTTCCCCACCCGCCCTCTCCTCACTACCCCACCCCTCTCCTCACTATGAAAATGCTCCGTTGGTTCGCAGTCTCTGTCATCAGAGGTTATCCTGGAGAACAACAAGCTTCCCGATGGCGTGACCATCACCTACCAGTCCCACTGTAAGAACGGCGTGATCGGGGAGGGCGAGAATGGCCGCAAGTGCTCCAACATCTCCATCGGCGACGAGGTGAGGCCAACGCCGCACCCCTGTCCCCGACCAGGGGCTGACTAATGCGCAGGCCATGGACCTTTGTACTCCTGCAATATTTGTGCAAAGCAACTATAGGTCACGTGATGGCTAAGAGGTTGCCGATATTGTAAAGTTTTTTTTGCGTATTGTGCACGCAAGACATTATCCTGAGACGACAATAATTTAACTTTTGCGCACCATATATGTATTTATTGCATGCATAACATAACATGAGCGCACAAGAAATCAGCCAAACACAACCCCGACTCCTGAAGGATCTGGTGGTGGTGTTGGTGCTGCTGGTGGTGTTGGTGCTGCTGGTGGTGTTGGTGCTGCTGGTGGTGTTGGTGCTGCTGGTGTGCGCTGAACCACAATGACATCCTTAAAGCACAGCAACATTCCTGACATGTCTTATTTAGCTTTAGTTATAAGCCCGTTTATTTATTCCAATGCACATTGTATGTAAAGTGTATTTAGTAATAATTATATATGGAAATAACCTGAAAATCCAAGGGGGGGTGTGCATTGTCGTCATCGTCCCCCCTCAGCGATCTTTGCTGCATGTCTCGGTCTCACGTTTGAGTTACCATAACAGTCATTACACCCTTGGAGCTATGAATGGACGCTCAGGACACCTGACTAACCGAATGTGAAGTTTACATGCCAGCAATCAAGGATGAATTAAAATTCACTTAAGGAATCTGGAAATACCTGAGGTGTGCAAGAGTTTCCATTAATTGTACATACTTAGTCCATTTCCATTGTGATATGGGTTATTTTCATGGCTATTAACAATATTAATACACAAATAGTTAATGGGTTTGAATCTCAAAAAGATTATTGGTGTGCATCCCTGTCTTAGTTCTGTAGATCACAAATCTGTGGTTAGCAACTCCTGATTTGCTTCTGATTTTGTTAAAATGCATATCTCAGATGGGAAAGGTTAATGTAGAGGTTAACTCAGTGCCCCCTCAAGTCGGAGTTGCGACTCGTGAGTTTGGAGGACGCGACACCACCCTAAGCTTAGGATCCAAAATGGCTGCACCTTTGTCGACAGAAGTCGTAGCTGTGGTTTTATGTTGTTTAGTAGCATTTGCATTTTATCTGTGGCTCATTAAATCAGTTGCACACACAGCACTATCCAACCACTATCTGTGCACGTGTTGCTGTGGTGTTTTTTTTTATGACTGATATTGCTAACAATTAACTGGGCTAGAACTGGGACAGTTTCAGTAAGCAGGACTTTTTTTGCTTAAGCGGAACTTGTTAGATTTAAGGTAGTCTTGCCGAAATGTAAGTGAATGCAAATTAAATCAGTGTCACCGGGTAAGCAAGAAATCCGGCTGTGTAGCTCAGGGTCCCACCCAGCCTTGTGAAGGATGGAACGGTCAGTTAAATCAGCAACCCCTGAGTGTCCATCCGTATGCCAGCTAAGGGCTCAAGATAAGCTAATATGCCCCTAGTGTTTCTTTTAAAAAAAAAAAAAAGAGAGATTTTTTCAAACTGCACTCGCATCGGGGTGGAACTCTGCCATGTGCGATACAGAGAGCAATGAGAGAAATGTAAATGCTGGACGTTGTAGAGACAAAAATAAGTTGTTGGGTAAATAATCCTTGTAACCAAGTAGCCTTATATTATTTATGTTGAGGTTTTCACACCTTACTAGGTCCCTTGAGAAGCTCAGGCTGATGTGTTGCATTTCCGCGAAACGGTTTCCTGAGTGCGCACACGGCAAGCGGTCCGCTGCGTCCACCGTGGTCCTGCACGCAACGGCGCATCCTGCTTCATGCAAACCTGCCTGCTGCACTGAAGTTTGAAGGCTGCGCGTCCTCCCCTAGGTGTCCTTCAACATCAGCATCACGGCACACAAATGTCCCAAGCAAGGCAAGTCGGAGACCATCAAGATCAAGCCGCTGGGCTTCACCGAGGAGGTGGAGATCGTCCTCAGGTTCATCTGCGAGTGCGAGTGCCACAAGACCGGGGTGCCCAAGAGTCCCCTGTGTCACAACGGCAACGGGACCTTCGAGTGCGGGGCGTGCAGGTACGGCCCCACAGCAAGTCCCCACGTTGGCTTCCTGGAGCTCCACTAGGGTATTGGGCTAGTACCCGACGTAACACCCTAGGTACGGTGATCACAGGGGGGGGTCAGTAGCACGCCTTGGTAACTCGGGTCCAAGCAGACGTATTCCACCCAAGGCGTACGTGAACCAAGCAACCACCGGGACCCCCCACCATCAGCTCAACCTGTCACGTCGGGCAGAAAGACGATAAATGACAGCTAGTTTCATCAGATTTTGCTACCCTGGAAAGGGTTGATGCTACCCTGGTTCCCCCTCACCCCACAGATGTAACGAGGGCCGCATCGGCCGCCAATGCGAGTGCAGCACGGAGGAGGTGAACAGCGACGACCTCGACGCCAACTGTCGCCGCGACAACGGCACGGACATCTGCAGCAACAACGGCGACTGCATCTGTGGCACGTGCGAGTGCAAGAAGCGGGAGAACCCGGAGGAGCGATACACTGGGAAGTTCTGCGAGTGCGACAACTTCAACTGCGACCGCTCCAACAACAAGCTGTGCGGAGGTGCGTCCCAGGGCCCCACTAGGGGCCCCACCGGGGGCCACTTTTCCTCCATTGGGGCGTTTGTGAATGCAAAATGTCACTTGGAGCCGCCTCAATAGAGTTTGCCTACTTTCACAGGGTCCCCTGACACCATAAGTGGCCTCTGGGCCTCCTCCAGTCCAGGGCCTGGGAAACATGCTTAACCATGTGACCTCAGTCGAGTAGCCCGTGTCAGCACTGCGTGGGCACTCTGCACTGCGTGGGCACTCTGCTCGGCGCTCGCCAATCTCTGATGCGTCTTCCTCTCCCGCCCCCCAGGAAATGGCCGCTGCGAGTGCCGGGTGTGCATCTGTGATGCCAACTACACGGGCAGTGCCTGCGACTGCTCGCTGGATACCACCACCTGCCTGGCGTCCAACAAGCAGATCTGCAACGGTCGGGGCCTCTGTGAGTGTGGCACCTGCAAGTGCACCGACCCCAAGTTCCAGGGCCCCACCTGTGAGATTTGTCCCACCTGCCCCGGCGTCTGCACCGAGCACAAGTGAGTCTGCACCCCCCAAATGGTGACTCTCCGTCCTGCTGTCGGCCATTTTGGCCACGGTCAGAGTTTGCCTGCTGTTAGAATAGGCTTTGTTTTTGTCTTTTCTTTTACTTTCCTTTTTTTTTTTCTGTGGCAAAATATAATTCTATTCTCCTGAGAAGCGACGTGTTCGCTGTTGGTGTTTGCTGGCAACTACAGGCAAAAAAAACCAAAAAAACCTGTAACTCGATAGTAAAACCACTTCCTGTTTTGGTCGTCTTTGTATCCAGATAGCATTCCTCCACTCCTGCTGGGTCCCTGCAGCTTTCTGGAACTTTCTGTGGGGAAAATGCAGTTGTGTGTTGGGTATGGGTTTTGCTTTTGTGCCATGTAATAAAATTTTGTCTTTTTCCCCAAAATTCTATTAAATTGGAAAAAAAAGGGTTATGGCACGTTGAGTCTTGGTGTAAGTTAGAGAGACGCAAGTTCCCTCAGCCGTGCACCGAGTCGTTCTTGGCACACGCTCCAATGGCTTCTGGTTTTTCTAGCGTCGCCGAGCTGCCTCTGCCCCCAGCAAACGAGGAACCTTTTCATTCGGTAAGCCGAGGCCGCTCTTGGCAGCCTGAAACTCGCTGACCTCTCCGGGGCTCGACCCCACCTCCCCCAGGGACTGCGTGCAGTGCCGGGCCTTTGGCACGGGCGAGAAGAAGAGCACCTGCGAGAGGGACTGCAGCTACTTCACGCTGGAGAAGGTGAAGGACCGTGAGAAGCTGCCCCAGCCGGTGCAGGCCTTTCCCCTCATGCACTGCAAGGAGCGCGACGCGGACGACTGCTGGTTCTACTACACCTACTCCGTCAGCAACACCTCTGAGAAGATAGTGCACGTGGTGGAGGAGCGGGGTCAGTGCAGCTCCCTGTCTTTCTGTGGGGGGGGGGGGGATGTGCAGCCCTGCAGGTTAGGGGTCTGTGCCGGAGGCCTGGGCGTGATATAAATCCTTAAATGTAAATAATTACACAGGACGGCTTTAATAACTACGCAGTAAGGCAATAGTATTATGTCACACAGAATAGTGTGGATCACACATCGTCCTAATTTGTAAATTCCCCCCCTCCAGAGTGCCCCACCGGCCCAGAGATTGTGCCCATCGTAGCTGGGGTGGTCGCGGGGATCGTGCTAATCGGCCTGGCCCTGCTGCTCATCTGGAAGCTTCTGATGATCATTCACGACCGGCGTGAGTTTGCCAAGTTCGAGAAGGAGAAGATGAACGCCAGATGGGACACGGTGAGGGGCCCACGCCTGGCGTCCGCGACTTGCCCGTCTCACCCTCGCCCCCTCGCGCTTCATCAGCCTGCTCCGTCGAGGGCCCTAGGCTGTCGTACTTCTAGTGCCCCCTAGTGTGTCCCGCCAACATTGCAGTTATGTTAGGAGGAATAAAATGGGGCAGTTTCCCCACATGCAAATAAATGTGCACAAATACCAGTTAAATTTTAAATCGATGGACAAATAGATTTAGCTATACAAGTGAGTTGAGGATTGTAATTGGTAGGTGCTGTGTTTTGCTAAAATATGCTAAGCTAAGTAATGCTATGCTAGGCTAATCTGTTTCTGGTACCAGCACAGCAGTCTGAGGCTCTCCTCCTGATGAGTTTAGCAGTCCTGTCTGCAGTCTGCTCAGCCCACTTCTGTATGCTCAGAGCCATGGATGCTGCCTCGAGTGTTTTAAGTACAAGCCTGGCTTTCCAGAAGGCCTCTCGGCCAACTTTGCAGTAATCGTTTTGGGAGTGGCGTCTGCCCCTCTTGGCGGGGTGCTGCTGCCCCCTAGTGTTCCTTCGAGGCACATCAGTTTGAAGGGCACCAGTCTATCCCCGTTGTTTGTAGCTCCATCTAGTGGTAGGTATGAGGTTCTGTAGCCAAGGCCGCGTGGACTTTTAATTGGAGGGAGCCGCAGTGTGGAGTCACGGCTCTGGCCAGCTGGGCCTCGCATGTAGATTAAGCGTGTTTTGGTGCCCAGGTCTCTGCTGCATGGACAGTGACTGCCCTGGCAGGGGCAAAACTGCGTAGATGTCAATAACCTGTTACATGCGTCATTGAACTGTCCCACTGCACTCCAGGAAGTGACTCGCCCTGTTCTGAGCCCAGCCTTCATTACTGCCCGTCCTCTCTCTCCCTCTGTCTCTCTCTCTCTCTCCCTCCTCTTTTCTGCTGCCATCCTTGCCATCTTCCCTGTTCTCTACCCATAGCAAGACAATCCCATATACAGAAGCCCCATTAATAAGTTCCAGAATCCCAGCTACGGACGTAAAGCCGCAGTACTATAAGTTTGTATCTCCTCTCCTTTCTTTCTGCGCTTTCCTGCATGATTCCTGTGGCCCTGACCCTTTGGTATCCATCACATTCTCATTTACACCTTTTTGTAATATTTCTAACGACCAATGAGATTGTAAGAATGAGCCTTCGGTTAGACTTGAGTGGATATGCAGTTGGCTGATGTTAGTGTGTCCAAACTCTGATGGATGGGTAAGTACTCGAAGTAAAGGGAGAATTACAGTCCCTGTGATAAGTGCAGTAAGTCTGCACCATGTTGCCGTGGAGACTCATCTGTGTGCCGATTGGTTATTCTGCATGTGCCCTGTGGGCTTTGAACCCATCGTTTTCTGCTGAAATCCCACTAAACATTACTAAACGGACTAGGAGGGTCACAAAAGTCGAGCTTAAGTGCATGAGATTTGAATTGAAAGTTTTCCTGCTTCGAGTGTGTGGCAGTTTCCCGAGGTCTGCTTAGTGCTCAGGGTTTGCAGCTGGCCGAGTAGCATGAGGGGTTTTGATGGTGGAATCCCAGCATCAGCGTGGATCTGCGCGATCCTGTAATAAGTCAGGGGTCCCAACGTCTGATCGCGTGTGAGGCTGTCCCCAAAACGTGTCTGTGTTTTCTGACTCTCGCCTCTGCCTCACAGGGAGAAAACCCCATCTACAAGAGTGCAGTGACGACCGTGGTCAATCCGAAATACGAGGGGAAATGATGCTTCTCTTTCTAACACTGTACCACTGTATGCAAAATTGTTTGGGTTGCGGGGGGGTGGGGTGTAAGGGAATGGGCTGGGAATCACCTCTGGGGTCTGTAGCCACAATATTATAGCTTTAAGTTAGGTGACTATTTTAGTACGTTTCTCTAACTTTTTTTTTTTCCTATGCATTGATAAACTGTACATACATGTATAAACTTGGTTTTTGATTTGTGTTTTTTTTTTCCCTTGAAGTTGTACTTTGTTTTTAATTGTAGGCCTGGCAATGCTTCAATGGTGCCTCTTTATTTGAGATCTCAGACTTCCTCAATTACGGACCATTAGCCATGGTGACAGTGAGGACCTGAGACGGCGAAAGGAAATGGCCACCTGACTGTGTGATTGTGATCGTGAAGGTGGTATCGGGGTGGGTTCACGGTTGGTTTCGCGTAACACGACTGCAAAGTGAAAGAGCCTTTTTGTTTTATGGTTTTAAAAAAAAAAAAGTGTAAATGTGGTGCCTGTTTCTTTCAGAATGTGTAATGGAAAGGTGTAAGGGTTTTGAGTTCTGCAGGTTTTGATTTTGGAAGCTGTCAATGTATAAAAAAATCTCAGGTTTGTTTGGGGTCTCTGTTTAAGCGATGCCAAAAATAACAGCCTTATGTGCAAGAGTAAAGCCTTATGCATTTTGTTTTAGCTTTTTATGTCATTTTACATCAATATACATGTAGGAGGTTGCCAGCCCTCTTTTGTGTGTGTGTGTGCGTGCGTACGTGTGTGCGTACGTGCGTGCGTACGTGCGTGCGTACGTGTGTGCGTGTGTGTGTGTGTGCGCGTACGTGTGCGTGTGAGTACACACGTTTTGGTATTTTGTCATCCCCCCCCAGCCTGGTGCTTTTACAGCTTTGGACTCGGGTGTGAATCCTCTCCAGATGTGTCATGGACTGTCACTACGAACATCAGTGTTAGAGGCCCCTCCCCCTTTCCTCTTATCGGATGCAGTATCTTTGTAACACACCTGCCCACGTCTCGCTTTTTAAAGTGCCTTTTTATTTCCGCCTCATGTTCACTTTCGCGATTGTTTTCCCGAGTTTATTTATTAAATAAAGTACCAAAATCCCCACACTTCTGTGCATTTTTGTCTCTCATTTGATGGCGACTTAAGATGTTTTGGCTTTTTAAATAATTTTAACACGTTATGCAATGGTGAAATCTCCTCTGTTCCTGGGATTTGAACCAGCAGCCCTCCCGGTACGGACATGGCACTCGGACCCACTGAGCCAACCAGTTCAGTGTGTAGCACTGTGACCTGGCATCGGTAGGGTTATGGGTTCGAGTCCCTCCCCTGTGCTCTGTGTGTGTGCAGGTTGCATGTTCAGTGTCTGTGTGGAGTTGGATTCCTCTCTGTACTCTGGGTTTCCCTACCAGCCAAAGAACCATTAAATAAAAATGGCAGATGATGTAGGCTTTACATTAAACCCGCAGTTCTTTTAGGAGACCGTTTTAAAGCTATTATTTGTTTGAAATCTTCGTTCTTGGAACAGAATTAAGGTTTACATTAACCGATAAGATTCACATTACAAATGATTCTGTTCACCCGCAACCCTGATTGGGATATGTGGTTGCAAGTTGGATGGGTAATTCCATTCAGTTCCTGAAAGTGGGGAAATAAATCCAGGCAGTAATCTACAGAGTTGTTTTTCCTGAAGAGAGAACAGGCTGAACCCAGCTGACCACATGTTGGGTGACCTTGTGGAGAGGTGAGTTGTTTTTAATAAAGCACTGGAGATTCTGATCACCCCCCAATACCCACATAACCACACCACAGATAGTAGGTCCAAGGTCCTCCTGTCCTGGTGAATATTATTTTAAATTTACGTTTAAAAGAGTGTACGGTGTGGGTTAGTTCTCCATCCAGTTATTCCTTGTCTTGTTCCTGTAGATTCCCAGGATAGGCTCCAGACCCCTACCTCTACAGTTACAGCTACGGTTTACAGTACAATAGCTGTTTTTACCTTGATGCACCACTAGGTGGAGGTATTGCATTTCAAGACCAAAGGAAAACAAAGATTGCAGTGCAGATTGAATGACAGTAAATGTCTGTGCACTGTCTCACACATTTCTGAGCAGTTTTACTACATGTGCTTTTTTTAAAAAATGTATTGCAGCACCCTAACACTTTCACATTGGGGGTCTTTAAATTGCCTATAGTGTGGCTGGAATCTAAGATTCAAGATTTGTCACATGCATGAATGTATTTGTACACCAGCAGAGAAATGAAAGTGTTGCTACTCCAGTCTGCAATAAACAAAGTGGAAGAATGACGAGATAAAACAAAATAAGTACTGAAATATATAAAAAGTAGAAATGAAAAGTTAAAATATCTGAGATTCCTGGCTGAATGCATTCATGCCTTGTTGTTCAGTAGAGGACGTTTGAAAAATGTCCGCCGCTGCACCTGGAAACCACGTTTGGGTTGGGGAGGCAGGACAGGAGGAAGGAAAGTGTGAGGGAGATAGCGAGGCCCCACCTCCCTGGGGGGCGGGGGTGTGATTTTAGGCTCTAAGGCTCCCTGCCTCTGTGTACATGTAGCCTGAAGCAGGACAGCCAGCAAGGAGGTAAGGGGTTGGGGCTCTGTTGGGTTTAGCAGCATCTGAGGCTCAGTGTGGACCAGGGCTTACGGAGGGAGCTACTGATCCACATAGTCTTTCCCCACCAGTAGCTGTATTTCTTTAGCCTTAACGTCCGTTATTTTTGTGTATACATGTCTCAGTATTTATATTCTGCGTATAACTTTGTCACTTGCACTGTGACCAACATAAACATTCACCCTCAGTCTGTCTGACGTTGATTATGAAGAATACTCTGATTTTTTTTTTCCTGTTTCATTTTACCCTGTCAGATGATACAACAGACCTTGGCTGCGGGGCTCTTTCTGTGTCTCTGGCCCTGGGTCCCAGAGGCTGATGGTAAGGAGCTATGCGGCGGACATCTGGGTCGTCCTGGGCTGATGGGCCTACCCGGCTCCTGTGACCTCACAGACACCCTCTCTGTGGTTTTGATGCCGTATTCCTCCTGTGTCTGCCAATCTGCCCTCTGGACCGTACCACTGGAGGCGGTCGGGGGGAGCCGTTGTGCCACGCCACAGGGGTGACCAGCTGTCAGGAATGCCTGGCGTCCGGGCCGCAATGCGCCTGGTGCAAAGCAGAGGTATGTGCGGGGGACACCAGTCCGGGTGGGGTGTTCACATCCCTAGTCACTACGCAGTTATGTAATACATGTTTATAGTGTCGTACACAAACGAACACCCTTTAAGGTGACTGCTAGTCCTCTCTATATGTAACTAGGTGTAAATCTCTCATCATAAAATTAATTTCAATTTAATTTATTTTTATATGGCACCTTTCACAACACAGTTGCCCCAAGGCACTCAACAAGTATGCATGGCAATGCATTATTTAATCATTTGTACAGAATGGTTTATGAAACAGGGATAGAGGGGACAGAATAAAACTGTTACACTTTGTTCGATAAGATCTAAAGGTCTACCGGGAGCACACTGGAATAGAGATCTCTAATTTCCTTCCTTTGTGGTCATAGATCATGTTATTTATAACCGGGGGGGGGGGTGTCAGCATGCTTTACGGGGCCCCTGAGGTCGCCTCCCCCCTTTTGTGAAAGGGCTTCGTCAGGCTTGGCCAGCACACCTGGGAGCGCTGTGGTACAGTCCAGTCCCTGCTGGCGCGGGGCTGCCCCCCAGCCCTTCTGGAGGACCCGCGGGGCTCCAGCGTGCTGCTGCAGGACCGGCCTGTCGCCTCCCGCCGCAGGGACCCCGGGCACCACCCCCACGACGTCACGCAGCTCCAGCCACAGAAGCTTCTCCTGAAGCTACGGCCAGGTGTGACTCACTTTCCATGTACTTCACGCACACACCTTCATCCAAAGCAACGTGCATTTTCTCAGAAAGCATGGCCAGACGGTCCCTGGTGCAATATGGGGGCCCCGATGATAACATCATTCTGCCAGCCCTGGGATTCGAACCCACGGTCTTCCGATTGCAGGCACTGTGTCCTAACCTGCTGCATCCCTGTGAGCTGTGTTGTCAGAGGCCCTGCAGATTTTGTCAGTATTCCCAGGGTTATTAATTAAGCTGGATCCATTCTCATGGGAATTGTGGAATGAGGTACCATAATCACGTTCTCTCCCAAAACTGGGGTGTTCTTGGGTGTACTGGGGTTCCCAGTCTTCCGCTTTACAGGCCACTTCCTTCCGGATAGGGGAGCCCCAGACCTTCGAGGTGAAATTCCGACGTGTCGAAGGCTACCCTGTGGACATGTACTACCTGATGGACCTGTCCTTCTCCATGGAGAATGACCTCCTTAATGTGAAGAAGCTGGGCACGGACCTGATGGAGGAGATGAGGAACATCACAGAGGACTTCAGAATCGGTGCGGGCCTCTCAGATTCCCGGACTGGCTTTTATTTCCAGAATATTCAGTTAAAATGACAAATATGTTAAATAGGGAGAATCGAGACTTGTAGAGTTTTGTGTAGCTTCTCCAGAAGGATGTGAGATTATTGGCACTTTGCTTAAAAGCAGTTGTCTGCGATCCTTTAGTATGATATCCAAGTCATTTATGAAGCCAGTGATGGTGATTATCTTCTGGCCTGCAGGTTTTGGGGCATTCGTGGATAAAACAGTGATGCCGTACATTAGCACGTCTGAGCAGATGCTGAAGAATCCCTGTAAGAGGGTGGAACCCAAGCCCTGTGCCCCAGCCTTCGGCTTCCAGCATGTTCTTAGCCTCACCAAAGATGGGAACCTTTTCAGCCAAATGGTGGGGGAACAGCATATATCAGGAAACCTGGATTTGCCAGAGGGAGGGCTGGATGCACTCATGCAGGCTGCTGTCTGTGAGGTGGGAGTCATGGTGGGGGGCAAGGGGAGGGGGGGGAGCGTGTCTTCTGACAATGCACTCGTGTGTTTTCTTTCCGGCCATTGTCTGCGTGTGGAACGGGAAATTGCGTAGACGTTTGAAGTTCTCGTAAGGACATTGTTGGCCACAGTCTGGTTACCCCCCCCCAGGAACAGATTGGCTGGAGGAACGTGACCCGCCTGCTGGTTTTCTCCACGGACGCCGGCTTCCACTTCGCAGGGGACGGGAAGCTCGGCGGGATCATCCTGCCCAGTGACGGAAAATGTCACCTGAAGGACAACGTCTACACCATGAGCACGCGGCAGGTGGGGGCCCTATGTGTGCGGCCAGCAGGCAGCGCTATAGAGCTTGGTGTTGATCAGCCATTCTTCATGGTGGCCACTCAGGAATCATGCTTAAGTGTTATAAGGTTGGGTGATAATCCAATAGCGGCCTCCAACGTAAGCTTGACTGTCAACATTTGACCTTGTCGATTTACTGATTAGCTGCTGCGTAAACAGGTCAAGATCCTGAGAAAGAATCGGTCGTAATTAGCCATCCATTTTTAAGAAGTTACCCAGTGGCCCAATAACAGAATCGAACTGAACAGCTGAAGGCAACAGAATTGAATTGAACAGCTCTGGGTTCTGGGTGCACGTCGGTCCTTCCAAGCGCTCCCAAAACCTTATATACAGTTCCCTCCTGGGGGGAGAAGCAGCAGTGTCACGGAATCCTGTGCGGCCATGGGCCTCACACATGATTTATCCATCCATCTAACCTTCCATCCATCTATTTTTCAACTGCTTATCCTACAATTTTTACACATGACCTTACACTGCGTATTAGTGTCCCGTGCTTAACAATCGGTCAAAGTCAGCTTTATTGTCGAATGTCGATTCTGCCACATGTATAGAATGCACAGAGAATTGAAATATCGTTTTCTCCCAACCCTTGCAAAAAATGAGCTAATCCCTGAACTAATCTTTCACAGAGTACGTCCAATAAATCCAGGCATAGTAACATAATACAAAAAAAATTTATTTTATTTTTTTAAATCAAAATTGGTAGAGTTAAGCAATATGGTGATGGATGGATGAGCAAATTATTAGAGTAGAGTAGTAGGGCATGATCATAGAGTTACTGGGGGAATCCCTTCCTTTGTAGATACAGGACTGTGGGTGTGTGCTCACATAGCTTTCATGTACGTGTGTCTTGGACCACCTGCTGTCTTCTTGTGTTGTGTCTTCTGGCTCGGCTGCTATGCTGGCTCGTCATATTTCCTGTGGTTGATCCTGAAGGACTACCCATCCCTGGCTCATCTGGCCGAGAAGCTGAGGGAGAAGAACATCCAGACCATCTTCGCCGTCACCGAGGATGTGGTCCCCCTGTATGAGGTGGGAGCCGCAGATCTTTCCAGCACCAGTGATACTTTAGTGAAGAAGTTCAAGTTCCGGTGACCTTTGATTAGATACGTGGATTGATCAATGATCCAGTGATCCTGAGGTTGCAAGAATCTGCTTTGCTGTCCATGAGTTGCATTGGGCTGAATATGGAAAACTTCTGTTGAAAAATGTGCCAGTTTACCTACCTGGTTCTTTATTCTTACAGCCTATCCAAGGGTCCAACAGCATGTTACCACTGCTGATTTCTTTCTGTTTATTTTGCAGTAAAATGTCCTATTATCTTGGTTTCAGAAACTGAAGCAGATATTTCCTACTTGTACTGTTGGGACCTTATCAAATGACTCCCACAACATCCTGCAGTTGATTGTCGAGGCTTACAATGTGAGTTCAATTCAATTCAATTCAATTCAGTTCAAAGCTTTATTGTCATTTGTACAAGGTACAGTGTACAGAGTGCAATAAAATTCTTGCTTGAATGCTTCATCACAGACTAAACAATTAACAGAGTAGTACAACATTACAATAGCTAGCATTAAATAAGCAACTAATAAATAAGTTATTGACAGACGCAGGTGTAAAGTCTTCTTAAACAGTCTGTAGCATGTGTACTGAGAGTGTGTTAGCAACATTGTACATTTTAATCTGAGGGCCAGAAGCACACAGCCCGTCCATGCCCTCAGGGCACATGCCACTGCAGGCTCAATGTCATCGTACCCATAGAAATGTGGCTGGTGACCTGTGCCCCTCAGGCTCTGACCTCGGAGGTCATCATGGACAACAGCGAGCTGCCCCCTGGGTACCAGATCGAGTACAGCAGCACCTGCAAGGGTCACGTGACCCAGACGGGGGGGGCGGGACGCAGGTGCTCCGGTGTTTCTATTGGAGATGAGGTGAGCATGTCCCTGCTGGCAGGCTGCTGCCCCCCTAAGCGTCTTTGATTGACGCGTGCTTCCTGTCCCCCCCCCGCCATGGTCAGGTGACCTTCCAGGTGAGTGTGACGGCGCCACCCTGCAGGGCTGAGACGGCCGAATCCCGGCTTCTGATCAAAGCACAGGGCTTCAGCGAGGAGGTGGAGGTCCTGCTCCACCCTCTGTGCCGCTGCCAGTGTGCCAAGGACGGCGAGCCCCGCAGCGGCAACTGCACGGGCCACGGGACACTGGAGTGCGGGGCCTGCAGGTGGGGGCGCCCCCTACTGGTGGGATATTTAGACACGTCACCCTACATCCTTTACTGTATCCACCCTACTTCACTGTATGCACATTCAAGACATTATTGTGAGACATTCACCAGGCAGGATGGAGTCCAGAACCACTTGGCGAGGTGAAGGAAATGGAGTCTGATTTGGACATGGGGTGGAGAAGAGTTAGAAAGCAAGGAAGAAAATCAACTGGGGGGGGGCTGATATTTACTTCCTTATGCAAATAGATAAGGGCCAAATGATTGGATTATTATTACAGTTCAGCAACATTATGCAGCAGTAACATAAAGTCAGCTGAGTTTCTGAATCTACTGATTGGCTGGCCAGGTTATACCTCCATCCATCACCGATGGACTTTTTAATCCCCTAATGACATCAGCATACTCCAGGACGAAAATGCCTGGATTTATTGGACTTAATCTGTGGAAGATTAGTTCAGGGAGCATGAAGACTCATTTTCACATGTGATTTGGCCATCAATTAACCATTGAAAGGCTGCGCCGAAGAAGATTTTACAACTGGAGCAACTGAACACCTGAAATCGACTATTTAATATGTGGTTGACTGCCATGCCACCTGTGGGTCATTCCAATATCTCAGGTGTGACGCGGGTCACGTCGGCACGTTCTGCGAGTGTGAGGCGGCCGTGGCGACCGTGGGCAACCTGTGCCGACGGGACAACGCCTCGGAGGCATGCGGTGGGCGCGGCGACTGCGTGTGCGGCCAGTGTGTGTGCCACAAGGTCCGCCGGAGTTCGGAGCATGCCTACTATGGGGAGTACTGCCAGTGTGACGACCTACACTGCGACCAGCACCAGGGTGTCCTGTGCGGAGGTATGGGGGCCTAATGTGTGCCACGGGTGACCGGGGGAAATGCCTGCACAGAACCACGTGTCTGCCGACCAGCCTCTCCTAGTTCCATATCTTTTATGACTTATTCTTCCGCGAAAAGGTTGTTATGGTAATAGACCGTTAGCCGAACAGTCCGTCGACACTTTGTGCCTTATTTAATCTAACTGTTTCGAGGGCAACGGGAAACAGGAACAGTTTCATAATGTTAGGAAATGTGACTGAGAAAAGCTCCCCGCGAACAATGTCAATTCCCCTAAGTTACGGGGCGGGGTTAGTGGTCTGCTGGCGAGGCCATGGTGGGCTGACCTGGCGTGCTTCACGGGCGCAAGGGCGGGGCAGGTGCGAGTGCGGAGTGTGCCGCTGCTCCGCGGGCTTCAGCGGCAGCGCCTGTGAGTGCCCCACCTCGACGGCGACCTGCCTGGGACCCAACGGCTTACTGTGCAGTGGGCGGGGCCACTGCGTCTGCGGCGCCTGCGTCTGCGCCGACGCCCGATTCCAGGGCCCCGGCTGCGAGCTCTGCCCCAGTTGCCCGGACGTGTGTGTCGCGCACAGGTAGGGGGCGCCGCCGCGTCTGAATCCCACCTGAGGGGTTTGTGGGGTCTTCGGAGGACATGCTGACCACACCTTTTCCTCGGCAGGGAGTGTGTGCTGTGCCAGATCTCCTCCCCGGGTTTGGCAGACGGGCACTGCGACGCCGAGTGCGGTTCGCTGAACCTGACGCTGGTTCCGGGCCCCCAGCTCCTCCCCCAAGAGAGCCAGGGGGCGGGGCTTCGGCGGTGCCGTGAGAGGGACGCCGATGGCTGCTGGGTGCAGTTCTCCTATCAGGCCGAGCGGGGGAACAGCTCCGCCCACCTCACCGTAGCCCTCCATAGAGGTAGCCCCCCAAGTCCGCCGACACACGCGGGGTGCAGGCAGCTCTGGTCACAGCAAAGAATTAACATTAAAATCAAATGATGCTTTATTTTCCATTTGCACATTCTTAGCAGGCCACATCTTCATCTCCTTGATCTTCACACACATATAGAGGCGGCATCTGGGCTCAGGGTCTGCCAACCATCCCTCACCCCTGGAGCATTTTCTGGGGAGTTAAGGGCGCCATACTTGTGACTATTTTGCCATGCATGGGATTCAAACCAAACAACCTTCCGACCACAGACACAGAGGCCTAAGCAGCCACGTGCTAATTACCTCGCCCTACAGCAGTAGGACATCAATCTTTGCTGTCCTAGAGCTCCTTCTCCATCGATTCCACCCTCCAACTAAGCTTAACGTCGTGGTCCCCGTGGCCTTCGGCTTCATGTTTCCTATGCCACCTCCTCCCAGAATGCCCACCGGGCCCCAACGTGGTCCTGATCACGGCCGTGGTGTCGGGCTCCGTGGTCCTGCTGGGCCTGGCTCTCCTGCTGCTCTGGAAGCTTCTTACCACCATTCATGACCGCCGGGAATTCGCCCGTTTTCAGAACGAGGTGGAGCGAGCACGCTGGGACACAGTGAGTGCGGTCGCTGATGCCGGCGGCCCCCCGACCTGCCGCGATGGGGCATTCGAACGTGCAAGGGGGTGTCGTCATTTTGCTCAAGATCATTTCCTCTGTCTTCCTTCTAGGGCGATAACCCAATCTACAAAAGTGCAGTCACCACAATCAAGAATCCAAAATACAAGGCACACTGACATCCCTCCACGCGGCTCCCAGGCCCCCCTGCACTTCCTGTTCAGAATCACACGTAGTAGAGCACAATGGGCAGTAACTGTACCCAAAGTAAAGTATTTGGCATGTGGGGTCTCACTTGCTAACTGTCGCTAACTGTGTTACGTTTAAGTGACGTTTCTGAATGACCCTAAGCAACATTCTGAGTGTTCAGTAAGGAATGCAGGAGGTCATGCTTAACAGGGACCAATATCAGTCCGTTTTACAAGGATAGAATTCATATATTTTGTAAAAATGCATAAAACGGCTACTACAAATATTTCATGCTACCTGCATATACTAAGAAAGATAAATGTGAGAAATTATCAGATTATTTTTCTATAAAGTTGTCAACTCTAAATGTCAAAATGCTTGTGTTTCTCTTTTTTGGAACGTTAAAGTATGAGGGCGAGGTGATACCCCTTAGTCCCACAAGGGGGCAGCAATACGAATTATTTCTGTTACACCGTTCACTGTATTTTATAATGACGTAATGCTGAATGCGGGTTGATGTTTCGTGTACTGACTTGTATTCTGTGTCTGTATAAATATGCAACATGCGATAGTTTAAATCTATACTATAAATGCAATAAAACCTCTGTTATGAAACATATAAAACAGATCTCCCGGAGAATCTGCCTCTAAATAGCCAGTACTCACGTGCAACTGTATGATCACATGCCACACAGGAACACAAGACATTTTTTCATGGAGTAACAGACAATTCAGGGAGAATAGGAAATAAACATCAAAAACTCCTTCATCTTCAGATTTCTAGTAATTTGTCCAGGTTTGAGAAGTAGAGAGCCTGAGCTGTGCCAGGCAGTGTGTACAGTATTATGGTCTGTCTCCGCCGACCCCTGATGTGCAGCGCTAATCCTCACGCTGAGCTGCTATCCTAAACCAGGCTGCACCGGTGCTCCACAGCGCCCCCTATGGGAACGTCTGGGCGGATCCCTGTGGTAGTGGGAGGAGGGCGGGAAGGGGGTGTTAAAGGAGGGTAGCCGCACACAAGAGGACCTCCGTGGCAATGTCAGCGGGGAGGGAGAGAGAGAGGGAGATGGAGAAGGGGGGGCAGTGGGGGATGGGGCAGCTTCTGGAGCCGGAAAAAAGAAAGGCGCCCCCCACCAGGCAGCACTCAGGGGGTCAGCTTGATGTTCAGTCACGATAAAAGCCCCCTGATCTGACATGCGCCCCCGAAAGCAACAACCATCGTCCAGATCTGAGGCTCCAACCACAGGAACCTGGCATTTCTGAAAAAAGGGATACTAGGCTGAAAAGTGCATATAATTATACCACGGCTTACGGGATATTTTTGAATCTGTTAAGCTAGGAGCTTGACTGGAACAATGCAGGTTAAGTAGCGGGGGCACCTCCCGGGATTTGCACAGGCAGCCTGCTGAGTGATGGAGTTCCCTTAGTCATCGCGTCGCCCGCCGTCCCCAGACCCGCAACGCTCCTCTTTGGTCCTCGGAAAGGAATCGGAGCGCTGTGGGTTTTGATGAGAGAAAGAGCTGCATTGCGCCCTCTATCTGTCTTCTGGGTCACATGTTTGCCGCAGATATGTCGCTGAAGGTGGGGGGGGCTTTCTACATGCCCACGGGGGATGCTGGGAGCCACACAGCATTACAACATGAGGTCCACCTGCTAGCAGCCTTCCTTATAGAGGCTGATCAACATCAACTGCATTTCATCGCGCCTACACAAGTATTGGAAGCGGCAAAACACTCCCATTAAGACTGCAGGTTGCTTTGGTTCTGCCCTCAGCTTTATCTCCTGCTGATTTTTGACAGAGGCAGCCATTTTTGTAGTCCATGATGAGCTCAGCTCTTCATTAGCGCGTAAATTTGGTACGTACCTCCATGAAGCCATATGCCGCATTATAACCATTCAGTGAAGCCCAAAGACTACAGATATCATTGGTATAAAAAGGATTTTATGTCTTTCATAACCATATGTGAGTCTCCTCTTCGTTATTCCACCTTTTTCCGATAATATCCAGCAATTTGAAATAGTGTTAATTATGTAGCGATTACAGCTAATGACTTAGAGCTCTGTGATAAATTACTTTCCTTGCTGATATCCCATCCCTTAAACTATAGTGGTGGATGGAAACATGGATAAGCCCAGGCTTTCCGGATTCTCCGACACGCGGCCGGATCCCATGCCGATTTGAATGCGACCTCCACGACTTAAACAAACGGGAACCCTCCAGGAAAACGTTAATGTGAGATGACCGGCGCCCAGAGGATCTCACTCGCGTCGGATCATGGCAGTATGGTGGCGAGTGCCAGTGCGCCCGTTGTACTTAGAGGTAAATTATTTACAAGCTTTTTATCAAGACACATGGAGGGGTGCGGGACTCACATGTGGCACTGGCTTGCTGGTACCCTAAAAATGGACTGGGCATTGACGTCAGTTTCAGGTGTAGGTGGGTGGGCCTTAAAAACAATAATAATAATGATCATAATAAACGGACGTATAAATAGCAGACATTTTTGTCCACAGATACATACAAGTGAGCCATTATAGCACAGTGCATACATACATGCTGTCATAAGTGTGACTAAGCTAAGCTTCCAGCGCATGTACAGATGCAAGTGAACGCAGTTTTGGAGACGGAGCTACAACAACAACTATGCAACAACTTTGACTAAGTAAGGAGCGAGTACGACTACTCAAGGGGGTGAAGCGCGACATAAGAGCATTCAGAGTACATGAAGACAAAGAGGCATCAGGCTAGTAGAGGAATTCTTGGGACAAGTGGGTCTTGAGGCATTTAAGGTGCAGAGGGAGTCTGGTGGCTGGACTTGGTCCAATAGCTCATTCCACCATTGGGGAACCACACAAGACACCCATCCAACACTTTTCGCATGGTGGAGAGAGCTACAAGCACCATTGGTTTGTTGACCAAAGGGGGCAAGATGGGACATTTGATGGAGATGGGTACCTGTCCATTGATGTACCTGTAATAGTAATAATTATTATTTATTATTATTGTTCGTAAATTATTCCCTGTCTATGAATTACTGTCACATAAACTCTGGCCCATAACGTTTTTAAGGTCAGCAGTTTGACAGACATTTCTATATAGGCCTAGATATTACAGCCAAAATTTGCGATGTTTTCGCTCTATGTGTAAACTGAGAACCCCACTCCACCAGCGCCATGCTTTATATTCAAAATCAATCTGTAATCTCTTATCCAGAATATTATTCAAATGCTTAAAATTCAGATTTTGGTGGCGGGTTTTCTATTATTCTCTTATCCAACATTATCACCGGATCTTGGTGTCAATGGAGGGATTGCCGGGAACATGCCTGAGCGCGGCTCCATAATCAAAGCGCCCTGAATACGCGGGCGTGCGAATTAATAATTCATCTTTTAATTTATGGTACATAGGCCAAATGAAGACGCCCCAAGAGGTACCTCTTGGGAATATATTGGGAATATGGGCATTAAACCTTACAATGACTATGCTTTTTGCAATATCTTGGTTAATATTTCTGATTTTTAAAATGTACGGCCTACTGTTTAATGATACAAACTGTCGACAAAATTAAATTAAGCAATTATTCTTAACTTCTGTTTGTTTATGAAAATAAGATGAGATAAGAAGAATTTTTGTTTACAAGAAATAGCGAAAATACGATACCATTTATCACCGATTTCGGCTGTTTTAATCACTGAGGAAATAAGGCATTATAAAACCGAGCAAACTGTATTGAGCGTATACCTTCACATTCACGTTAAGGCAGGGAGGCGCAAAATAAAAGGCGCCCCTATGTGGCCGAGCAGCACAGCTGACACCACCAGACTGAGTCATGCTTGTGTATTGCTATGTTGAGGAAAAGGTAAATCTGCTGGTGGCCGTCCCATTTATAGCATAATGGTGTCAGCGCAACTTGTTTAACTCACACATTAATGCGATTATGTGCCAAAAAGCGAGAACCGAGAACCTTACCTCATTTTTTCTTACCACGTAGGTGTCTCTAAAGATCCGTTATGTATGTATGTGTGCCTTTGTGTCACATAGGCCTACTGAAAAAAATAAAAAAATGTATATATATATGTATGTATATATATATATATACACATACATATATATGTGTATATATGTAAATAAAATAAGTACACGAACATGTAAGAACGTAAATAAGAAATAAAGAAATAAAAGTAAAACAAAATAAAAGAAAATCTGATTCTTTGATAAGCTTCTTGCCGTTGTATCATACAAAAAATGTTTAAGGACTTAAGAGCAGGTGGTGTTGCGGTTAAAGACGCTGACTTACAGTCGGAAAATTGCAGTAGGAAACACCGTACACTGCATGCATTTGCCGACAACAGGCTCATTGTAAATGTCATTTTAAAACTTGAACCTCGGGTTTTTTTTAACCGTATAAAAGACACTGGACAAAATCGCACCCTTTGTGCCGCTTTATAACCTTGTCGCACCGGGGGGATCAGCTCTCGGTATCGTGGTACCGGTCCGGCCCGGATCACATGTTGCTGACCCATTCGTGCGATCCGTGGAGTTACCCGGGGGAGGGGGTGTCTAACCCCTAACTTTGGCTGCTGACTGAGCTCATCAGCCCCCGTCTCTCCACAGGTGATTGGTGCCACTCGCCGTCCAATCGCAGCGCGCTCGTTTCGCCATCGCAAAGTTGTTAACCCCATACCGGAGTGTATTCCTCCGGCTTGATCAGCTTTAATCTCCCTGGTGCTCTTTCCAGCCGCCCCCTCCCCCTCCTTCAAACCCTCCCGTTGATTTCCATAATATTTTACAGGCACAAGACGCGTGTCGGTTCGGCGGGTCTGGGAGATCGCTTCGCCCCCGGAGATGGTGTCCGGAGGGAGCCCGACAAATGTCTCCCAGTTATTCTGCTGCATGGCGTTTGCTGTTTGCCAAACACGTACCAGTCTCGTTTTTTTCTTTTTGATAACCTAGTTGGCCAGGACAGCTAGTTAGAATGTTGAGTATGATTTTCATCTCCCATCCGCGGCGTTACTGGTAAGTTCTTGCTGATTTTTAAATATAATTTATATTTTTCGTATTATAATCTCGTCCAGTACTAGCGTGTCACATTTGTAGTACCGATTGCCATTTTCTACGTGTGCTCATGTGTAGCGAGCATTATGTCTCTCCGGCTTGGCTACATATGTATTAATTTCGCCCGTGGTTGTCGCGTCAAGACATTACTTGATTTTTATTTGTGTTTTTCTTCCTCTTCTGTTGAATGTTGAGCCAAAGTGCGCTACTGGGTGTTTTTTATCAGTATTTTCTTGCGCACATATCGCCCCGATTATGGACAAAGAGTCGGCCGCGATCTAAGTAGAGGAAGGTGACGCCGTCTTTTTTTGCTCGAATCTTATAATGGGGGGGGAAACTTGCTGGTTTGTCTTGTCCGACTTCTCCCCCCCCGCCCCGGCCGGCCGGAGCCCCCCGGAGCCGCAACGCAAACTGCGTACGCAGCGCGCAGCCGCTTCACCTTTGTCTGGGTGCGCGCAATACACGCATGTGTCTTTAAAATAATTAAAATAAAGTAGATTTAAAATGGTGTGTCGATGTGGATAAGCGGCCGTGGACATGCTATGAAAATGCTTTTCTTTTCCCGGATTTTGCGTGGTGGGTGCAGCGGGGGGGGGGCTGCCCTTGTGTTAAAGGTGGAGGTTGGCGTGTTGACATATCGTGGGGTAACGTGCCGCGTTAAGGGCGCGTTTCATGTTAACTATCTGACAGACTGGTCAGTAAATGCGTGGATAACGTCAACTAGCTGAGCAACTAGTTAGCAAAACCCGTTTAGTGTTTCATGTCAAAACTATGATTAGGGAGGGAAAGGGGGGCATGCGGTTCGATGTGGAATCATTTATGGCTTTTTGGTTTTCAGGGTGGCGCTGTGCGAATACACATGCGAATAATTTAAAATATTTAACGACAAATAAGAAGTGGGGCATAGTCCGTTGTGACACCGTAATGTGACATGCGTCAGATCTGGGCTATCAGTCCGGGGTCGCCTTGTCTGCTCATCATCTTAAATAAATTCATAGGGGAATATACCCCCAGATGCCTTCTGACGCCGGATCTAATTGCACATGATTGAAAATCGTCCACAGGCTGTATTTAAGCGGCTACGGGTCATGCATGCCTTCAAGAGCCGATGTTAAGGTCTGCTTTGCCGATTTGAAATCTTTCAAGATGACATTTCCTGAACTTGACCTAATTATTATTATTTTATTTTTTTCCCTTTTCTTTCAAATGTGTACTGCAAAAAATGGAGTATACCATCTGGGGATTCAAATGTATATCCAACAATATTCCTGCACAAGGGTATTGGTGAGGACAAAATTACTATCCAGAAGCGAATTTTTCCTTTGTGCTCAAAGAAATATGACCTGTATACCCCGCAGCTGAAGAGTGTTTGGTGGAACAGGGCAATACATGCAGTATATCTGTGAGATATAATGCTGTAATCTCCCTGGGGATTGCAGTCTGCTGTTCTCTGGGAGGTTACATCCCTAGTCATAAACTGACCCGACTGACAGTAGGCGAATGTAAATTTTTACAGTGTTGCATGTATAGATGTCATAAACCTTCAGAGCTCTTAATACATCTATTTAAATGCTCTTGCTAATGCTGTGTTTTTGTTTGAAATGGAGCTGCGTACTGCAAACAAAGGGCGTGCTTTCCTTTGCTGTACTTTTTATTTATCCATGAAACTGAACAATTCAGACGCTTCACCAGCCCAGGGGGCAGCTTGTACAGTAATGGAAATGGGGGGGGGGGGTGTTATAAAATGACTGCTGGGGGTGGGTGCAGTTTTGCGTAAAATGTCCTGGATGTTTTCTGTTTTACTGACATGTAAAAGCCTGCCCTTCTCTGGTAGGGATGAACGGTGTTTGGCGGTGGCAGCAAGGCATGCTGGGTAATGCACGCCTGCCCGTATTCCTGCAGCCCATTTGTCTCTGGGTTTGCACTGAACCGGTGACATGGTCGGTGTGGAAAGCCGCCCTGGGTTCTGTCCCTAGGCTGCTTTCCACCAGAGGCGGAGTTATTCAGCTTCTGGGTGTGGGGCTAAAAAATCACATTAGTGGCAGTCAGCTGGAAAAATGGAAGCCATAACAGGCCTGAACATGGTGATTTGTGGTGAACGGTT
Source organism: Pollimyrus isidori (assembly GCA_019775955.2). Classification (NCBI taxonomy): domain Eukaryota; kingdom Metazoa; phylum Chordata; class Actinopteri; order Osteoglossiformes; family Mormyridae; genus Pollimyrus; species Pollimyrus isidori. The sequence goes on from JABFDZ020000001.1 coordinate 31,613,937, forward strand.
TGGCTGGAGTCAACAGACAGAGGGGTGGGTCACAGTTGCTTTTTTATTTTCTCTTACAGGTTAGTCGGTTGTCGAAGAAATGCCAAATTATTTGCTAAGAGAGACCATACACATATGTGGCAGGGCGCGGTGGTGGCTTGGGTTACGATGCAGTGCCTGTGATCAGAAGCTTGCCGGTTCATATCCTACGGTCAGCAAGGTGTTGTCACCATGAGCAAGGCCCTTAACTTCCAGTTGCTACATCTGCAGACTCGCCCTGCCCCCTCAGATGTCCATCTCTTTGGAGCTAAGTAAAGGGAATGCAAGACACAAACTGACATTTCAGCCGGGTCTGTAGGTCCTACAGGGCTTTCGGGCCGGGCTATAAGCGCCAGGAGGGGCTCAGTTGCCTTTAAGAGCCATTTGCCTGGCGAGATATCTGTACAGATGGGTAAAAATGACTGGGTATCATAAGTGGCAGCTAATTGGCAAAAACGGTGTTAAAATCCTTTGACTGTAAAGAACCCGCTTGATGGATCAGGCTCCCGGCGTGTCTATTAAGTGTGGATGTATTTATCGCAGCTGGGGTCGCCATCGCTGGTGTTGGGGGGGGGGAAAGAGGGTTTCTTTGAACGGATAAATGAATTTGCCTGGCTAGTGGTAGCAGCCATCTGATTTCAATTCGAGGAGAAGCACTGTTGCTCAGAAATGCGGCTGTTCCATGTGGAGGCTCCGTGGTCCTGGGCTTCGGACTTGTCTTACCTGCTTAGATGTCCTCTGTGGTGATGCTCTGTACGGCTGAGATGTGTGGTTTCCTGATCTTAATTTTTGGTACGGCGTGCTGAGGTGGTTAGATTAGCCTTACCTGGCCAAATTCTCAGTCACGGCCCCTTTTATTGTTTGCCGCGTGGTAGTTTAGAATAGCCACCTTTTGGTATAAAATTTTTCCCTTGTTCTTTCACATATTACGGGTGGAAGGTCTATGGCATCCAAGACCAGCTAGCCCCTTAGCAAGCTTAGCTACCTGCCCCAAGACCGGCATTATGCGGAGACCATAGACCAGGGGTCTCAAACTCCAGTCCTGGGGGGGCGGAGCCCTGTGTATAGCTTAGCTCTCTCCCTGTTCCACCACAGATGATTCAGCTCAAGAGCCGGGTGGGAATTGGCACAAGGAGTTGAATCGGGTGTGTTAAATGAGGGGAAACCCAAAAATGTGCAGGGCTCTGGCCCCCCAGGACTGGAGTTTGGGACCCCTGGTCTATGGTCTCCGCATAATGCCGGTCTTGGGGCAGGTAGCTAAGCTTGCTAAGGGGCTAGCTGGTCTTGGCTGGGGGAGTTGGATTTCTGGCGGGGTTTCCTTGGCCCATGTGGTAGCCAGCTGTCCACCTTCAGATTCTCCGAGTTCCTCCGCCCAAAGAGGGAGGATTGGGATGACTTTTAGATGTTTCTCCTGCCTGTTTGCCAATCTGTAGCTTGTCGGAATGGTTTAATCTTCTTGGGTGGTCACGTGCCTGGTGGACGGAGTACTGGCTGCAGTTCATTCCCTGGGTGCCGGGACACCCTGTGGTCACCCATGCAGTGGGTGTTTGGACTGACATTGTGCCGGTTACTCCTTCTGGCTGCTCGGATGACTTGGAAGCTTGCGGTGAATTCGTTCGTTCTAGCAAATGTTTTTTGTTTTTTAATGAATTGGATCTTTCTACCGTTAAAGCAGTGACTTCAAAGGTTTTTCTGATCTCTGTCCCTTCCCGTCTTGTCCACCCTGGAAGCGTCCGACCAGCACCAGCGCTGAGGACGCCGAAGCTCTGATCTCCGCCAGCTTTGGCTCACCTGACGCCTGCCTCAGTCCCGTTGGACTTCCAGCTCCTCGTTGCATATGGCAGCTGGTGTGCCGGCTTTCTACTGCGTCGTCATCCACCTCCGGTGCCTCAAGTGCATGATCGTACTTGCGTTCAGCTTCTTAATTGATTATGGTAGCGTGGCCGAGTCCAGTTAATGGGATTTTCTATGCGCCAGATAGCTGTGGTTCACTGTATTGGTGCCGGGTGCTGGCTGTCCCAAGCTGATCTCTCCTGGACTAAAAACCCTCCCAGTGCTCATGGATGAGTCATCTAGGCAAGTTACCCAGACAATAATGGGTCTTGAATCCATGCAGGAAGATTAAGTATTGCATAGCGTAGAGTGTTCTCAAGGCAACCGTGGATTTAATGATGAATTATTTTTAATGAAAGGCAGTCTGGTGGCCTAAGTGATGATGGACTTCAGGCCTGTGGCTGTCTGTAAGTGGCTGCTGCTTCAGTGTAGGGTGGTGTCTGGCTCATCCGGCCCGTTCTTTAATTTGGTTTGATTGGATCTTTATAACATTATGAATTGATGTTCTAGTTACCATGGCAAAAACTATTGCTTCTTTCAGAGGATTAGGTGCCATTTCACTGTATGGGGAAAAAATGTCAAATGCATTTCATTGATTTTACTTTGTGTGTGGACCTTGAACATTTGGCGGTGGTTAATTTGCATCAGCCAGCCTTTTAAATACTCAAAAGTATATAACTATCGAGTGATGTACTTAATTATTTATACTATATAATTAAGAGCCAGAAGCTTTCTTATAAGTACAGCAAGTCAGAAATGTGAAATGCCAGGGTATTTCATGGTGAGTGTGTAAAATGCACCAGTTAATCCTAATTGAGTTCAGACGGATTGGGGAGCGGGCAATACAGATGGTGATGGGGGCATCGAGCGTCTGGACTGCCCCAGTGGGTATTTAAAAGGATGTTGTGTCTGAGAGCCTCTGTTTGTTACACTTTCTGTCACTTGACATGGTCCATCATATGGCTGGGCAATTAATCGAAAATTAATCAAAACCAACATGCGGAGTCTAATCAACGTAATCTTGCCCATGTTGTTTACTTCATTTTTAATTCATGTCCTTTCCCGGTTAAAGACGCACTACTGCACTGCGTGTGTTGTCACATGACTCTGCCCTGTCCAGTCTGCAACATGGAAACAACATGGAGGAGATCTCAAACACTGAGCAGGCCGACCGAGCCACTCCAGCAGCATGTACCAAAGATAAATGATGTGTCTGTTGTCTGAACACACTTTAGTGAAGACTGCAACAAAAAGAGGTCAAATGGAAACGCTGCGAGGGGGGGAAAAAAACTGTTCTAGCTACCAAAGGTAATACTACCAAACCGTTTCAGCACTAGCGATATTTAAAATGCAGTAGAGATTGCTTTTAGTGATCACGTTTATAGTGATCAACTGCTGTTATGGATCAAAAAGCTTGGGACAGAATCATTCCTGTACAAATACCGTTTCAGCGATTTTGCTTAGTCATTAAATAATCTGTTTACAGTGTTCATTTTGAGTCTTTTTAAACATGACAACATATAGGGAAAAAAAGAGTTTTGTAGCATGTTTGAATACGACACAGTTGAGTAACTTATGTAGTACATCCATCCATCCATCCATCCATCTTCTTCCGCTTATCCGAGGTCGGGTCGCGGGGGCAGCAGTCTCAGCAGGGAAA
>JABFDZ020000001.1:31620255-31630829 GCA_019775955.2 Pollimyrus isidori
GCTCATCAGAAGCCGGTAGGATAGAAAACCTACTGGACGGTAGCTCTCCAGGACCGGAGTTGGACACCCCTGCTCTAAGTGGAACACGTGCAATTACAATTATAACTAATTAATACATTTAACAAAATAAACATTTATAAAATAGAATTAGTGTTGAGTGTGTAAGCCGCCATGCTGAAATTACATCACAGGAGCAATACGGAATTTAATGCAATGCCACGCAATCTTGACCGACATCAGGGTCATAAAAGAGGCGTGTTTCCGACGGGACGTGATGTTTTCATCCGAGTTCCGAGTTGGAAAGAAATAATCGAAACAACCATTCGATCAATACAGAGGTATGTGTATGTGTTTTTTCTTCCACGCCAATAAGGAGTCAGGAGCCGCTTGTATAGATCTTAAGATTCAGCCTTTATTGCCACATCGAGGTTATAGCCAAAGCTGGACACCATGCAGTAGTGTGTCCAATACTGTTGTACACTAATTTCTATACATTTTCTTCTCGAGTAACAATATCTCGTCACTTAAGCATCATCATTTCTTCAACCATTCACCATCGTTGTCCACACCCCTAGATGATGCTTGTCAATCATTTCTTTTACTATTTGGTCCCTCGTCTGAACATAATGGTGCCATGACCAACTCTAGTTGCGTTTATAGTAAGGACTCTAACAGGTTATCATGTAGAGTATCAATCACTACAGGGTGTCGGGTCAGAACAGCAATCACCTATGTTCAGGTGAGTAAAGATGTAATGAGAGAATGTCCAGGTCCAGAAATCATCTCCAAATGTAGTCCTTCATATAGGTATCAGGTGTGCATGTGGTGTTCTACAAAGAAATAAAAGAAATATATGTAATTATTCTTACAACAAATATATGGAAGGCCAACGGGGCCATAACGTCTTAAAACTTTATGCCTAAAGATGTCAAATATTATCGGCCAGTCACGTAAAATTTGCAAGCCTTTAGATGCAAAAAAATCAACATGTCGATTTTTTACATGCAAAAAATCAACATGTCAATATTTCACATGCAAAAAACAAATGTCAATTTTTTACGCCTAAGGACGTAATTTTTTTTACACCTTCAGACGTCAAATTAGGACAAACACTTAACTATTTAAAAATATAATAAAAAATGTGCATGTACTGTATGCTGTAACACATGTGGACAGAAGAGCAGACACAGATATGCGAGGCAACGGGCTTTTATTCCTGAGCCAGAGAAAGGCAGCAAAAGTGTCCAAATCGCAAGGCAAGAGACGAAGTCGATAGGCAGGCGAGGGGGTGGATCCAAGACTGCAGCTCGGGCCGCTGACACGAAGCAGGCCAGGTCAAGTAGTGGGAAGTCCTGTGTCTCGCTGTCGGGGGGGTCGAACTGACAAGACAGAGCATCTGTCTCGACGTTTCGCTTCCCCTGCATGCAACTCACCGGAAGGTGAAGCGGGCGAACCACAGGGCCCATCAGGCTTGACGGGCCGACAGGCGTTTTGCGGTCTGCAGGTACTCTAGGTTCTTGTGGTCCGTGAGCACCAGGAACGGATGTCTGGCCCCCTCCAGCCAGTGCCTCCATTCCTCCAGCGCTAACTTCATGGCTAGCAATTCACGCTCCCCTACCTCGTAATTACTTTCCGCCGCGGAGAGCTTGCGGGAAGAATAGGCGCAAGGGTGGCGGCGTCCCGTCCCAGGGTCCCGCTGGATCAGGACGGCCCCCACCCCAGCCTCCGAAGTGTCCACCTCCACCTCAAATGGCAGGTCGGGATTAGGTTGCTTCAAAACGGGGTCGACGAAAAGCAAGATCCTCTACAGAGGTCCAAGGAAGGCGGGTAGGCTTACCTCAAGTGAGGGAGGTGAGCGGCCACTTAACTAAAATTCCTGATAGAGCGGCGATAAAAGTTTGCAAAAACACATTAATGAAGGCAAGCTAAACTAAAGAACTGAGAACGAGTAAATTAAGAGTCTTTTTTACAGTGTTTTTTTAAATACCCAGCCGCGAATTCCTTCCTTCAGTAGCAAACCTTGCGTTTGTCTTCATCAGTCACGTGTCTGCACTGTCCAACACGCCCCCACTCGCCATTTTGAGTGTATCGCGGACGTAAACACATATTTCATATTCAGTAGTTTTTTCTCCACAAAAATGTAATGTTTTATGTAATGAATTATAAGAAATTTTACCAGAACAATTACCAGAACGTACTAGTAATGTAGTTGTTTAAGAAAGGAAAAGAGTCAAGAACACCACAAAAATGTCATTTCATGGACATAACTTTATTGGTCATATTTGCATTATGCAAATATTCAGTATGAAGTGCTAAATAATATTCCATACATAAAATTAATAGATTTATGCATAATATTGGCGACAAAATAACACTTATATACTATCATATACTAACCAGACGTATGGTTTATATTTATGCTATCGCTCGTGTATGTACATCTTATTCTCATATGTATCATAAGGTAATAACAAACCTGCGAATCCAGCATTTGTTTCTCTGACATCCCAGCACACGCCTCCTCTTCACTCCGACTTGCAGAACTGTCGTAAACATGGAAATGAGTTACGTTGTGAAACTGCGGTTACTTGCGATTACTTTTTCTGAAGGACCCGGATGTGTGTCACATTAGATTGAAATTGAATTTGCGAATTGAATGATAAATTGCACGATAAATGCTATTTCAGGTTACTGGAATTCAGATTCAAACTATTAAATCCAGATTCGGTTTTGTAATGCGGATAACTGAAGATTCAAATATACAAAACTGATATTCAGTTTCTAGTGGCAGAAATATCAGCCCATAGCCGCTCCAGTGGACAGAATGTGATGCAGTCAGGGGCGTAATTTCCGAGGGGGTTATGAACCCCCCAATAATCAGATCCAGCCACTACAACCCCCCCCCCCAATATAATCACTCCAGTTAAAGAATTACGAATTCACTAAAACGCAACTTTCTTACAGGGAACAGCAGACACCTCGCGCGCTGTCCGCACACCCCCTACTTTGTAGCCGGGGCGACGCGAACGCGCACGCGCGCGGGCCCGCGCGGGAATGGCTGTCGCGTGACGGGAGAGAGGGGGGGGGCCGGGCCGCCAGGAGCGAGCGGACGGTTACGGAGTTTTTAATGTCCGCCATGTTGGCCATGGCGTACTGAGCCGGGGAGAGAGAGAGCGGAGGCAACGGGAAAAAACACATCGAGAGGGAGCGACCGAGATCCGGGCCTTCCCGGCGTCGTCCTGGAAAGCACCACGGACGCATCAATGAAAACTAAAACTGGAGCGGATGCGCTTTTTATGGGATCGCGTAGATTTATGCTGCGTCTTTAATCATAAGAATGAGTAAACTGTCGTTTCGGGCGCGGGCGCTGGACGCCGCCAAGCCTCTACCCGTCTTCCGCTGCGAGGATTTACCCGACTTGCATGAATATGCCTCGATCAACCGGGCAGTACCGCAGATGCCGACTGGGATGGAGAAAGAAGAGGAATCGGTACGTTTAGCCGTCCCGAAGCGGGAGTCGGATAATGACACCGGGCTATTGGTGTACGAGGGGCGCCCCTGTCCTGTCTGCGCAGGTTTGCACAAAATGGCCGCCATGTCCCTCTTTTCAGAAAGGCGCTATTATGATGCGCCTCGACCGTGCCAGCTGGAGTAAAACGCCGCATACGCGGACATAAGGTCCTGTTATCTCTGAATCGTGTGGTAAAGGCCAGTTGCGGCGGCTCGTTTGTCTTGGAATCGGTTCGCCGAACACAAAGGGGTCACGTGATGGGAGTCGAGCCCGCCATCTTGTCCGCGGTCTTTCTGCTCCGGGGCGCGCCTGTGCCGCTGCAGCTGCGTCGGGCCGCAGCCAGGGGGTGCCGTCGAGCCGAACGGGGCTGGGGAGCGCGCTCGCCTGTCTGTCGCTCCATGTTTAGTTCGCGTGGGAGAGACGCACGGCCAATAGAGCGGGAGATGTATGTAACTTTGTAGTTCAGTTTAAAAGGCAACACGCATTAAGTAATTATTCAGATGTGGAAGAAAGCATGACTTGTTATTGCAGATCAATTAAAACTTATTCGGATTTTAGTCTTGCGTCTTTGCTAAATATCGATTCATCAAATGTGTGTGAATTCCCACCTTACAATGACAGTTCTGATGTATTCTCCTGGCAATACTTTCTGTAATCGGCGGTCATTGAATTGTTCATTCTGTAACGAGCGTGTCCTGCCAGTTTGTGGGGTTTGTCATGTATGCCGGGTGGGTGTCTTGCACTGTTTACATTCTGTCAGTTGTGACTTGCATGCTTGGAATGAAAAGGCTACATTGGCCCCCTTTTGGTGAATTAGCCTTTCTGCTCTGCGGGATGTTTTGCTGAAAGGGTGCTGTTTCCTTCTTATGATTTTGCTAGAATTTAATCAGACTTTGGCAGGTTTGAGTGAGCACAGTACTGCACTGTATGGATCACAAGAATGTGTGACACACCAGCCTGGGATCTGGTTGTGGAAACCTGTGATGAGTGCTGCATTTGTGTGGCAAGCCTGCAGTTTTTATTTGTGTAATTGGAGGTGACCCCCTTCCAGCATCTTAGTATTGATACACCACATCAGACCAAAGCTGTGACATTGCACAGACACAAAACCATGTGCTCTTTGCCACTTTTCCTAATTTGTTGTACCTTATGCTTTGGGGGAAACTGACGTTATATTAGAAAGAATTTCAAAAATTGCTAGGTTTTAAATTCTCAGGAATTGGGCTAATTCCATTACACTGGGATGCAGACACAATTTGCATGTGTCATGGGTATCCTATGCTAATTAATGTTTAAAGTTTCTGTACTGAAGTTGGTTTGCAAGAAAAAAAGTCCTGTTTTTAGTGATTTGGATGTTAATCTTTATTCAGTATATTTTTTAACAGAATGGCGTGCAGAAAGTCCTGTAGCACACAACTTTTAATTAGTGGTTAATTTTGCTCTTTGTAGATATGCTGTAATTGTGCCAAATCAGAATTGTTTTATAGTTCCATCAGTCAGTGTTAGCTATAGACAGTTTTTTTGTAAGGATTGGTTAATACTGTGTTTTAATTTGAAATAGCTCTGCAGCAGTGTTCATATGAGGTTTAATTTGTGTGTGTTCCACTCATCTGTGCACAGCACACTTGCTTTTTACAGGAACATCAAGCCCTAGAACACCTGCCAGTAGCTTTTGGGATTTTTCCCACAATGGCTCGCTCTGTTTGTTTTGTTTTCTGGTTGAAAGTGTGTCATATCACAGAATAGCAGCTGGTTCAATTTCCCCACGCCCTGACAGCTTTTCTGGTGTTTCTTAGGTAGTTTGTTTTTGTTGAAAGCACTTTTGCTTGATAGGGTGAAAATTTACTTCCTTGATGGAGCCAGTGAGACAGGTTTAATATTTCTACAATGAGTTGTTTTCGTATCCATTCAAAGTCATTGCTGCATTTTAAATTTAAACGGGTGGATGAGTGGAGCTCCTAGTAACTGTGATGTGGGCCCTGTTGATTTTGGTGGAGGGATGATGGGGGGTCTGCAGTTTGTTGGTTCATTCTTCCTTTTATGGCAAGTCTGACTTCAAAATCTAAGTCATGTTGATGGTGCGGCCTCTGGAAGAAGGAATGGAGTGCAAGCTTTCTGTCTCCAGTGGGACTCTCTAGTACTCCATTGATTTCAGGGCAATTGAGATGGCATATGACCTGCTGTCATTCATCTGAAATGTTATGTTACACGCCTGTTTGAACTTCGAGAATGAGAGGTTTTTAAAAATTTTAAAAATAAGTCTTCTAAAATTGTTCGGTGCAGCCAAATCAGTGGCAAGTTTCTATGAAGCAGTTCTTGCTGCTAATATTGCTAATATGTAGATCTATCAATTGTGAAGTTGTCCCTGCTTGATGATGACCAGTGACACTGGAGGTGAATTTTGCTGGATTTGTGTGACCCATGCGAGCACCTGCTTATATACCTTTTAATGGGCAGGTCTGCCTTAAACACAGAGGAGTTGAGTGATTTTCTTTGAGATTTTCTGTCTCATATTCATGTCTACAGTTTATTGTGCTTCTGTGCTGAGGTGTATTTCATATTTTATGTCGATTTTGATGTACATTACAATTGGGAGCTTCTGAAGGCCGAAGTCACTGTTGTGGAAAGTGACTGCTTCCTATCTGGGAAATCCATCTTGTACTGCATGTGCTTTTGGCCACAGACTGTTCACATGTCAGGTCTTCAAGGAGCAATATTTCCGAATCGCTAATATGTTCAAAGTGTCTTGAACCCAAGTATTGCATGAGTCACACATCTGCAAATTTGCGTTTTGGCTGCACTACCAATTAACAAACAGACGAAAAAGTAAAAGGTTAAAGCATTGAATCTGCGCATGTATGTTTATTATACGTTTAATTGAAGATTACCTACAATAAACCACCTTTTCGGACGGATTAAAAACAAGTCAGGCAAGCTTGTCATGGGTTAAATTTCCGTGCAACTTTTTGAAAGAATCAGACGAGATATTCCTGTAAAAAAAAAAAAAAATTGAATAAATGTATGTACTGCAAACACACCCAGAATCCCAATCTATTGTTCTTAATTAGGCTTCATTGGGAGAGTTGATTTGGAGAGGACGAAGGGTGGGCTGTGTGGTTATTTTGAAATACTGCTCACCTCTGGCAACAATCTGTAGTACATCTCTACTCCTAAACAATACACTGTCAATTTTTTACATCATTGCTGTAGTGTCAGAGGCTGGATCTCGGTCTTTTACCAAAAATACAACTGCCTTAATAGTGATTTCATACAGAAGATTAAGTTGTGCTTAACATGCTTAAACTGAAGCAGAACGAAATGTAAAAGCAGGCATCTTTGATGTGTAGGTGACTGCTCACTCCTATTCATCTTTTTCCCATCTGCAAATTATAGTAGGTAAAATAGCATTTTAATGGCTCAGAGTAAAGCAGAAGTCCTTTGTTTTGTGATTTTTTTTTTTTTTTTTACTTGTTTAAATGGTTTGCTTTTAATCAGTTGTGCGCTGAAATAGCACCAAGAACCATAGTCTCCTCTGCCAAACTATCAGCTTCTTAGAACATAAAATGAATGACAGAATGATTGTAAGATGAATCAGCTTTTGCTACAAACAAGATTTTGAGATTTGGTTCAAGTGCTTTTGAATGTTCATGTGCTGATGGTCTCTGCTGCAGATGGTCTCTGTTTTTCTGTTTATTTTTAAACTCCTCTTGCTATTAACAAGGTTAGGGTTTTTACATAATTGATCTTTGGACCTTAATGAAAATATTTGAGTGGGCTGCTTGTTGAGATTACTCATTTGAACTACAGCTGTGTGTCATTCTTCTTCGAGTGTTAAAGAATTCTCTCTAAGGATGTTTCAGAATCCGTATGCTCTCTGCAATGTTGTGATCGCCATCCAAGCTGCAGTCGTTCACTGGAAAGTGAAGTTTTTCAGGTGGAGAACATTTTGAACCTCTGACTGCGGAGTAGTACTTGTGTGTTAAATGCTGTGCTTCTCTTACCTCGGAAGTTGGAGCTAGGAATAATGTCACACTAAGTATTTTGGAATGCAAGTCAAAGGCAATTTAATAATACTACTTCTAGCCAGGTACATTGTTAGGCATTGCTAGCATTACATGGTATTTTTTGCATATAAACTTTTGTGCATACAAACCCTGTAGTAACATGTCCACAGGTTGGACAGCATTGTATGTACGACTGATTTTCAATGACATACAATTTTGACAAAAGTGCTAACAAACGGTATATATCTACAGCTTTCACTTCTGAAGTGAAAGGTGCAGCCATCTTGAATTCTGGGGTTGGGGTTCCTCCTACTTTCCAAGTCGCAACTCTGACTTCAGGAGACATTCCAGGGGAAAATTTTGACTATGAACTCAGAAATTTCAACTATCCAGTTCAAATGGAACAAACCATAATATGTAATTTGCAGGGGGGTGTCACTTTTAATATCCCCTGAGGAAGGGGCAGGGTTTCATCGAAACCCTGCACCATAGCACTCTTTGTAGTGATTAAATTTAATTGGCATACAAACTGTTTTCTCATTGATAACTAGGGCTGTGCTTAAACCGATATGTATCGATGCGTGTATTATTGATTACGGCCAGTTTAAGAACTTTTATTTGGCAGGCTATCCAGTGGCGGAACAGCAGTTGTGAAAGTGCGGTCCGCATTGCTGCCGCAGGGTGCCAGGAGCGTAGGTTTTATGTTAACATTGAGGGGCGCGGGTATATTGGGGGCAGAGGTGTGGCGTCACGTCGCCTTATAGGGCAATTCGGTGGTCATGCTGTGTACGTTTTTTTTGTTTGTTTCCTGTGAACTGTTGCTGTTACATTTCACTTTATATATTGTAGGTATATCTTTCCATTTCACTGTTATTCATTTTGTACCAATATGGTAGTTTAAGTGCGTTACACCCCGCATTATGAACGCTGGATTTGCAGGAATCATTAAATACCCGTGTCACTCTCCTGTAGCCTGTATCTCTCCAGACAAAATTAACTAACTTTCTAGAAAGAAACGCAACACACACAAAATAGCAACTTGAAGATGTGTCCTTTCTGCCAGCACTATTCATGGACTAAATTATTCAGTTTCTGATCGCTCAGTAATTCACTTTTTGGCGCTTTCTAAATAAACGTCAGATTTTTCTGAAATCGTTTTAGCCATAGCTGCCAGTACAAGCAACATTTAAGTTTGTTACAATAGGTGGTTTTGTCATATTTTTGTGTGTTTTTTTTTTTTTTTTTTAATTTGTATGAAAGCCATAAACAATATTTATATTCTAATTGTGGACCTCAAAATAACTAATAAAGATAAACAATCCGTTCAGCTGTTTAGAATACGTGTTATTCAAGGCGTTATTCAGAATGTTTCGTGATGCGCATCGTATTGTTGCCCTGTATCGTGATAGGTATCGTTGCCGTGTCTCATGATGCGTATCGTATCGTGATATGTATCATGTCGTGAGGTTGCCAATTTTAATTGGTGGCATTACTTTAATGACAGTGACAGTTATTACAGAATGAGTACACCAATCATTTGCGATTTTGTACGCTGAGTTTACAAACCAGCTTGTTTCACCAGCTCCGTTCTCCAGTTTGTAATTTCGGCATCATGCAGCAGTTGAAAATACCTGGAAGCATGATCAGCAGCACTGTTGGAGTTATAACTGATGCTTGGCAAACCTATTATCTGTCTGAAACCTCCAGGCTTGTCAAGAAGTCTCTCTTTATATGGGGAAACACTTCAAATTTATTTGGTTTTCCTGTGTGTGAATGTGTTAATGCATGTTTTCTTGATTTCTGGTGTGTTCATTTGATAGCGACTCACTCGTGACGAATTCTTCCACACACTCAGACTTTTAGAGCATCCTCTGCTTTTTTGTTTGGTGATCCTGATTTTTATAGAGACCAATAACTCCCCACCCCCACCCATTGTTAAAAATGGACAAGAGCATATGTGCACCTCTGCAGTATATTTACAGCCAAGGCAGATATTAAATTTAACTGCTGCTCCAAATATGAGTTTTATTTTGTTAGCTATATGAAACTGGCTGCTACACTTTTATGAAAGGCACAGAACGTTTTCGGAATTTTACAGCTGCTAATCTGATTTTGCATTGGTTTTCTAGGTTGGGTTCATTTATCTTTTTATAAATATCAGTAAATGTCTAAATTGCAGGAGTGTTAACATCTATTCATTTTAATGCCTCAGAGAACTGGCATATGTTAATGGTCTCTGGCACTGATGTGATCCCTGGGAATAATTAAGGCCTTTTATTAATATGCTTGCAGATTTTTTTTTTTTTTGACTTTCTAAATCGTGTGGCTTTTTCCCTACTGTTTTGTTGGTTCTTCTGCCTGCTGCTGGACCAGGTGACTGATCCCATGAGGTCAGCAGGTCTGACCACGTTTTACTCTGTGGGCCAGGCTGGATGCTTCCCAGCTGAGCATGCACCCTTGGCTTGGAGCCTCTGTGAAGGAGGTAGGGGGGTTTTTCTGTAGTGCCTCGGCAGCTGGGATTGGGGCAGGGCAGGTTTAAAATCTGTCAGCGGATCACTTCCCGCTGGTCGCTCAGTGTTACATAAGTTAGGGAGCAACAATCAAGATCTAGGCCTGGCATTTCTCCGGGGCTATTATGCTGAAATATCTCTGGCCGTCTGGCTCCCTGACCCACTCTTTCATTCCCCCCTCCCCCCTCCACATGCTGCCAGAGGCAGCAAGGAGACCTCAAACATACATGGCCAGGGAGCGGCAGCTTCAGTCAGCATTGGCACTGGTTTTTGCCTTGTTTGTAGGGGTTTCATCCTTTCTTTATTAGGTTTGTTTATCATTAATGGCTTTTTAACAGTTTTGTGCTATGAACTAGCTGCTGTTAGGTATTACTGTTGACAATTTTGCATATTTGTTTACTTTATGATGCTGCTTTGCAACCACTCTTTTCTTAGCAACCCAGTTCCCTTCCAGTGACTAGGGTAGGTATTGACACTAGGGATGCTCATATTAACCGTTAACCGACCGAATGAATTTTGACCGATTATTACTATCGGTTAAACGGTTTA
>JABFDZ020000001.1:31651053-31662719 GCA_019775955.2 Pollimyrus isidori
AAAAGACTGAGGGGCAGTGATAGCGTTTGATTTGAATGCCACAAAAAACACATGTAAAATGGGAAAGAGATGACGTGCAATCGATTGCCAAAAACTAAGTATAGGAAGTGGATCGGTCACGCATGGCCAATACCTGATCCATCAAATAGGTCTGGATCAGCGCCGATACCGATATTCGGTGCATCTCTACTTATAACTCTGATACAACAATATATTACTGTTGCGTTTTAATATTTATAGCTACTGCTTCAGTCAGCAATTAAATGCTTATCGGTAAAGCAAAGTATCTAATTACTGATTTATCACAGTAATAATTCAAATCAAAACTGTTTAAGCAAAAATGTCTATCTAAATATGCAATATTAACCTAATGAAACACGTCAGTGAAACGATTATCTAGCTAAGTGCTCTGCTGCTTTCGAACTGCATATACATTAATGAAACGTGTGTAATATTATCAAGCTAAATGTCAATGATTGTAATAAAATACACATTTTTAAAACATGCAGAAACATTTTATTGTTGTAAATGCTTGTTGCCTCAGTAAGGGTGACTTTGGGGTGAAAAAAATACTGAGACATGAAAATTATGAAGGTGATGGTATATCACGGTGTTGCTTATTTTCCGGTGTAGCCTGTCCCTTTGTAAATAATATTTTTATAAAGTATTACGTACATGGAATGTATCACTTTGTTGGGAGACAAGGGAGAGTATCAACTGCATTTATTTTGCATAAAGTCTTGATCTTGATATGAACTTTAATTTGCTATAACACAACTAAAGTGACCACTTCTGTTGTCACATAGTAGCTGGGAACCAAACTATCGGGGAACACCTAAACACCAATGGAAGCATCAAGGTACGCAGCTACCTTGATGCCGTAAACATACCGTAAAATATTTAGATGATGTTATCCAGAGTAACTTAAGTTTATAACGTGGGGGAGGTAGCAATGCATCCCCTGTTGCTGGCATTGCTTGTGGTTTCTACCTTTTTCCTCAACAGATCTCCTCTCATATTGACGTTTCTGCTGATTCAGATATTCCACTCCATTTATTTTTAGTTCACATCCTTTCTTCTTAACTTTTAGCCTATACCTAGCGTCAGTAGTCAGTACTTTTGGCATGATATTACCATGCGCTAATGTTTTGCTTTTTAATTCGTTGCTACATAATGTATCTGGGTCATTCTTGTTGAATGTGTGCCATCACACACATTTAAAATTCATTCATTTGCAATCATGACACCGCATCCGAGTGTTTTAATAGAAAATTCACACAACATGAATAACCCACTTACACATACTGTATACTATATAATGAGAAGTATTCAGACTACAGCTGAAGCTTTGAAGAAAATTAAATGTTTTTTTATTAAACAGGCTATTATATAATTAGACTGTTGATTTCCCATGGTGTTCAGGGTATAGCACAGTCTATGTTGTAGTGCACAATCACACCGGTAATGACTATGGCACCAGTGTACCACCCACCCCTGCTCTGATACCATGCAACAGCCAGAATATTCAATTCCACTGTATGCATTTTTTTGGTCACACCACCCAGCACTACTTGGTAGCCCTGTGAGAGCATCACTGTCAGAATGGGGACTGGAGTTATATGTTTGTAAGTTAAAGGAACCCATGTGTGCTGTGGGGCGACTGCCTGTGTGAGTCCTGGCCGGCATCCTTATGCTTGCAGTTCCTGAAGCTCTGAGCCCCCGGCTTTATGAGAGGCACAGTATGATACTGGGTCGGCTAGGGAGACTGTAGCGTTCAGGTGTGTCTCTGACCTGGACTGCTCTAAAGAGCATGACCGCCCAGGTTAGTTTGGAAGCTGCCCCTATTTGGGTTTGCGTCTGCCTGTGTTTGTCCTCTGAGGACTTGACTAAACTCCATCTGACTTTCTTGGTGCAGCGTTTAGTCTGGACACAGAGCAGCCAGACTATGACCTGGATTCGGAAGATGACGCGTTTCTGAACAGGCTGAAGAAGAAGATGGAGATCACTCCTCTGCAGTTCGAGGAGATGGTAGACCGTCTGGAAAAGGGTAGCGGGCAGCAGGTAACCCAGTATTCACTCATGGATTGTTTGTCTGTATCTATACCTGTTAAATGTTAACACATTTGAAATTTAGAAAATTCCTGAAGCATGACACCCTGGAAAATGAGATCTCTCTATTGAGCCTGTCCTTTCTGCCCATTTTTGGGCACTTGTACAGCTTTGGATCAGATTGCTTTCCTCATAGTCTTGAGAAAGTGAATTGCATGTTTTCTGTGGCCTGATGTTATCCGTGACCTTTGGGCAGAGTCTTAAGGTGCTTTCCAGTGTGAGACCACATGGCGGGACTGAAGGGCACAGTATGACCCCTGTCCTGCCGTGGTCCTTCACAGCTGGTGACCCTGCAGGAGGCCAAGCTGCTGCTGAAGGAGGATGATGAGCTGATCGGCGAGGTCTTTGAGTACTGGGCGCGGAAGCGGAGGCCCTTCGAGAGCATCTCTCTCATCTCCGGCATCAAGCAGGAGAAGCGTGACGGTTCCAGCACCAACGATCCCTATGTGGCCTTCCGCCGGAGGACGGAGAAGATGCAGACGCGCAAGGTAGGAGGCCCGGCGCCTTCGTGTTCCTCACCCGCTGGCACCCGACCGCGTTCCGGCGCCTTGGCGTAGCCAGTGGGCTCCACTGACTGTCGGCTTATCGATCCCAGAACCGCAAGAACGACGAGGCGTCGTACGAGAAGATGCTGAAGTTGCGGCGGGACCTGAGCCGGGCCGTCACCATCCTGGAGATGATCAAGCGCAGGGAGAAGAGCAAGCGGGAGCTTCTGCACCTCACGCTGGAGATCGTGGAAAAGAGGTCAGCCCCCTCGCCTCTCGGGAGGCGTATAAAACCTGGAAGGCTAAATCATAGTGCTGTAGTGCTGGTGGTTTGTCCTTACCCAGCGCCACCCGTCTGCTGCCCTAGGTACAGCATGGCCGACTTTGGTGGCGAGGTCATGGCAGAGGTCCTGGCACAGAGGGCCCTGGTGAAGCCCACATACACCATTCCCATCATTCCACTGTCCAGCAGCAACCAGTACAGGCACCAGGATCACATGGAGATGAAAGAGCACAAAGCCAAGGTGAGCCTGAAGGCATGTAGACCACCTGCTTGGGTGGTGGTGCCCCGGCAGCAGGGCTTCATGGGAAGAAGGGGGCAGCATCTGCTGCTCTTTGCTTTTCATGGCTGAAGGGCGTGAAGGAAATGTGAAGTGATCGTTCCTCGGGCGGCGCTTGCTAACTCCGCCCCTGTTTGGCCGCCCCGCCCAGCCCGAGAAGACTGAAGTCGCCAGGACGAAACGGAAATACGAGAAGAAGCCCAAAGTCTTTCCGCTGTCGGCTTCTGCACCGCAGCAGACCAGTCCGTCCGTGTTCAGCGTCAAGGACCTCAACCAGTACGATTTTCCCAGCTCAGACGACGAGCCCTTTCCCCAGGTACTCGCCACCTAGGAGTCTGCATAAATCCCCCACCCCCCTAGCGGTCAGGCTTCATGCCCCCTCTGTCCCCCATCTCCAACCAGCAGATCCAATCAGGTTCCTCCGACATGGAGGAGGAGAATGACCCCGACGGGCCCTTCGCCTTCCGCAGGAGGGCTGGCTGTCAGTACTACGCTGTGAGTGTCCGGGCGGCTCCTTTCTTTACTGTCTCTTGGCTTTTCTGCGTCTCCCTCCCCAAACGCCGATTGACTCTCCCTCTCTTCCCCACCCCCAGCCTCGGGACGCCCAGGGTGCCAGCGGCTGGCCGTGGCGCAGCCCTCCCGAGGGAGGTCTGGGCGACGTGCTCTACAGATACTGCCTCACCTCTCTGTCGGTGCCCAGGCGCTGTGTGGGCTTGGCACGGCGGCGAATCGGCCGGGGGGGCAGGTGAGCCCTGCGCGCCTCTGATTGGGAGGGGGTGGGGCCATCGTAGCCAATCGGGTGGCCAGGCGGCGTGGAGATGTTTTGGGGGGCAGTCCGGCCTCAGGGTGACCCCTGCCCTCCTGCCACAGGGTGTTACTGGACAGGGCTCATTCGGACTTTGATGATTCGATCGACGGGCCGGATCCCGAGCGGCTGGTCCCCTTGCCCCGCAGCCTGGCTGACGACCCCGCTGGTACCTCAGATGCCCATACCTCTGACAGAGGCCCCTCTCATGACCTCAACCGCGTCCTGTCCAACATCAAAGCTTCCCGCTGGAGGCATTTCCGCCCCCGGACGCCGCCGCCCCCCAATGCGCATGGAGGGGAGGCCCATCGCCCATGCCAGGGATTCGGCCGGCTGTCTGCGGCACAATCCGGAACCTTGGCGGGGGGCCCTCCCTCTCAAAACAGGAGGGGTGGGATCTCCGCAGCATTCCCTGCTGGTGGGTATCACCCCTTCGCAGTCTGTTTGATTTTCATAGGTCACCCAAACACAGCTTCAGCATTTTAATGAGTGGTTAAACCTGACTCAGTCTGGAATCCCCTCAGCTTGTCAATGTTAAGATCAGCAGGCGAATTTTAGGAGGAGTGGGGGGGCTACCGGGTACATGGGACTTGGGCTAAACCTGGGTTCTTCAAATCTGCACTTCGATTCCAAATCCAGGCCGTGTTTTCACTTCTCCCAGGTAGTTAGTTTAATAATTGCTGATTCTTATTGGTCAGAGGCTTCACACCTGACTGACAGGTAAAGGAAGGCTGGAAAACCAGCAGGGCTCGGACCTCGAGGACCGTGATTTGAATAAGCCTGGGCTAAACGGAGCAGAGAACGTTTCTCAGTCATCAGTTTTTGCCTTCAACCTTCCAGCTACCATTTTTAGAGGCCACATGTTTAGATGTGAACTTCACGGTTGGAGTTTGAGATACTGGTTTGCATGTCACCCCTCGCTTAGTGGGGCTAGTGGCTTGTGTATTTGGTAGCTGAGGCCTGCTTCATGACCCCTGCACACGCCGTATCCCCACAGTCACGGCTGAACAGTACCAGCAGCACCAAGAGCAGCTGGCCCTCATGCAGAAACAGCAGCTGGCGCAGACGCAGCTGCAGCTCAGCTGCGGCACGCAGGTATGCGGCACCGCTCCGCCGCAGCAGTCTTGTGGCTCGCCGGGCTCGACGTCCCGCTAATGCTGAATTTGCTTCCCGTTAGGCTGTGGTGTCTAAGACGCTGGACTCTGTCAGCGCCCAGTTTGCTGCCTCCGCTTTGGTGACAAACGTGCAGCTGATCAGCTCCAAGCCCAAAGAGGAGGTGGTGCTGGGAGCCGGCGTCAATGGAGTGGTCCAGGCCTCAGGTAGGTCCATGTGCAGGTCCAGTGAGGACAGCAAGCCCAAGTTCTTACCACTGGCTGGCCCTCATTCTGCTGCTGTTCCTGATGGAGTCCCTCCTCTCCCCCCCCTCCCAGGAGTGTACAAGGGCTTACATCTCTCTAGCACTACGACAGTCCTGCCTCCCGGGACCCACCCAGCGGCAGCTGGATCCGCCTCCCCCCAGCCAGCCACGAACAGCGGCAGCAACGCCGTCGCCGTCTCTGCCAGCGAGCCTGTTTGGCACACGCCCGCCGCCAACTCCACTACTCAGGTCCTGATCGGGAACAGTGTGCGCTTGGGTGTGCCCCCCCTAGGGGGCGCCGTCGGCACCCTGAACGCGCGGCATCCACCCAGGACTATGGGCGCGGTCCCGCCTGCCTTAAAGCTGTCCGCGCCCACGAACTGTCAGATACCCAAGGTCGCCACCTCGTCATCCATGGACATGGTGCCAAGGTGAGACATCCAAAGTGCCCAGGATGACCTCCGCTCTGCATCAGCGGTCTGCATGCCTGGGGGCCGGGGCACTGAGCGTGACTCTCCTGTCTCCGCAGGGAAAACCACGAGCCGGAGAAGGCAACACTGAACAGTATAGCAGACACCACGGTGGTGATGGAGGTGACGTAGTGGCAGGCGGCCCTTTACCCGCGGGGGCCCCCTCTAGGTGCTGTGCATCGTAGCATTCGAACCGTGGTGGCGTGCAGCGCGGCGTCTCCATGGCGACCCCCGGGACTTAATGGCAATTCTCATCTCTCACGCTTTTAATTTTTTTTGTTTTTGTTTTTTTTGTTACTGTTAATAGGAGGAAATCTGCGACTGTAAATACGAATATGGCAATTATATGTACAGTACTGCATATTTGTAATATCCCTTGTATATACGTTACTTGAATACAGAACCGTTCATTTGTGATGTTTTGCACTTGGGAAAAAATATAAAACTGGTGAATGAGACGAGAGGGTTGTACAGAGATATGTCATCACGTTGTGCATGGTGAGCCGCCTGCTGTTTTATCTATTTATTGTGCTGTGTTTACAGGTTTTTCTTTTATTAATTTTTTTTTGTACACTGTACCCTCATTGGTTCCTGTGCTGTAGTGAATGTTAGGTAGCTATGGACTCCTGTAATTTTGTATATCGTGAATTTTGGCGAGGCCCCCCCTTGGGCTCATGAGGTGTCTGTGTAGTGTGGATTCAGTGGTGACTGTATGGAATTGGCAGGTGGGGGGGGGGAGGGGGGCGCTGCGATTTGTTAGTGGGTAACCTTATGTAGTGGGATCTTCCATTTAAATTGTCCCGACACAGGTAATAATCTAAGAAGGGGGTTGTGGGTTCCAGCCCCATGTCTGAAGTAACACAAGCACTATACTCCTTATTGTGATCATTGCTGCTTTTCTATAACCTGGGTCCCTGGTTTTCATGACGCGGAGTCCCGGATGCCTTTTTATTCCCCTCATTTTCTTTTGTAAAACACAGATTGAGTTATTTTTGTATTTTTTTTTTTCTCCTTGTGGTAATGACTATGCGTCTCGAATCGAAAGACTTCATTCTTTTGTTACTCGTTCATGGTAAAAGGATAAAAGGGAGATGAATGGCAGTAATTGTATGTGTATCATCATTCCAGTTTCTTAAAAAAGAGAGAAAAATTACAAAAAAAAAAAAACAAAAGAGAAAAGCCAGCTTTTTCCTTTTTAAAAATTCTCCAGAAAGCTGCAAGGCCAGAACCACAAGTATTTGGGTGCCTTCCTTTGGAATGATTCATGCTCTCTTCTGTGAAGAGTTTGGTACTTTAAAACAAGGCTACTAGTAGTTTCTTGTCAGTACCTAATCCTGAATGCCCAGTCCAATGGCATCACTTAACCCTTGAGGTTTTCTAATCCCACCTGGAAAATGAAAATGTGACCGAACTCTCACAAAAAAATAAACCCCAGGGCATTATATGTTGACCAGCAGATGTGTCTTGTGCTTTGTGATTCTGTTTGTGGGTGTCTCCGCTTATTATTTTTGGGTTGGGTTGGGTGGGGTGGGATTTTCTAAGGGTTCAATCTGTTTTATTTTCCTGGTTTTAATGGCTTGTTTTACAGCCCATTTGTTTCTGGTTAACCTTATCAAAAGCAGTGTCTCAGCCCAGTCCTTGCAGGCCCCCAATCAGTCCACATTTTCGCTCCCCCCCCCCAGCTGTCCTAGGTATTTGTTGTTTTTGATTGTTTGGTTCAGCTGGTCTGTAAGCTGTGAGGAAGAAAAAATATGGACTGTCTGAGTCCCTGATGACTGGGTTGAGCAACGCTCTTACAGAGACTGGTTGAATGACTACAATGTGGATGAAGATTTCCATGGTTACGTAAGGCTGTTTCTGGTGATATTTGTGCATGTGTGTGCAGTGGTGGACAAAACCTTGGGAGGATTGTGATTTGTTTATTTCTGAATCATCTGGTAATTGTCAGCTTCTCCAGGAGAGAATTTGGGCTGCCGGTTCCCCTGCTTACCTGATCAGGAAGCCCCCTTGCACTCGGTGGCTACCTGACTCTCGGGAGAGGGCCTCACTTCCGCTGCTGGGAATGTTTGCCATGGCAACGTGCTGTTAGAATATCACACGTCGAGATTGGTGTGATCCTCGAATTAGCCCTGTAAATGGCTTTGAATTAAATGTCTTCCATCAATGTTTGCCGTTAGAATTGTTTGTTTGTTTCTGTCGCTGTCGTGGCTTCTGGAGGCAGATGGGCTCCTATTTGTTAGCTTTTACCTACCTGAAGAGTCTGGCTTTTCTGAAGTTTGCAGCACAAGTGTGACCCGGAAAGGCTGGAGTGGTTAAATGCTGCCTTTAGGGAGAAAGACAGTTGTGTGTTGTGACCTTTATGAGCTACCATAATTGAAGTTGGCAGTGCATTATGGGAAAATGAGTCTGCATGCATGATAGGTGTGTGCAAGATGGCAGCAAACACTATCAAGCTGTGTTTATCGGTCTAATGAAGGATGTCTCCCTAACTTGGAATCTGTTAGCATCAGAGGTATGATGGTCAAACTCTGAGGGTATAAAGGTTTATTCACTTATCCAGTGTATAGGATAGCCCCCAAGGGACATGGTCGAAGGTTCTTCATTTGCATGCAGGAAGCCTGCAAATGAAGATTCTCCAGTCGTCCGTCTGAACAGGACAGCCTCTGTTTAAAGCGGTTATTTAATTATCTGTGGCTGTCATGGACGAACAGTCCATGTACTAAACTTCGGTACTTAACTGCTCGTTAGTCTAAAAGCCTGAACCGTGGGGTTTGGTTGGGCAAGTAAAGCGAGGACTGTGGCCTCGGTGTCCTGCATCTGAAACAAATGGTCCTTTCATCAGTAATCTGATGTGAGGTTGATGGTTTCACAGAGTGTTTGATGCAGAAGATGATGACATGCAGGAGAGCAGAGTAATCATTCTTTTTTTTTGTGCAAAAAAAGATTTGTTCAATGGCTTTTTGATATTTTGTAGTATGGCTTTTATATGAATGACAAATTTGGATGGTGCGATGTAGCCCTGGGCTATGCTTTTATGGGGCGTGATTGAAAGAGCACATCACAGCTCTATTTGTCTCAAATAGAAAAGAGCTTTAGCTTCAGACACTAGCAGGGCGAAGAATGTGAGCCTTGTAAAGTACTGCGTGTTGGCTTTGATCTGCCTTTTCTTACATGTTCATAAGCAGCCCTTGGGTGCAAGGCCTGCCTTTGAATGTCAAATGGGTTTTAAGATGGAAATACTGCAAAGAAGGATTTTTTAGGATAGGCAATGGTCAGAACCCCCCACCACCCTCTCCAGGAGCACTGTGTTAAGGTGGGCTGGAGTGTCCTGTTCATGTAGAGGTTTTTCAAATATCAAAGGTTTAATATGATTGTCAGTCTTGAGACTTGGTCCACAAGAATGATTCCTACAGTTAGTGGGTTCGTACTTTGGTTGCTATATCAAATCCTTCCTGGGAGTCAGTCTTCAGGTTACAAAGATGTCCTTAACTCTGAGATTCCCAAACCAATCCTCGGGGATGTGCAGCCGGTCCGTGTTTTTTTTTTTTTCTTTCTCCATCCAACTTCTCTACCTGACAGGCCACATTTTTGCTTCAAGCAAAATGTGGACGGGCTGTTGGATCCCGAGGACCGGATTTGGAAACACTGCACCACCAGCTGCCCCCAAGGAGTGCTGTTAAGTCTTCTGGTTTGCTGTGTTGCTTCAGTCAGGATGGTCCTATGATCCCTAAGGTGAGATCATGGCTTTGAGGTAGATCTCATAAAAAACACGTGATAGCAAAAACCAAATGTTTGAAATGCACAATTTAATTTCCTGACTTCCAGGCACTTATATAGATTACCGTTCCTATCAGTACCAGTGTGTCATTAAGAACAGCTACACTTTCCCAACATGAGGCTTTGATTTAAATGAAATTGTAAAGTTAGCTTCAAAAATGTCTTTCCCTACTGAGTGTGACCCAGATTTTTTTCCCACTTCAAATTATATCCCCTTTGGTTTAAAAAAAAACAAAAAAAAAAACAATAATCCCTTCATAAAAATGTTGGAGGAATCTTCTTCCAAAAAGCCACCAAATTCATCCCAAGAAAACAATTTTTTGAAGTGATGACAATCAAAATGTGTATTATTTTTATGATAAAAAATAATGCCTGCCCTCAGTAATGTTCCCAGATCTCTCCGATGCTGGCTGGCCACACATTGCATTATGAATTTTATATTGGTACGCGAGTCCCTCAGCCCTTGAAGTGCTCTTGTCGGGTAGTTTTTACTACCCTCAGCCCCCCCACCCCCCCAGTTCTGTTCAGTGTGCTTCCCCGGGGAGGGGGTAGCGGAAGAGAGTGGATTCCTGTTACTTCTATCTGCACCTGCCCCAGTGCCCCCAGCTGCATACAGAAGAGTTGGGCTCCTCTCTCCCCCCCCCCCCCCGGGAGTCTAAATGACTTGGACCCGACTGGGATGAAACTAGCGTGGAGCCTGCTGCCCCCATCTGGTATCCATCACAAAGTACAGCAAACATACCTTACAGGGGCCATGAATCCTGGCACTGAGATGATACCCTTGGACAAAAAGCTTTCAGTGACGGGAATTCATCTCGCAACAGACCTGCTATATTTCAATTTAAATCTTTTTTTCCAGCCTTAGGGATGACGGCCAGCATTTTAATTAGTATAAATCAAATGAAAAATACCTGGCTAGCTGGCGTTACTGTAATGGGTGGGTGCCCTATACTGGGTTGTTCCCTTCCTTGCTCCCATTGCTTCTGGTATAGGCTATCGATCACTGTGACACTGCACAGGACAAGCAGTTACAGAAAATGGATGGGTGGAATTTAAATGCATGCTGTCAGCGTGTCTTTTGTTGGTTAGGGTATTAGTATTACATTGTTAATAATGTAATACTTTGTCACTGTAATAGAGTATTGATATTTACAGTTACATGCGTTACCTTGCACCCGAGCTGCATGTTCCGGTCGTCGCCTGAGGAGCCCCCATCGGCCACAGCTTTGTGTGGGTGACCGTTCCATGCTTCTGTTTCTCTCAGCGAAAACCTCATCGCGTGTGATTCTAACCATATGCTTTTACAAGCCCGTGGAAAAATTGCTGAAATGTCTTTGCAGTAAAATGTGGCAAAATAGCAATGATGCTGATTGGTGGATTTAAGCTTATTTGAATATAGGGTGTGGTTTATTTTAAACCGAGCCATTTCTCAGGATAAGCCGGCGTATTCAGTATTTTGGGAGTGTTTCTCCCATGATTTCAGAACCCATTCAGAACAGTAAAAACCAGCTGTTTTTTTGGTAGATGGTCTAAGATGGTCATGTGCCAACTTGTGCTGCTCTTTGATGGTTTATCAGGATGGGTCACCAGCTGGTTATAGCGGTGTGGCAAGCTTATTAAGCTGGTCATGCTGGTGTGAGCAGCTAAACCAGCTAGAATGGCCATCATAAGCTGGTATGACCAGCTAAACTATCAAACCTTAACCTGGTCAATTATCAAAAGTTGGTCAAACAGTTAACTGTTTCTTAAGCTAGTCTTTTTCAGCAGGGAATCCCCATTATTTATTCATATTTTAGTTTCATTTCCTTCAGTGCAGAGCTCTAGAGACTGAAGGTTGTCTTTTGAAAACATTCCCCTATAGTTGCATGCAAAACATTTCTATGTGATGTCTGAAATGTTTTGTTTTATTTGGCAAAGGTGGATTTTTGAAAATATTTTCTAATGCGTTGTGAAGGTTTGGGAGAAAATCTTGTCTCATCGCATTAAGGAAAGGAAAGGTGCTTTTAGGTTCATATATCGGATTACGTACCATCCATCCATCCATTTTCCAAACCGCTTATCCTTACTGGGTCGCGGGGGGTCCGGAGCCTATCCCGGAAGCAA
>JABFDZ020000001.1:31693547-31712715 GCA_019775955.2 Pollimyrus isidori
GAGTGACACAGAGAGTCAAATGAGAGTCAGTGGAGAGAGAGAGAGTGACACAGAGAGTCAAATGAGAGTCAGTGGAGAGAGAGAGAGTGACACAGAGAGTCAAATGAGAGTCAGTGGAGAGAGAGAGAGTGACACAGAGAGTCAAATGAGAGTCAGTGGAGAGAGAGAGAGTGACACAGAGAGTCAAATGAGAGTCAGTGGAGAGAGAAAGTGACAGATAATTGGATGAGAATCAGTGGTGAGAGAGAAGGAACAGACTGGAACCTCTAACACCCAGATAAATGATCAACAGGTTATGGAAAGTTTCTGACTTGAGTAGAAGTCACCTAGCTGAGGTCTCACTGTTCCTTTATATTCTCACCATTAAGTTGTTTACCTGTAATTATGCAAAAAATGTGAAATATAAACCAAAACTTGTGCATCGGGTAGTTATGGAAGGGGACTTTTGCATCTTAGAGGTGAAATGACTTTGAAGTTATATGAGGGTGGAGAGATTGTTGTGCTTCTGCTTTAAAGTTTGTTGTGATTGTGGGTAAAAATTATGAAGAAAGGCATCAAGTTATGAGGGCAGAGTACAAACATCAGGGTCCTGCAGTTTGCAACCCTTTCCTTATGCAATCTGCAGGCAAAAGCTCTAAGAGCATTAAAGAATACAATCCCCACTCCTGTTTCTCTGTTATCCAGACTGATGGAACATTAACAGAAATTGGCTAAAAAAAAAGAGCATGGTGTTATATTTCTGGAAAATAATTTGTAGGTGTATGAAAAGGGGTTAATTTAGTGCTTTTAGATCTGTTTTTATAATAGAGATTCAAATTAATGCAAATTAATGCGCAAACCCCAGAAACCATCACATGACTTCTGGGTACATCTAAAGAGCTGACACATCCACTGATTTGTTTCCTTGGATAGCAAAGTCTCCTTTAATAATTTTTCTCACCATCTAGGTGACTTTTAACTCGACCCTGTGTGTGAGTCCAGGCCTATGGCACAATGAAATCAGTGATCAGTCATTTCCCAACCACGTTCTACACGCTTTCGGAAAAGCTGATGACACGTTTCTTTGAAACATGGACGTGAGAGATACCATCAAAGACTCATTCTACTGGTATGTTTCTGGAGAAAAGCACTCAGGCTCTCGCTCACTTTACCTGTCGGGGCAACTAACATTGTTTTTGCAGTGATGAGATTAAAAAGTCAATGTTTAAAAATAAGGTTTAACTACTCAAATGAAAGAGGAATGAATCAGACATGGATGTGATTAGTGTCATGTAGACTAAAGCAGGACCACAGCCACAAGTTTGAATCCCACCTCTGAGTGTGAAATATACCTTCGGCTTGCTGGTTTTTTGTTGGGCTCTCCTCAGTTCTGAGTGGTTCCCTGGTTTCCCCCCACAGTCCAAAGACTTAATCGATGTCATTAACCAGTCAGATGCCTGTCACCTCTTCCCCAGTCCACAGCACAGTTTGTCGGGTCAGATTAGTCAATTTGCATCTTATAGAGATTCTATCTGAGAATATGATACCGTTAGAAAATTCAAGAGGCTTTAAGTCGTGCTGTTTTGCAATATTATTTATTAAAATAAATGACATTTATTCTGTCCAGTGACATCAATGTCAGACACACACTTGTACGGAAAATCAGCTGGTTTCATCATCACTGAATGCCATTTCTTTATAAAAACAAAACACATTTTCGCTGCAGTGCCGTAATTCGGAACATTATTCACAAGTACGATAAAAAGATGAGACTGTAATGACCACGTTTTAATTTTAAATGATAAAATTCCATTTACATATTCATTTTAGATGAAAATATGACGTGGGCGAGAAAATTACAGCCCAGAGAACTTTATGGTTGAAATGCATAAATAACACAGTATCTCTCCAAAAGGCAAGAAGATTGTGAACGTATTGGAAATGGGTGGCTGCAAACGCAGCCCACGACCAAATGAGAATGTCAGAAGTCGCCCCCCTCATATCTGAAGGGGTGTGACACACGCTCCGAGTAGCCGCTGGAGCCGTAGCCCCCATAGCGGTAACTCTCCAGACCTTCCGCTTTCTCGGGTTTGGGAGCGATCGACTCCGGCTGATACGTCAAAGCGGATTTGATGACCCCAGAATCTTCCGGAAGCTTCAGGTCAGGGTAGGAGCTGGACGAGTTGCCCTCCAGCAAAGAGTTGCAGCTGGGCAAGCCCTTGACGTCGTAGAGGCCGTCGCCATACTTCACCACGGCCGGCTTGCACGGTTGGTATGACACCTTGGTGGTGGTGGTGATTATGGTCTGGAGGCCGGTGGGGTTGGCAGCTGTGGGGCCCGCGTACCTGCACGGGTATTCGCTGTTGTAGTAGTGCTGGTTGGAGTTGGTGCCGATCTGCCCGTAGTCGGCCCGCTCGCTGTAGCCCGCCTTGCCAACGACCTGCTTCCAGCCTCGGTGCTTTCCGGAAGCATCATAGCCACGCTCGTGGATCCCCAGGGGGCTGGTGCTGAGCTGCGGCCCGCCCAGACTCATGCAGGTCTTGCTGGGGTCCACCTCCGGTGGTGGGCTGCCACGGTCCTTGTAAAGCGCTGTGTAGGGGCCCGGGCCCAGGTACCCAGGCACGGGGAAGTCATAGCCACATGGCGGTCGTGTGACATACAGTCGTGGGTTGGCGGCCTTTTGCAGTGAAGCTGTGTCACTGGCGGCACCAGGAGAGTCAAACGGAAACTTATAGGGTTCAGGGTTCTGGAAGGAGTAGTGCTGTGGCTGGATGGGGAAATTCGACTCGGTGATGATGCTGAAGCGGTCTGGGCCATCCATGCAGGACAGGTGATGCAGGCCGGGGAAAGGTCCGCCTGGGTCATGGTACCTTCCGCTCTGTTAAATAAGTGAGACAGTGTTCAAGGTTAGGCTTAGGGTTAGGTTCAGGGTTAGGCTTAGGGTTAGGTTCAGGGGTAGGGTTAGGGTTATGTTCAGGGGTAGGGTTAGGGTTAAGCTTAGGGTTAGGTTCAGGGGTGGGGTTAGGGTTAGGTTCAGGAGTAGGGTTAGGTTTAGGGTTAGGTTCAGGGGTAGGGTTAAGTTTAGGGTTAGGTTCAGGGGTAGGGTTAGGGTTAGGTTCAGGGGTAGGGTTAGGTTTAGGGTTAGGTTCAGGGGTAGGATTAGCAAATTAGAGGTAGAATCATTGCAGGGTCTTACCTCTGGTTCTATCAGTCGTCGCTTCTGAGGGAAATGCGGCGAGGAGATGCGTTTCTTCACTGCGCTCCTCCTGGCTTCTGTCTCTGACTTTGTCTCAGGTCTCAGGTGGTCATGAACTCCTTTAGCCTGCATCGGTATGAACGGGACCCCTTTTTAACTCCTGTTATTCATGCTTCTCATGCATGTTTCATTTAGAACAGAGAGTATTGTTTCCTTTGACACACGTAGATATTCAAACACAAAGATAATGAATCAGGCACACGTGATAGATAGATATATATAGATAGATAGAAAGGCCGATTGACATACTGACCTGAAAAAATATGGACTTTCCATCAACTCTCCAAAAATTGGTCACTGGATATCCACTGTGGCCACGACACGCTACCAGCTCCAGAGCAGAGTTGCAGTTGGGACAAAGTTTCTCTGGAAAACACAGAGGACAATAGATCAACTTTGCAGAAGGGTATTTTATGATAAATGACTTGATCATCACTGATCAAGCCCAGGTGATTTGAAATGATGTCAGTGGTATTGCAACCCAGAGTAGCTCATTTTAGAAATAAAGTTGTGCTTCATCTTCACTGTGGTTGAAATGTCCATAATAATTTATAATCCGAATTTTACATGTGTTTTAACTCTAAATATATTTTTAAATGAGTGTTTTAGTTTTACGGAACACTAATTTTCGGTTCTTTGTTATATTTACATAAGAGCAATTTCCTTTGTTTAATAATAAA
Source organism: Pollimyrus isidori (assembly GCA_019775955.2). Classification (NCBI taxonomy): domain Eukaryota; kingdom Metazoa; phylum Chordata; class Actinopteri; order Osteoglossiformes; family Mormyridae; genus Pollimyrus; species Pollimyrus isidori. The sequence continues at coordinate 31,697,463 of JABFDZ020000001.1, forward strand.
TCAGGAGTTTCAGCCATAATTTAAATGTACTGGCGTTTGCAGTTTGGGGCCAGATAGAAAACGTTTGCAGGAATGAACTCATTGCATTAGATGCAGCAAGAAATTTGCCTATACCTTCACATATTGCATTAATTCTCAATTCCTTAAGTACGATATGCTAAGAATTAGTTTGAATGCAGTGTTGTTATTTTCTGATATGTGTTTATTAATATTTATTAGCTACTGCACTCATCTTTCATTTTCAAAAAATGTATTTTGCTTGGAGGTCTCCGAGAAGCACGCAGGTAAGCATTACACTTCATCACAATCACGCAACATTAAATACTAGACGGAGTTTAAGCTTGGGAGGAAAATGGGTTTTCGAAGTAAAATCTAATCGGCTGAATACGAAAAATGTAGAGGTTAAAACTGGAGTAACCTAAATATCACTGTGTATTTTGCATAACGCGTAGCCTATATAGTGCGTAACAGCACCGCTTTATTCGAACACATTAATCAAATAGGGAATGCCAATTAATTAACTAAAGCAACCCGCCTTTGGCACAGCATGCTGTGTATGACCAATATCACACGTATAATGATGTTTAAAATATATAAAAACAGTATTATACTGCATTCACTGCTTCTAAAGTGTGAAGTACTGGATATCATTCCCTTGTCAAAATTTGCTTTTATCTTCCTACCATTTGGCACTTATCTGAACAAAAGTAAATTTATTTTTCACGTATGTACACGATACATATTGACGTGCTTTCAATCTTTGAGCGGTAGAGAACGTCAGGAAAACGAAATTCAGTTTATCGTGTAGACCAGGGGTGAGCAATCTCATCCGCAGAGGGCCGGTGTGTGTGCGGGTTTTCGCCGCAACTCCTTAATTAGATTACTAATTAGAGGGATGATTGGCTGAAGAGTCCTCACACCTGGGCAGATGAACTAAAGATTATCCTAAAATCCTGCATACACACTGGTCCTTTGAGGATAAAATTTCCCACCCGTGTCGTAGACTATTAGCGTTTTGAAACTGAGAAACACTGAAAATTGCGAGCTACTATTGAGTAGGCTGTGATTAATTAGCCTAGTTAATTAAAACTAACCAGTACATGTTTAAAAGGCCTTTCCCGCTCTTCATTAAGGAAAGAACTGTAGTTGAATTTATTGTTCCAGGGTGATAAGCTGCTTTGAAATAACTTAATTATGGAGGGATACGTGTTTCTGTTGATCATGCAAAATGTTTTATTCATGAAAATTTGAGTAAATATGGACTTATTTATTTCTTTTTATAAGTAACTGTATAATGTTTTGACATGTTGAATTACTGAATGACCGTGGATGTAAACGGTTAGTTCAGCTGGCCTAAGTTTTATTAGTTAACCGAATCCGAAATGTGTAATTCGGGCTGAAAGCATCGTAGATACGGAAACACTTCGTTGTTATTGTCGTTTTACTTGGCTTTTCAGCTTATCTCCGCTCTTCGATTGTTTGGATTTGTTCTGTAGCTGCGCGGTTCAGCTAATCGAGACGACTCTGGGCGAAGTAAATTTCTTTTTGTGTTTTGTTGGTTGTACATTATTGTGATAGTCAGATGTCATTCGGCTGGTGCTAATTGGGCTGAGTGATAAATGATGTGTATGTATGTAACACGATACTGTCGCTCGTGGATGATAGACGCGGGTTGGAGTTTGCTGATGTGTTATTTATGTAAAAGTACAGTATAGGGAGTCAGTTCTGGCCCCGGACATTTGTCCGTACAGGGCCACCACACAAACATAAGCCTATTTTCAATAAAATTACCTGAATGTTATATTCGGGGTTGGAGGGGTCATGAACATTTTTACCAGTCCAGCCGTGCGCTGGATCACATGTTCGTGACTGACTTGTCCTTGTACTGGAAACTGTGTTTTATGCGACAGACTATTGCGCAATTCCCTCCGAGTTTGTGAATAAACACTTCCGTTTTATGTTATGGTGGAAATTGTTTGATTTAGCCAGTTTCCATTAAATCAGCTAAAATTTACTGGAAGTGTCCCCCATGCTTAATTAATATCCTTATCTCAAACATCGGAAAGGCTTGCACCCTTTCACGAAAAATCATGAGAAAATCGCAAACTTTGAGGCGTTAATTTTCAAACTAATTTTATATGCCTATATTTTAAGTCGACAGTTCACTCCACCATTTACCATATTAAGCGTATGTCTAAATTATAATTACTGATTCGGCATTCTATTGCATATGCCTGCATTTTATTGGCTAAACTTATGGCAAATCCTATAATGATCAATTATAAACCAATCTATTCGCTACATAAGCCTGTAATAATATGTCTAAGTATCCTAGTAAAGGTAATAAAATCGATCTGGGTCACAGAGACATAGCGAGTGATAGATCTTACTTTGCTGTTTCTGCCGAGCCTTGTCGCAGATAGCGGGTCGGAGCTGTAACTTGGTGCCGTCCGGCAGCGTGCAGCTCCGGCTGCAGACCACCACCCCCAGGCAGGACTTCTTGAGGATCTGGCAGTTGTGGTTGTTGGTGTTGCGCATGGCCCAACCGCTCAGGTGCCGCTGCGCGTTCTTGTCTTCGCCGCTGTAGATATAGCGGACGTAGCCTTCCGTCCATTCCTGGAAAGTATCATACTGCTTGATGTCCTGGAGGGAAAATGGGTGAAAATACATTAATGATTACAAACAGCGGCCATACTTGTGATTTAATGTCATTGTGGAGAACATGTAAGCATTAAGTAAAGCAGAATTGTTTTCCCCAGTTAATTATCTAGGAGATTAATCTTCACTACACGGTTTTTGACAACGAGCGAATAATGCCCATGTGATCGCATACCTTATGCGAGTTATATTTCTCAGTAACGCTGCAGGCGAAACATGTTCAGCGCGCAAACATTTCGAATAAAGCATATGAATTATTAAGTTGCATTAACTAAGTCTTCCACGGGTATTAACCGAGGCAAACAGACAGCTCGCAAAAAGTGTCAGTAGGCAGCATACCTGAGGCAGCCGAGGGTCGTTGATATCCCAGGTTAATTTCATCCCCAATGAACAGACACAATCTGAGTCTTGAAACTGTTCTGACGATTTTGACATGACGGAACTGGTGAGGAAAAAAACAGTAAACTCTCAACCGAAAAACTTCATAAATGCGTGTCCATGTTCGATAGTCTTATTATACATCACAGAACGGAGGCTTGAAAGTATTTATATTTAATCTAAGCACGATATCCGTCAAATTTCATACTACTAAAAACACGAACGGCCATTCTGCCAGTGCGTTTCGCGTTGAGTTCGCAGGTGTTTGCGGGTCTCAGCCGCGCCCCCGAACCACCGGCAGAGTAATAGGCGCCGCCGAGCCCCTGCAGGTTCCTTTCAAGGAAGAGGGTGGATCTCTCCGCGTCAGTCCTCAGGTTAATCTCTTGAACATCTCACCTGATGGTCCTGCCCTTCTCTCGCCTACTGTCCACAGAAATTCTGCTCTCCGTTGTGTACAGAAAAACACCAGTTTAGGCTGATTCTCGCTCATCGATCTTAAATTTTGGATTCGTTCACATTTAAATTAAACGCTTCGTTATGTCTGGCGTAACAGCCACGGACATGCCAATATCGAATTAGTAGCAGTTATTTTTCCCCTTTCTCCTAGTGTGATATATTTTTGATGATGCTTGCATCTCATGATTAGGAAAAGGACAAAAACCGCACTCCGCCAGAAATTCCTGTTATTGTTCTGGCCACTCAGCTAAAATGAACGTAATCATATAACCGACATTGTTAAGAGTTACAAAACGAGAATGAAAGGCCAGTCTGGAACATGTATACGAAATTGACTGTAAGTAAACTAACAGTCGACGTCTCATGAACGTAGTTTTATGTAAATGTTTTCTGACCGTGTATGTTTATATAAATTGTGTGCAAAATTATTAGACAAGTAGTAGCCTATTCCTGGAAATAATGTTTAGCAAAAGTTGGGCATTCTTATAAATTCAGAAGTTATCTTTTGGTCCAAGTAAATATATTTAATATTTAGGAGGAAGATGTTACATTAGTTTGTCACACATACACACAAAAAAATCAGTGTCTACAATTATTATACAATCAGAAACATATAAAGTGACTTTCTCTTAACCGTCATCAGAAAGAATCATGAAACACAATCTTAGTCATTCAGTCTGTATAAGGAATGACGAAGTGATGACTATTCTATGCAGTCCACCTTACCTGGTTTAATATCCTGTATAGCCACTTCTCTACTCGATTACCACTACGAGCCTGTTGTCGATTGAACCAATCAAGTTTTTGATTTGATCACACGCTACATTATCCGAGGCAGCTAGGACTGCCTGCCAGGTACAGCCCTGAGAAGGGTGCTGTTTGCCGCCTTGCTAAGTCTCTTACTCTAGTTTGCCCGGTAGTTCCCAATGGGGGTGACTGTCAGGCAGTGAAGAGGGACAGTCGATCATGCATCTTCTGCTCAGTCTCGAGACGTGTGCGCGCCCATTGAGGTTTTAGCTCGTGCGCCTGACCGAGCTGAGGTTGCGTTTCAACCTCTGTGACCTTGTCAGTGTTACGCAGCGCTCCGCACTACTGGAGATTCTCTTCAGATTTGCAGTTTTGAAAAATGGTTGCGTTTGATTCTGATGAGCTTCTGGAAGTCTCCCCTCTAATTTGATAGATAATTTGATAGATATCTTAGGCAGTTAATTTGTGTCTTCTCATCCCTCCCCGTGCTTCTTCCATCTTGGCTGTCGGCCATGAAACAGTCCATTCTGTGGTGATCATGTTTTAAAAGTTTGGCGGACATCCACTTTATTTTCCTTTTTCTACTCTCTGTAAAGTCATTTTTTGGGTCACTTTAATAGTAATAATAAATTACTTAATAATACTCCAGACATGAAGTACTCCGTTAAAATACTGGACATGCTCTATTTTAAAACAGTCCATTCATAATTCGAGATTAATCTGGACTGAAATAATTAAATTGGAAGAACAGATAGAAGCAAAACACACTCGCCTTATAATTCTGCAAGCGGGTTATGCGCGTGTGTGACTAACGTAAAATTAATTAAATTATAATTAGAAAAAAATATGGGTACGTTATATTCTAAACATAATAATTTTTGGCTTTATTTACAGAGCAATGAATATAAGATAAAAAATCATATTATATTGCACAAATCACACGTACATACGCGTACGAAAGCCTATAGTGGGCAAAAATCATTTCCACAATGCTTTCATAATGGTTATTTTTCAAAGCATTTTCAAAATTAATTTAAGTATGGATTGAATTTAGGCTTGTAATTATTCAGTTGTGTGTGTGTGTGTGTGTGTGTGTGTGTTCGCTGTACTGTTTTCTGTAACCTAACTCCCTATTTTCAACCACGTCGGGTTAGTGATAAGATCGATCGCTGATTTCTTACGTTCATCCTATAGGATGGTATAGGTATAGGCTATACCATTTACTAAATCATCCCTTGAAAGTTTATTTACATTGACTTCTATATTTAAAAAATAAACGTGAAAATTAATCGAACATTTACAAAACGGCCGAAATGTATTTCATAAACAGAATTAGTAGCCTACTGTGACCATTTTTGTATTATCATATATACTAATCTAATATATATAGGCCTAAATATTAAACACACAGACGTGGTAGTTCAAAATATATACGTATGTGTACGTGTACATATAACCTGCCTACAAGAAGACAAAGTTATTAAAATTAATATACCTGCAGTTATTTTGTTATTTCAATTGTATTGAGTTAACCTTTTTTTAATTTAGCACAGTAAACACTGCCGTTTTTTAAATTATTTAGGTTCAATGTATTTTGTTAGAACTTTATTAAAAATGAACATATTTGGTTGATTCAAACGCAGTCCGAGTTTGCGGCTTCTGCTTTAAGCGCTTCTTCTCTTATTTACATAATACTTTCCGGTTAGGTTTATTAACTGTCACTCTGTTTTGAGTAAATATGAAACAATTAGACAGCTTTGCATAAATTCGATAGCGATAAGCAGTTATCCCTAAAATTCAGTCGATGGTACGGGTCATTGTGGAACCATATAAACAAGCTTTACGCAATATTTTACTGTTATTTACCAAAGAAAAACCAGTTCAACCAATGGGATGTTTTTACATCAATAACCACTTCAAGGCTGCAAAAGTGTCTCGAATATAAACAAAAAAAATCAAACAATAATTCGTTTTTTTACTATAAAAATAGAATTCTTAATGATTTGCCGCCTAATGAATTTCTTATTCAGATGGAGCACATTTTCTCATCTCTTGTGACACAGTATCTCTGTTGTACGACCGTAAGATAGGCCTAAGTGTCAGAAGCAGAGATAAATCATCATGTAGGCTACCTGACGGGTCACAATGCAGCCTGCATGGGACAGACGCCAGCTCTTCTTTGAGTCACATGAAAGTGCAGTGTTGAGATTCACTCTACTGGAACCAGGACGTCTTTTAAGAATATTTTAAGGGCTGGCAAGCGCCGCTAAGACAGGAACAAAGTAAGTTAACGGGTATACAGGCACCGCGCTACAGGCTGCCATGACAGTACATGCCGCATCAAAGCCGGTCTGGTTCACAGGTGACAGCTATCGGCCAAACAATTCACTTAGTGCAGAACCTGCCACGTTACCTGCATGGTCTATTAGTAAATTCCATGTAAAGCATAATACAAATGGCCCTTTCCATTACCCACAATTTCCACAAACAGCGATGTATTCAAAGTCTCACGGTAATTATTAAAACGGTCGAGATGTGGATTGGAGTCGCGAAAACAACACGCTTTTACGCGTAGTGTTCTTTAACGGGTTATTAAAATTACGTCATTAATACATAACTCCTGGAAAGTATAAATAGGTAAAAGCAAAAGAAGGCAGAACGAAGTAAATGATATATGTGGTGACAAAGGGCAAAAATCAATAAAATACAGACGATTAAAATGAATAAGATACAAACATCTGAAACAATACGTGTGTAAGATGAGCTACAGCGATCCGGTGCCAGTCCGTAGAGGCTGCTAGCTGTTTCACCGGGTTAATATGTCACTGTTGTAGTAAAAAGGCTTAATAAACTCTTTGGTATCACAGATGTTAAAATGAGCGGGTGTAAGCCCCGACTATCACTTGGTGCTCTTGTGGTTGCTGTCCCGCATCTTATCATTATTAAATGAATGAATCCCACAGCTTTCACTGGTGTGTTTGCAGTCATCCTGTTATCAGGGACTGTGTCCCAAAACACCCTAATAGATCTAACCCAACATTTTCAAACACAAGACAATAAATCGACAGGAAACAAAATGTAATCAAACGCAATGTATAGTGCTGTATCTGCGTTTGCCGTTTAATAGACGAATAAACACGGGGAACGATCAGGATGGATGACACAGGTTTAAAGAGCAGCGACCATTCTGGCTTCCTTTTGGTAAAGGCGATGCAATCAGCGGTAGGATAAGTCATAAAATCGCCCGAGGGCTTTCCCTTCGTTTACCTCCAAGAGAGAGGTATTTTTGAAACTTCAGCAAAGCGCTTGTCGTAAGTCTATATTATGGCCATATTTAATTAAAAATGAAAGGCGAGTACCATTAACTTTGGCCGCTTATTACCATCTCTGAGCGTTTGCTGATTAGAATCACCTGTGACACTCGGACTTCGGAAGTCTCTCCAAAGCAGAACAAAGAAAGAAGCCATGGTTGTAAGTCAGTTTTAAAACTCGTTTATTGTCTTTTAATGACATAAAGTATAACGTTTGCATAGTGTCTGACATATTCACTGTGCGTGAGTTCATTGTACCGTACAGCGTTTTTCTGCCATCCTAACACAGGTGTGCGGTCTATTTTGTCTTGCTGTCTGTAAAAGACGCTGCAAATGTCTTCAAACAGCTACAGAAATTGGCTTTAAATTATAGTGTAGTGCTGGATTCAAGCCAAGCGGAATAAGTCATCCAGAAAGAAAGGTAGAAAACCCACGCATTTAAAATGCACATAATAATTGTCTCATTTCAGTTCGAGGTCGTTTTAGACGAAGCCTTCTTCACTAAAAATGCCGAAAGGATCAGTGATGCTTTTCTTGAAGAGAGAACCTCCAAGTCTTTGGTGAACCGGATGGATAAAGTAATTAGTGAGGTAAACGTTCTTTATTAGCTTTGTTTATAATGTTAGCAGTCATTTAGCAGCACGAGGTTGTGAGTTGCTATTTTCACTAATTGTTATTTAAATCTTTTTAAAATGCATTCAAGGAGCTTGGCAGGAGTGAGTTCACCAAGGTGTTTCTACTTCTGAGAGCCATTGAAAACGTATGTCAGCGTGATGAAGACTTCATCCAGTCCTTCATCCACCATGGTCTTATCGTAAAGATGAGTGATACACCCTATAGTTTATTTAACGTGTGACAGAATATGCCGCAAAATCACATTTAAATAATGCAAAGGATGATCTTAGGAGGCCTGACCGATGCTCTTTGTACTGCACATGTTGGCCTGGTTTGAAAGAGCTGTGGAGTTTTTGAAGGTGAAGGATCTACAGCACCAAAAAGCGCTATCGACCTTATTCGAAGCGTTCTATGACACCTCCATGGTGAGTGAGCTGTGCTCTCCCCTCGCTGCCTCTGCTGCCTCTCATACCCCGTCTAACTTGCCCTCTTTTCTTCCTTTAGAACATCTGTCGGATCAGCTTGCAAGGTTGTGCTAATTCTCCTGCATGTCTCTCCCTTCACGTCATTAATGCGGCTGCTTTTTCGTACTCAATTCCCGTTCGCTGTTTCTCGGCCTCGGTGTTTCAGGGAAATCCCAGATTCACGACATCTTCGTGCTGCGATTCGGCGCGCTCGTCACGGACGCTGACGTACAGTTTGACCTTCGCTTAGAGGTGAGGTCGTTTTGATGTGAACGGTGCCTAAAATGTGACACCCTGTGTCTATAGTCATATGTCAATAAGCAAGGGAGGTTCTGACAGGATTGGTTAGTAATAGCGGAGGTGACTTTTCTGTTGTGTGTGTGTGTGTGTGTGTGTGTGTGTGTTTCCTTCTCTGTGCATTGGGGTACATTGAGAGCTTCAGATGCTACATTGTATCATAGCATGCTGATGGCCAACGCTGATGCACAGCTAACTCCTCTCACGTAATTCCAGGCCATTCGAACAATAAATTCGATCCTTGACGGAGCTACCAAAGAGGAGAGGAAGAGGCTCAGTCTATCTGAAGATCACTGCTTACTCCTGTAAGTTTCTGTTGTATGGCCCATGGATTAAAATATTTGAAGCCGAATGCTAGTATTTTCTGCAATGTCTGAAGTTGCTGCCCTCTAGTGGAGCTTTTAAGACGCGCTTTCATGGATTTTGTGCGCTTTCTCCCTCCGCAGTGAAGAACTGGCTAAAGTGATTGTGAATGTTGGTGGTAAGTATGTTGTACACCGATATTTATAAGTCCGTGACTCAGTCGTGGTGAGAGGCATCTGAAGGCAGCATGCCCCCCCCGTTCAGACTATGAAATGCAGGTGGCCGTCTCTGAATCGCTCTGCCGCATGACCACAAAGAAGTGGAGAGAGGAGCTGGTTTACAAGTGGTTCCCCAACCGAATGTTTGCGGACGCCTTCAAATCAATCAACGACCGGGAATTTGAGACCGTAAGTTTGTTTCTTGGTTTTATGATGCGTGTGTGACTTGGTTTACCAGAGTTTTGACACAGAAGCACACTGTTAATATGCAAAAACCCAAAATTACTCCTTGTTTTTTCTTTAAAGGATTGCAGAAAATTTCTCAACAAACTGAATAGCCATTTTGGAGATGAGCGAAGGTATACCACAGCTTGTCCGCCCAATACTTTTACGTAGCTGTAATATATTTAGAATATGTTGGCTTTTTCGCGTTTCGCTTACTCATCGGGGGGTCTTTGCATGGCAGAAATGTAAAGCGCATTGAGACAATGTACCCTACCCATTACACTGTGCTAGTATCCACACTCTTCCTTGTTTATAGGCAAAAAGTGTGTTGTTACAACCCTTCAGGCCAGGGCTATGCAACTCTCAGATCGACCCCTGCTGATTTTCCAGCCTTCCTGTACCGGTGAACCTGGTGTGAAGCCTCTGTGGCCAATCAGAATCAGTCATTATTAAACTAACTACTGGGGAGAACTGAAAACACGGCCTGGATTTGGAATAGAGGTCCGGAGTTGAATAGCCCTGCTGCATAGCCAACTGGTAGACTTGGGAGGGTCGGGTCGGGTCCAGGGCACCATAGTAGTACTATCAATTTATCTCAGTCTTCCAAGAATGAGGAGGCGATGCAGCTGGTAAACATGAGCAGATGGTGTTTATGGATGTCCGGAAATGTAGGTCCTTTCAATTGTTAATTGAAACGATCGATCGTTAATGTCTGCCGCTTCTGTTCCATTCTGCCGGACAGGGTGTTTACATTTCCCTGCATCAAGGCTTTTTTAGACAAGACTGAGGTGAGCATTGTCTACCATCTGCTGTTCAGATTGTATTCATTCACACATCATAGTGAAAGTTAAAGCTGACCGTAGTCATGTCATTGTCGTGCGATGCTCAAATCGATCTTTGTTTATTGTAACTCCATATCTGTAGCTATTTAAACCAGATGATGAGAATCTCGAAAAGTTCTGGGTAGATTTCAACCTTGGGACGTGCTGCATCAGCTTTTTTGTGAATGACCCAGAGGTAGGATCACATTGACTTTTTTTTTTGTTGATGGAAACAAGCATAATGAAATTTGCATCGACTGCTTTAGATGGTCCATGAGCTTTGTTACGACGAGTGACTCGCTTCTTGTGTTTCATCACGCTGTCATGTAGGGAGCTCTTTGGGAGTCAATAAACTTGCCAAAAGCTGCCATCAGTGACTATTCCATCAAAGGTAAGCAGTCTGTTTTGACCCCAGAGTCATGCTAGCGTCATTCACAACATGCGCTTTATAAGGAAGAGAAGATGTAGTGCTTTTGCTGCCATTAATTCAGCTTTGACCTTTGGCCAGGTGTGTGCGATCCTGTGCCTTTTTCTGTGTTGGTAGAAAACGACGACCAGAAAATCCTGACTGTTCGAATGGAAATTCCTGTCGCTCACATCAATATAAAAGGAAAGACTGTGAAAATCATTTTTGAACCGCAGTATGACATCCAGAATGCAGTCAGACGAGTGCTTGGGGACCATTTACAATCGGTAACACGTTCACATTTTAAAGTGTGCCTTTGTACTCTTTAGCTGGATTACGATGTAGAGTAAATTGCAACTGCAGAGTATTTAGATTTATGTTGCAAACTAACTGTATTCCTGATGTATTACCTTCATGTTCCAGCAAAGTACTGAGGGACAGTCCGTGGGCAGAAATCTTCTCAATGATGAGTATTTTATACATAATATTTGAGTATTATATTTAATGCTTTCTCTACTTCAGAACCCCAGTCTTCTACTGTAGAGAAGTAGGCATTGTCTGTGTGTCAGTCCAGAATTTCCTACAGATGAGTAGTATTTTCGAGTGAAGTACTGTAACACACTTCCTTTCCAGTTGCTCGGACCCGGGTTGTTTAGATGCCACTGATGTGAGTGCTGCCCTGCCGCCCTCTGTTTCGGAGCAGTCACTGTCGGTCTGTAAGGGAGGTGACCCTCCTGTACTTTCACAGGTGTGTGTTGTCGACGACGACGATCAGACGCCACCGGCATCAGCACCGTGAGTCGTCGTCTAACAATTTGCTCTTCCGCATTGAACCATGTGGAGTGTTTAAACGCCTCCTCGTGTTCATGTTGTCCTCAGGGAGAAAGCTGAGCTCCTTCATCTGACCGACGAGTCAGAAACCGAGGTTTGGATCTCGCTTTAAGAAGTATTATGGGATTTTGGCGGAGGGCAGGGAGCGGTAACACAAACTCGACGTGCTCTTTACAAGCCACGCTGGATGTGTTTGTGGGTGCCGGACATTTTGTTTGTGCGAAGTGGATTTGGTGGGTCTCATAGCGGTGCTCCTGTGAGGCAGAGGAGGTCTGCTGGAATCCTGATGTCGGCAGAAGTGTTGTAGCACTGTTGGGGTCGCGACCCCAAAACCCGCTCTGTGCGGAGCACAGGGTCCGCCATTTAAGCCAGGCTTTTTTTTCCAGCTGTCTGTGTCTCAGTACCCAGAAGAAAAGTTCATAATGTTATACAGATACCCCTCTACTTACGAACGACTCGCCTTCCGAACGGCTGTTCGTAGCTTGACATGTACACGAGTCGTTATTCAACATGATTTTATTTTTATACGCAAGTAGACAGAACTGGGATGCTGGGACTCGGCCCACTACGCGGCGGCGGGGGTAGCAGCCCGAAGTCGTACCAGGCGGGATTGGCGCTCAGGAAAAAAAAAAAAATCCTGCCGCTAACAGGAAATGGGAGCCGGACGAACACAATTTGGACTTGCGTTCCTTTTCGTTCGTACGTCCGAAAGTTCGTTAAGTAGAGGAGCGTCTGTACTGGCATAAAGTCCAGGGCTGGTCCTGCTTCTGTTCAGTGTGCGTTGCAGCGTGTGTTCGGACTGGCACGAGTTAATGGTGCAGTATCTTAGACTGAGTGCCATGTCAAAGGGATTTCGGCATGGCAGCAAGACGGGCAGCCTGTCCTTCCTGGCAGCTTTCAGGAGCTACCAGGTCAGTGCGGGGGCCAAAACTACTCACTCGGTCACTCGGTGGATTAGCAGGGACATCACTAGTGTCTGTTGTTGTTGTTTTCTGTGAGCTATTTTAAACGGCGCCCCCCCCCCCATCTTCCCCTCAGGTGGCGATGGCCAAAAAGAGACTCTTCAGTCCGTCTGCTTCCTCACAAGGGTACGATCGCATTTTTGAGGGCTTTTTCCCATTAAGAGACTGCTGGATTAGCAACTGCAGCATGGATCACATGCAGAAGCTGCCCCCTTCCTAATACACATGGCAGGAACACTGACTAATCACAGTGTTTGAATGGCATTGTCTTTTACTCTCTTGTCGTGTATCTAGCCTGGCCTGGCCGTATGGCTACTATCACTTTGCACAAAAAAAGTAATTGAAACGCCGGAGGATTCTACCCAAACGTGGAAAGACAATCCAATTTGACGATACTCAATTCAAAGGTTCTGTTCTCATCTTACGCAGAGCTTCAAAGTCCCTCCAAGACACGGGCGACAAGCCAAAGGAATCCCGCAAGGTTAACCGACTGTTCCGAGTTGGGGTTGGGTGACCGTCATGCAGATAGTCGCCACTAGGTGGCAAACTTGGTGAGCGAGAAATTGAACGGCTCTCCGGCCACACCTTCTGTCACTGCAGGGTCATCAGCCTAAAGCTGCCGCCTTCCCTGCGAGCAACGGCAGTCCAACTTGGGGAGCAGTAAGCGACAGTTTGCATGTGAAAGAGCCGCCGAGGTCGGACTACACTAGGAAGAAGGCCAGAGTGAAGTCTGTCCTCAGAAGTATGTTGGCCTGCGGCGTCGCTGCACGTTGGGGTTCCCAGCAAAACGTCATGTGATCGTCTCTCTTCATTCCCTTCAAGTTCTGCCCCAGTCCTCACCTAGTAGTGCTGAGGAACCCAGCCCCATCAAGGTAAAGTGTTTTTCCACTGAGGGAGATGTTTTCTGACCAGTTTAGATTTTTGTATGAGTGCTAATTTCACATCCTCCCTCCTGTTGCCCTGATGTGTGGAGTGTTACAGGACAGAAGACTACTAAAGTTCTTCCAACTTCCAGAGATCTTGGGGCTCTTTTTCCCCCCCAGATTATTTGGTTACAAGTGACCTTGTTGGATGAGATCTGTCTGCCTCCTGTGTGTCAAATACATTTCACATGATCTAAGTTACGATAAATGTTTTTCCTCAGAATCCTGAAATTGGCCTCCACCAAAATATTTCGCAATCATTTTCTCAGCAGCACTCGACCCCAAAGACCGCAAGCGTCAAGCCAAGTGGAGCTGCTGGCCTCACGGTCCGACCCAGAGAACAGAGTTTGGAGTTTTCCCTCATTCCACCACAAAAGTTTGAAGCCCACGAGGAAGGTCAATGTTTTTCCTAGATGATAAATGAATTTTTGTAAAAACATCTGTTTCAGTAAGAATAACGATGCACGTTTCATTATCTAACTACTGTTTGAGTCTGCATAGGAGACTGTTCTGAGGAGTGGTCTTCCCCATGTCCTTTCTCTCCCAGGACTTGAGAAGACCATCTTGGAAGACTCAGTATTCATGCCAGATGATCAGGATGGATCCCCTATTAAGGTAGCTCTGGAAAAACTACACATGACCTTTTATATTATGGTCCTATTTTGTGTTTTGCATATAATTATTCACCAGTCATACTGAAGTGGAATTTCATGGAAATAACATGTAAATTCCTTTGGACATGGGTGAGCTGATGTAAAGTAGAGTGCTATAAATGTCTGTCCACCACTAGTTCTCTGTATATGCCAGGTAGTTTTCTTTACTGATTTTAATGTGCACCAGAAAACCTCCCTTACTGAAGTTCAAAAGTCTCCCGGAGCAAGAAAAAGGAAGCTTGAAACTCCAGGTGTGTGTTTGACCTGCGTCCTTCACAACCCTGATGGTTTCAGTTCCATTCGTATATTAAAATTAAAGTGGACAGCTAGGTTAGTGTAGCGACATCGGACTCCTGAAACTCTGTAATGTTGTTTTTCTTCTTTGCATAGCGCTGGATTCAGGAATAGGACCAGAGAAGTGCATGTCAACAATGGAGGAGGAAGAGGGCACCGCCGGCACCCCGGGGGCTACTGGGGGCATGTTTCTATACATATCCATACTAATGCTTTCAGACATTCTTAATGAATAGAGTAACAGTGTTTAATTAGTACATATGGGTGAACAAAGGTGTGAAATATTAATGCACAATTTACTGGCAGTAGCGGACGCGCCGTTCCCCAGTGTAACGTGCCGTGTCCCCACGGTAGTGGAATCGCCGTTCCCCAGTGTAACGCGGCGTGTGGACGCGCCGTTCACCAGTGTAACGCGGCGTGTGGACGCGCCGTTCCCCAGTGTCGCGCGGCGTGTGGACGCGCCGTTCCCCAGTGTCGCGCGGCGTGTGGACGCGCCGTTCCCCAGTGTCGCGCGGCGTGTGGACGCGCCGTTCCCCAGTGTAATGCAACTGTTTCCATGTGTAATGCAGCATATGCTTGCAGTTGCGTTCCCCTGTGTAATGCGGCACATACTCGCAGTTATGGATACGCTGTTGCCCTTTTAGTTTCTCTCATTTCCCTTCAGCCTCCCTGCTGGGTCTGAGTGCAGCTT
>JABFDZ020000001.1:31805419-31815559 GCA_019775955.2 Pollimyrus isidori
TAATTTCTGATTAATTAATACATTAAGTAAGGGTGTACTACACATTATTTGTGCCCCCTCAACTAAAGTGTTACCCTGTGCCTTCATCATAACTGGCACACCATGATCATCCTCCTCACGATCGTCCATGCTGATGAGGCGTGTGGCTGCATGCCGATCGACCCCTCGGACTCAAGCTGCATCGGAGCTGTCCGGCTGGCTGACACGATCAGTCCACGCTGTTCTGGCTCTTCCCTGGGGCAGCCTCTCCTGGCATTCAGACCGGTGGCGTTCTTATGGGATGCTCAATATCTGCCCAGTAGTACCAGTATCAGTTTGTGGGTTTGCTGCTGTCGTTTTCTGGAAGCGTCGCCTTTTATTTTTGGATGATTGTTTTTGCCTGTAACACGCTGCATGTATAGAGCCTCACAGTAATTTTTTTTCTGCATTAATCACCAGCGTAATGCTCCAGCCACCTGTGATGCCTCAGCCGCCCTTTGACCTCAGAGGCGTGGCGCCGAGCCGCAGTTCTGCCCCCGCGCAGCATTCCAGCACCCAGCTGCCGAACATCTGGAGAGCATTAGTCACAATGTGCATTTTGTGGAACCGGCACTGACGTTACGACACCCCTTCCTGCCGAGCGGCGGGCCCGGGCCCCTCACCCCGGCACAGCCCCCGGCTCCAATAAGAACTCTCTGAGGATGTCTCCCTCCCAGGGTGCATTGCGCTCAGCGCTGCTTATGAGCTGGAATGTGGCTCCCGTGTGTGGAATGCGCTCAGCAGACTTTGCTGGTGCTTAATTAAAAGCCTCTGACCCCCACCCGCAGCTGCCTGCCTGGCTGAAGACTGACATTCTGTCTTACGCTCACCTAATATACATAAACCTGTTATTTAAAGTGCAAAAAAAAACACACATCAGCACGATGTTGAACTGTAGATACCCTTGTAACTCTGAAGCCATCTCGCCATTGACCTCTGGTCGGTTCGCTGGAGGTCTCATGCTGTCTAGATGGAATTGCATCTACGTGGCTCATTTCATTTTCTGATAGCCATGAATGGCTGTTTCCACGGTCTCGTTTGGTTTAAGTGAAGAATAAACTCGCGACTGCATGCAATCACACAGACAAAAGAAAGGAAATAATTAAAAACTACCACTTAATGGATGAATAACAAAATCACACTGACCGACACTTAGTTTTTCTCTTTCACTCGCATATCCTATGACATAAAACACTATGACGAGCTCACTGGTTTGTACTGGTGTGGTTAGTGTTCACATCTGTCCTTTGTATGATTCGACGGGTTTCACAAAAATGACAGCAGGGAGGATAAGCGCTGATGGCTTATGGCAGATAATTGTTGGTGGTCAGTGCTGGTGGTTTTCAGCACCCCGGACAGCTCAAGCAGCAGCCAGTCGTGTTGGCAGATTATTTGCAGTTTTACGACGAAAATAAGAAAAGCGATTCCAAAGTGCCATCGATGAATTCTATCATTTAGTCTCCGTCTGTGTCTTGCCGTTCCTCCCCCAAAGGAGAAGTCGGAGTCGGATGACGGCAGGACGCGTGGGCAGGACGACGAGGAGCAGAGTGACCCATCTAGTGATCGAGAGGAACCACAGCACAGTGCCAAGCTGGTGGTCTTTCAGAAGATCGCAAGCGTGGCGTCTGCAGTCAAGGAGATCATCGGGAATCTCATTACAACGGCGGGGAAAGTCGTTGTAACCATATTGCTGGGTTTAACAGGTGGAACAAACTCGTAAATCAATCAATGCATGTAGTAAAAGACCCAAGTGTAGTTCTGTAAGGAATATGTCTGACTAGGATGGGCTCCCCCTTTGGGTCTGGTTCCTCCCAAGGTTTCTCCCTCCCAGGGAGTTTTTCCTTGCCGCCGTCGCGTTTCGCTTACTCATCGGGGGGTCTTTGCATGGCAGAAATGTAAAGCGCATTGAGACGATGTAATGTTGTGACAATGCGCTATATAAATAAAATTGCATTGCAATATGAAAAGTTTAAGGGTTGTATCTCGGTTTCCTGTCCCCTGTTTGCCTGATGCCTTCAGGGATCATGCTGCCTTCCCTGACGTCACTGGTCTACTTCCTGGTGTTCCTGGGCCTCGGTACCTGCTGGTCTCTGTGCCGCTCCTTTGACCTGCTGGCCTTCAGCTGTCTCTGTGTGCTGATGGCCATCTTCAGCGCCGGTCACCTGCTGGTGCTCTATCTCTACCAGCTCCCCGCCTTTCAGGAGCTCGTCTCGCCCACGGACAGATACATCAGGTGGCTCCCCTGCTTCCAGCATGACTTAGTTGAGATGCCTGCTTGCAGTGAATGGGAGGCTCTGCACTGAGCAGCATTAGCTGCCACACGCTACTTCTGTCTCACTGTGTGTTTTTTCTTGCTCTTCTTGACAGACACACCACACTAGTTAATAAGTGGTGGGTGCCGCTGTGGTGGGGGCCCTGGGCCCCTCAGGGACACAGGGCGTGAATGTTTTATTCTGCTGCCACTAGAGAATACAGCCCCTCCCACACCCCCTAGTAACCCAGAAAAAACAAGGGGGGGGGGAGGCTGTTCCAGATGGTTCCAATTATAGCACACCATCTTTGGCTTTACTGGAACAGCCACGCTGCTGGTTACGGGGAACCACCTATGGTCTATCAGCGTTTCCCAGTCCACCATCCTGCTCCACGTTTTTGCTCCCTCCCAGCCCCTGGCAGGAGCAAGAACATGGACTCTCTGTGGGCGCCTGAGGACTGGATTGGGAAACATTAGCCGCTGTCTCTGAACTGGGGTGTGACCGCGCAGCGTTGCCTTATTCTCGCAGTGACGGCCAGAGTGGGCAACATTAGGAAAGCGGGCAGGAAAAAATTTTGAGAAAAAATCCATGATGCTTTTCTCAAAACCTCGTATGAATTATCTTCCTGCCACTGCGCTGAAATTTCTGGTTTCCGTCACAGACGCGACGCTCACTGCAGATTTTGAGTGGACGTTACAAAATGCAGCTGACTGCATGCCGCTGCCTAATCTGAAGCATATCGGTTTGTTTTTTGGCATTTAATTGGCAATAAATATGCCGTGGATTTTATTGGCCTGATCCCATTGAGTGAATCAAATGTGTTTGGCTGATAGCACACAGATCCCATAAAATTATTTAAAAATACGCATTCTTGTGTATAGATAGGTAATTGAAATACTGCGCAAATAACAAGTATAAGTAAAGAATCTTATGTTTATTTTCCTTCAACATCATCATCTATATCTTCAGTTTCTTTACTGTTACATTAACGTTTGAACAATCTCCATTATTATGAATGACAAGTGGGGAGAGAGCCTATTAAAATGTGTGTCACTTATAATTATTGATATCCCTCAGACATGGATATTATTTAGATCAGTCTCCCGAAATCTGGACCTGGTAGGGAGTTGGCAGGGAGCAAAATGTGAACTGTGTGTGTGTCCCTGTGGGTCAGGTTGGAAAACGCTGGTTTAATTTGACTGAGGTCAGTTGCTGTCAGTGTTGGTCTCTCTTGTTGCCTGACCCCCCCCACCCAGAGTCTCTGTCAGTGTTGATTCACTAAAGAGATGACCACCCTTTGTTTTAACTTCCCCTGCAGTTTGTTTGGTATATCCTCCATCATTCAGAGTGACTGTTCCAAGACGTGGAAGTTCATCGTCAACCCCAAACTGGAGTGGCACCACCTTGTTAACCCCATGGTGCTTCTGCTGCTCTACTATACCCTCGCCACTTTAATTCGACTCTGGCTCCAGGACCCTGTAGTTGACCCAGTAAGTCGGTTTGTTTTCTTGTCACACTCTAGTTAGATTTCACTTTTGCATATATCTATGACAAACAGCTAAAATAATTGGCTCTGATTGCCGGGACGTGTTCCCCATGTGGAAACCTGCAATTCTCTGGTGATCCGTGTCCCTTTTGTGGTCGTTTGACATGCTGGTCGCTGTAGGTGTGCACTGGAGGGGAGCTGAGCGCAGACGGGGAGACGCAGCAGCAGGTTGCGGCTGAAGCTGCAGTGGGGCGTAGACAGACATGCAATGGGGAGGCCTGCAGCTTACCGGGGAAGCATGTAAGTGTAGCCGGCTTGGAACCTGTCTAAGGCTGCTGTGGTATCGCATCACTAAGAAGTGGGATGTAGTTTCTCCTCATCAGTTGTGTTGTTATATGTAACGTACAAGAACATGTTAAAAAATAAACTTTGCAGTATATTGCTTATATTATTTAAATGTCAGCTTGAAGCCGAACATAGAACTTCTAACAGACATTTTATTTACTTTAGCAGCTTTGCATCTTATTAATATGGTAACATAATGGACTGTGTGTGTCCCTCTCTGAGGACAGTATGAAGTGGCTCTACTGATATGAACACATGATGAACTCAAACTGTATGGCTGTTTACCTTTTATAGCATTTTCCTGCTCTGTATGGAAGTAAACACCCTTCAAATATGCGTGTGTCTATGTTTGTGTGTGTGTGTGTTTTTGTGAATTCTTTATCACTTGTAAAATTAGGATTCCATTGAAAAATTACACCGGCATAATGGTCTGCTCAACACCCACTGAAACGGAGAGATTCCGTCTTTTTATATCCATCTTTCAGCAGCTTTACACACAGCAGAATCACAGAGTCACACCTTCACATGTCGGTGTTCTGAAGGATCATGAACCGATTTAGATGTTGCTTTCGTCCAGATGCTGGTGGTGAGCTACAATGCCGAAAACGGTGCAGTGGGCTCAGATCACCTCCTCTCCTCTCAGCACAAAGTAGACGATGCAGATTCAGGTGACGCTCTTCCACATTCACTTGCTCTGACATTTACTGTCGAGAGAAAAACCGGTTAACTTCCAGATGCCAGCAGAGAGCAGCATCTCTAGGAAATGCGATGTTAGTGACTGTCCCTAGCTGCCATTTTGTACTATGATAGCCCATTTGTCCTCGTGGATTTTAGCACTGCTCTGGGGGACCGGCCTCACTGCCATGGCCACAGCCTTCAGGTTCCTCATGAAGCAGAGCTACATCTGTGCCCTGATTGCTATGATGGTGAGTAACACAGCCCCCTCCCCCCCCTCCCTTTTACTGGCCCGCATCCTGGGCACCAGTGACACGTTAAATCCTGTGAAATGGAAACCATACATGAAGCTCCTCTGTCCTAGGAATGGCCCATAAATTCCTCATCTATTGCAGACAGGCAGTAGGCCTGCAGGTTTTCTAGAACTTTCAGCCGCCATCATGAGTTTTTTTTTTGGATGAGTAAGTTTTCTGAAGTTCATTATTCAGTGCATATTCAAATCTCTTTATTGTAGTTCTTAAATCAGCACTATCACTCTGCTGCCAATGTGAAATGAGCACGGCTAGCATACATGATGTTGGTGCCAGACGCCCTGATCTCTCTACAGACCAGGGCTATAGAAGTCGTGGTCCTCAAGGTCTAAGCACTGCTGATTTCCTTTTACCCATGAAGCGGGTCTGAAGCCTCCGGCCAATCAGATCCAGTAATTATTAAGCTAACTACCGAGGAGAACAGAAAACAAGGTCTGGATTTGGAATCGAGGTCCAGATTTGAAGCATCCTGCTTATAGGCTGAAGGTGTCCACTGTTCTAAGGCCTCTGACATCTTGCCCTGCTTGGGCTGATCCTACCGTACCTTCAAGCTGCTGCCGCCCCCCACAGGCCTGGAGCATCAGCTACGTCAGCTGGCTGACGTTCGTCTTCCTGATCTGGTCCTGCACCCTGTGGATGGTGCGTGACAGGCGCTGGTACGCCATGGTCAGCTCACCGTTCATGGTGCTGTACGGCAACCTGCTGATCCTTCTGCAGTACATTTGGAGCTTGGAGCTCATGGAGGGCGTGCCAGGGCTCTTCCTGAAGAAGGAGGTGCCCTTCCGGGAGCTGGCCTCTAAGGTATGGCTGTGTGATATCCCCAGGCTGCGTGATATCCCCAGGGAAAATTAGTGATGAATTCTCAGGCGAGCTGCTGTTATACGATGCCACTGCCCTGTATGTCCATATAGATCCTCCAGTAGGGTAACGTTGGCCTGGCTGATGATGAGCTCTCAGGCGAGCCGCTGTGATATGATGCCACTGCCCTGTATGTCCATGTAGATCCTCCAGTAGGGTAACGTTGACCTGGCTGATGATGAGCTCTCAGGCGAGCCGCTGTGATACGATGCCACTGCCCTGTATGTCCATGTAGATCCTCCAGTAGGGTAACGTTGGCCTGGCTGATGATGAGCTCTCAGGCGAGCCGCTGTGATATGATGCCACTGCCCTGTATGTCCATGTAGATCCTCCAGTAGGGTGACGTTGGCCTGACTGATGATGAGCTCTCAGGCGAGCCGCTGTGATATGATGCCACTGCCCTGTATGTCCATGTAGATTATCTGCCTCCTGAGCTTCTGGCTGCTGCTGAGACAAACGCTGACAGAGAGGAGGGAGAAGTTTCTGCAGGAGTCGACTCTGTCTGGCATCAAGGTAGATGTCCCACTAGACGGTAAGTATAGTGACGTAAAGCAGAATCACCCCATGTAGGGTGACTACCTAGACCAGTGGTTCTCATCTCCGTTCCTGGCGCCCCCCCAGCCGGAATGTTTTCATTCTAACCCTACTTTAATCAGCCTCAGATGATCCTTAATAAGCCAAACCTGGTTTCAGACTGAACGCGGTAAGCAGTATTCTGTGTTCTGTGCCGCGCGTCGTTCACGGAGCTTGTGCGAGCTCTGTGGTCAGAGATGAACTTTGTTGAACTTTGACCGCTGAGCGATGTGACGCGTTGTCGCGCGATCAATAGAAACAAAGCACTGAAATTGAAATAGAGGGAAAACTTATAGCTCTGGGTCACGGACAAAATATCACACAAGTGTGGAATCTTTTTGAATGCGAAATATACATCGTTGCTACTGTTGCGAGCCGAAATGACAGGAGCGGGTTTTGAAAACCACGCCCACTTTTCCTGCTGAAGCCCCACAGCTAGCGCGCCGCATTGAACGTACACCGCTGTTGTTTTGACGGGACATGCAAACCTAGCGACGTGCGCAACGCTTGCCGCATTTGGTCTGCTAAAGGGCTTCACAGACCAAATCCGTCATGTGTTGTGCACGCCGCTCAGTGAACGACGCGTGGCACAGAGCCCAGAATACTGCTCGCTGCGTTCAGTCTGAAACCAGGTTTGGCTTATTAAGGATCATCTGAGGGTGATTAAAGTAGGGTTAGAACGAAAACATTCTGGCCGGGGGGGCGCGAGGAACAGAGTTGAGAACCACTGACCTAGACCATGCCAGGGGAGACACTGTAAGCCACTTCAGGTTTTACAAACTACCATAAAACTTAAAGGCTCCTGTGCTCGGCTACTTAGTTCATTTCTTCTTGTATTCTTACTGGTTTGTTTTCTTGATTGTCCCAGCTGTTACATTAACATTAGTAACACATGCGTGATTATAGGAGACTGACCAATCGGCACACAGCAAGGACTCAGCACTAAAGTGAAACCCAGGTCTTTTTAATTCAAATGGTAGCTCACAAACCCTGTCCTAGTTCAGAGCGTCCCTTCCGATATCGATTTGGTGGTCATCCTAACCCCATGTGACTGACTGAGGGTCGTTTGTGGTAAAATGCCTACGGCACGCAGAGACACCACTTTATGTGACTTACAAGACTCCATAAAAAGAACTAACAAGTCTGTCATATCGAAACCCACGACGTAGAGACGCCCCTTCATGATTTTTAGAAAACCACTATCCGGTCATGTTTGCGATACAGGCGAGTCACTCGTCACCTTTCTCCTTCCAGGGGGGCGAGACGGTGTAAATGCTGAAGAGAAGGACGTTGTGCAGGCGGTGGGCAGGATGCTGATGGCCGTGTTTGTGAAGTACTGGATCTACCTCTGCGGAGGAATGTTCTTCTTTGTCAGTTTTGAGGGCAGGATCGTCATGTACAAAATCATCTACATGATGCTTTTCCTGTTTGCCGTGGCCTTATATCAGGTACCAGCTTTTCAGGCATGAATCTCTCTGATTATCTTTATTTAAATAATGCGAAGCGTTTTATCTCCAAGCAGTCAAAATGATATTAGAGAGAGAGAGAAGAAAAAACTCCACCGATATCTGAGTTATTTTTCACTTTGTATATCTAAATAGACGTTACGCAAGGAATGTATTTCATTAAAAATAAAGAACAAAAACCCAGCATTTGGTTTCAGTCTCTTTCTATTTTGAAAAAAGATCACCATCAGAAAGAATTATTCATTCCTAACTTCATTCTTCTTTTTTTCTTTAGATTCATTATGAGTGGTGGCGAAGAATTCTCAAATATTTCTGGATGTCAGTTGTGGTCTACACAATGCTGGTCCTCATTCTGGTTTACACTTTCCAGTTTGACTCCTCAGTCCATGTATGGTCAAACATGACTGGAATGAGCAAAGAGAAGTGAGTCGAACCCTTGCACTTCTGGGTTGTACGCAGTCAAGTTAATATTTGAGTTTTTTTGTAAAATAGAGACTGGAGAAGAGCTTTAGGCTCATAGAGACTGGAGAAGAGTTTTTGGATCACAAACATCAATTCCACAAAAAAAATATAATGATTACATAAGACAGAATAATGCATCATAAAGTGTGTCGTTTCCATAAACATGGAAAACCACAGAATCAAACTCGCTGCGAGTTTGATGCACAAGGCAGCACTGTCATGTTGTGAAACTTGGCTCAGTAGCTGGTGAGCTTCTCCACGTTCTGCACAGCTGAGGCAGAAGAGTGACCCTCACCCCGGCTTCCACAGTCAACGTTCTCCTTGTTGCCCTCGCCCCGCAGGCTGGAGGACCTCGGCCTGGAGAAGTTCTCCGTGCCGGCGCTCTTCTCCAGAATCTTCATCCCCACGTCCTTCCTGCTGGTCTGCATCCTTCACCTGCATTACTTCCACGCGCACTTCCTGCAGCTGACCGACCTGAGGGGCCTGGCGGAGCGGAAGCACAGCGCCGTTCAGAGGCGCGTGAGGCCGCATGTCACGCCGCAGCCTCGTAGCCTCGCAGCCTCGCCCGTGTGCCTCGCAGCCTCGTAGCCTCGCCCGTGTGCCTCGTAGCCTCGCCTGTGTGCCTCGCAGCCTCGTAGCCTCGCCCGTGTGCCTCGTAGCCTCGCAGCCTCATAGCCTCGCAGCCTCGCCCGTGTGCCTCACACTTTACTATAGAACGTTTCCTTCCTCTATCGTTTATCACGCCTGTGCAGTTTTGGTACCACTGTATACAGGTAGATGTTTCATCTTGATTATCCTCTCTGACTGACCAAAGCCAGCATGTCACTATCTTGGCACGTAACTGTTATTTCTATAAATAATTCACCTTGGCACTTTTTATTACTGAAACCTTAGTTTTGATACTGGTGTAGCTGTCTGTTATAACTATTATAACTATTGCCTTGTTTCCCCCTGGTCCAGCAGCATTTGCATCATTCAGTCAGACAGAGGAGGGTACAGCTCACCGTCTGACTGTGTGTCCTCACCCCATAAAGCCTCTATTTTCTAAGAACAGGAGAACATTGAAAGCTAATTTCTGTACTCGGTCTGACTTGCGTGAAAGTGCAGGAATGCCAGCAGTAACGATCAGCCCTTTCTTTTTCAGGCTGGTCCATTTCGATGGCAGCTTAGAGGACGTCAGCATGATGAAGTTGTCACTAGGTCAGCCAAGAGATGAGGAGAGCGTGAAGGAGAGAGTGCTCTCGGAAGAAGGAGTGGGGGAGCGCAAGGAGGAAGACCCCCCCGGGCGAGGCAAGGAAAGCGAAAGGCAGCAGCACAGGGAGAATCGTGAATCAGCCGCTGAAGAAGCTTCAGGTACCGGCGTCGTGCCTGAGATCATGGGGGATGTGGAGCACCTTCCTGGGGGATGTGGAGCACCTTCCTGGGGGATGTGGAGCTCCTTCCTGGGGGATGTGGAGCACCTTCCTGGGGGATGTGGAGCACCTTCCTTGGGGATGTGGAGCACCTTCCTGGGGGATGTGGAGCTCCTTCCTGGGGGATGTGGAGCACCTTCCTGGGGGATGTGGAGCACCTTCCTTGGGGATGTGGAGCACCTTCCTGGGGGATGGAGGGAGGCTGGTTAAGTATGTAAGTGGGGGGAAACGGAAAGCCCCAAATAATCATATTATAAGTGGGCACCGTAATAGGCCTAATCT
>JABFDZ020000001.1:31922950-31938172 GCA_019775955.2 Pollimyrus isidori
AGTGGCAACGCAAACCGAGCCGAACTGAACCGTACCGTGCCGTGCCGAACTGAGTCGTACCACCCAGTGGAAAAGCGCCATTAGATAACCTCACTGTCTTAAAGCTACTCTCTACCCATATGATGCAGACTAATATAGCCCCATTACATTGGACTCCTGGTCAATAGGTTTTATATTCCTGCATAGTGTTTTTTCCTTCTGAATGGAGCATGAATGTGAACTGAAGGCTCTGTGTGATCATGTTCCTGACCCCCAGCTGAGCTCCAGCGTCTGGTCGCCCCAGTCGATAGAGTGCAGCCTGCAGCAGTTCTGCCTGCCCTTCCTCCGCCTCTCCTGTCTTCTGCAGCATCACCTCTACGGGGACAACCTGCCCGGCTGCCCTGTAAGGCGCCTCTCTCTGTGGTTATACCCGCAGGTGCCGTTTAAAGGTTTTAACGAGATGCTCGCCATTGTGTCTTTGGTCAGAAGGAGGACGAGTTCCCGGTCCTAGCCGGCTGTCTGGGCTTTTCCCCGCTGGCCCTGCCGCCCTCCGGTCCGTCGCACAGCTCCAGCGTCCTGGACTGGCCGGTGTGTGCTTTTGATCTCATGTCCCAGTGGTGTGCTGAGGTCACTGGCGTGGCGGGAATGCAGGCCGACGACTCTCAGGTGAGAGAGGGGGGGGGCGGGGCTTGGTGGACCTCACACCCAATCATGAGCTCAGCTCATAACCATTGTATAAAAGATACAGGCAAGGTTTTCATTTATTTTTTTTCACCCAAACATTGCTGAGCTCCACCCCTCCAAAGAATCCTCTGTCCTACCGAACGTCTTTAAGCCCGAGTCAGGCTTAAGCGAAACAACTGCAAAAACGAATGTAAAATGACAAAGGTAGCTATTCATATTATATGAGTCTGAAAGGGTGTCCCTCTTTTTCCCCTCATAATTTAGGATTTTCAGGTAAGATATCAGTCCAAAATTTCTCATCTGCCCACTGAGATTCAGGCATTAGTGTTTTTTTTTGTTTGTTTTTGCTTGGCGGTCCTAACATCGAGACAGAAGTAAAATCATTTTCCCACCTGGCACCACCTTGAGATACTGTAGGAGCTTGAATCCCATTTGCATCTCTATGAAGCCCCTGAGCCAGGCTGGGGATTTGGGCCCCATGTTCGACTCAATGAAGATCTATGGACCCGAATCAGAGAGGCAGTCAGTGACTCAGCCTTAGCCAGGGCTGTGAGGGACAGTATTACCTGCTAACTGGAAGGTCCCTGTCAGCAGTTTCTGTGTGGCATGGAGCGGCACTGTGCTTTTGTTACTCTGTGTCATATTAATGCCACATTAATGTCACCCATCCCTCGATAGACCCTGCTGGTGCAGGACCCCCAGTGGGCAGCACCGCACCTCCTTCAGTTACCTGAGAACTACAACACCATCTTTCAGCACTACCACAGAAAGGCCTGCTCCTACTGCAAAAAGGTGCCCAAGGACCCGGCCCTGTGTCTCGTCTGTGGCACCTTCGTCTGTCTCAAGGGGATGTGCTGCAAGCAGCAGAGCTTCTGCGAGTGTGTGCTGGTGAGTGTTCAGTGAGGTGCCCTGCCAGTGCGTGCTGGTGAGTGTTCAGTGAGGTGCCCTGCCAGTGCGTGCTGATGAGTGTTCAGTGAGGCGCCCTGCCAGTGCGTGCTGGTGAGTGTTCAGTGAGGCGCCCTGCCAGTGCGTGTTGGTGAGTGTTCAGTGAGGGGCCCTGCCAGTGCGTGCTGCTGAGTGTTCAGTGAGGCGCCCTGCCAGTGTGTGCTGCTGAGTGTTGAGTGAGGGGCCCTGCCAGTGCGTGCTGCTGAGTGTTGAGTGAGGGGCCCTGCCAGTGCGTGCTGCTGAGTGTTGAGTGAGGGGCCCTGCCATTGCGTGCTGCTGAGTGTTGAGTGAGGGGCCCTGCCAGTGCGTGCTGCTGAGTGTTCAGTGAGGGGCCCTGCCAGTGTATCCTGCTGAGTGTTCAGTGAGGGGCCCTGCCAGTGTATCCTGCTGAGTGTTCAGTGAGGGGCCATCCAGGAAATGCATCATTGTTGTTCCAACATTCAGTTTTGTTTCCTTGATTATTACACAGATTTGGCTACCAGATTACTGATTGCACAACCATAGCAGTATCTGACTGTCAGTGTGTTTAGATTGTATGCAAAGTGAACAGACGACAGGGTCACAGTTTAACTTGGGCTGTGACTCTGTGACACACTTCCTGTCTCTGTCCTTCCACAGCACTCGCAGGCCTGTGGAGCAGCGACAGGAATATTCCTCCTGATCAACGCCTCTGTCATCATCATCATCCGAGGCCACCGTTTCTGTCTGTGGGGCTCAGTCTACCTGGATGCCCATGGAGAAGAGGATCGTGACCTCCGGTAAATCACCTACACATCCGCCCACAGACCCTGGTGTCATTCAGAGGTGTTGCCTATCCGTGGTCGCCCTGGAAACGGTATTCTTTTCCTTGATTATTTATTGATATTATTTAAATCCGTAACTCATTCTATCAATCCGTCTTTTCAGTTGACTTGTTGTTTGCATGAGCATTCGTGCAGGTGCCGGGATTGGGGAGGGGCGTGGGTGACTGTGTAAGGAAGGTAATCACATGATCTTTAAAGGTCACTTTGATCTACCAATAAGAGCCATATGTGTCTCTCAATAATAGCCTGAAAACCATCTCATACTTCTAATGATAATCCAGAATAGACTGATACACTGTGGTGGTTAGATATACAGTCATAAGCACTATATGTGTGTTACATTTGCCTTTATTTATTTAATTTTTAAATGCTTTTTTCCAAAGTAACATAAAAGGGAGTCACATGATATATCACAAGAATTCAGCTGTCTGAAGCTGACTAGGCTGGGAAGGTCCATGCGGATGGATCACTGGAGAGTTGGTGGTAAAATGAATTCGCTGAGATGGCTTGCAGTAATCATGTCGTGAGATGACGAAGTTCCTGGACGAGGAATTGAGCTGCTTTTTCTGCTCTGATCTTTCCTGACGTTGTATGTAAAGTACGTCTATGAGGCGGGGAGACGGTGTCTGGGCAGTGACGTCGTGATGAATGGTAGAAGCCAAGAAGCTTTGGTCTTTTGAAAGTTTCAGGCATCGCTGGCAGATCTAAAGTGCAAAGTTGGGTTACGGTCATACATTTTGTCTGTCCCTCTTCCTTCCTGCAGCCGTGGCAAGCCGCTGTTCCTGTGCGAGGAGCGCTACCGGGTCCTCGGACAGCAGTGGGTGTCCCATACCTTCGACCACATCAACAAACGCTGGGGGCCGCACTACAACGGACTGTAGCAGACCCCCCCCGCCCAAGAACAATGAAGAAAAACTCACCTCCCTGTGTGGTGGGGAGGATGGGGGGGGGGGAATCACTTTGACTGGTTTCTGGGGTCTCTGGAACTCCTGGGCGAATTTCCGGAAGGTTTCAGAGGCCCGGCTACCACAGCGTGGGTTTGCTTGAGACTCCCGTTTGTACAATCACGCTTGAACACTAATTTCTGTTATAAACGTGTCGTTTGAGCATCGGCGTCAGAGAGAACATAAGCTTGGAAGGCTGGATGTGAAAGCACAATTTGGTCTGGTAGAAAGGGGTTTTTCCCTCATTCTTTTTTTTTTTTAAGTATGTGTGATTCATCCCTGTGTATATAAGATAAAAGAAAAAATAAAACTTTTCAGGTTATATCCAGGAGTCGAACTGTCAGATCAGCAGCTATATGAACTCGCCTGTGACAATGCATTTTTATTTATTTTTTTTGCCCAAAAACAAGGTTAAATCGCTAAAGCAAATTTAAGTTCTGGGGCCAACTAGTACTAAACTGAAATGGTACCGGAGCCTACAAATGTATTACTGATATTAGAAATAATACGTCAATAGCTATTCACTCCGTGGATTGATGTGTTTGAAGCAGTGTTTGGTCACATTGCTTCAGTCTACATGCACTCTGTCCCAATCCTGTGGTGGTCCCTTCACCCTTTACATGAGGTCCTGTAGAAGATGTAGTCCTGTGCCTGTAAAGTGTTCGTGGACATGTAGTAGTAGGTAATAGTGGGTCCTTTGCAGGCCTGCAAACGGCTCTTCCTCAAATGTAGTTGCATCTCATCCTCAGGAAGTTTTCTTTTTGCTGTAGTTTAAAATACAGAATCGTTTATATTTAAGGAAATGCTGCTATTCATTGTCAGAGAAAAGGATTTTAGCTCTGTAAAGTTTTTTCTTTCTGATTTGCTTTCAGCCTTAGCACCACCCCACACCTTCCACCCCCCTATCTTGACCTTCTTTGAAGCAGGTCTTGCTTGGCATTTTTCGTCCAAATGTGAGCTGCTCCAAGACAGGCCCGGCCTGCGGTTCTGTCATGCAGTGGGCTGTCCTTGTTTTTGCGTGTTTTTGTTTTGCACTGTAGAAGCCTTTATTCATCACGTTTGGTCTGTCGTCGGGTCCTAATGGTGGAGAAGAGCGCAGATTCTGATTGGTCAATTGGGAGACTCCAGTCATGTAGCTGATTGTAAAGCAGCATTTAAACCCACTACCCAGAGCTGTTGAAGCTTGGAAGAAACATTTTGGTTTAAAAAGGTAAAAAACGCCCAGCAGCATTTAAGTCTGTGTTTCCACGAATGTAGCAGCGGCATGTCGTAATAAAATTTTTAAGTGGAGAATTAAACAATATATGTGAATACTGGCAAAGAAAGGGAATAAGTTTAGCTTTGTTGCTCTTAATATCCGTGTATATAAGTGAAGTTAATGTCCTCCTTCCCTCACTCTCTCTGCTCTCAGCTTGGCGTCTTGTGTTGGATTCAGATTTTCTTTGTAAAGAATGAGGATAACGTATTAATTTGCTCTTTAAGTCAGGTTTGGGCAGTCGTTAGCTTTTCGAAAGATCCATCACACGCCCCCCTGTGTTCATTCTGGGCCAATTTTTAAAACAATATTTCAAAGATATTATTTTGATTTTACAATGTGCAGAAACAATGGGGATCGTTTCAGTTATGAGTCCATTCATCATATTTAAAGTGTGTTAATAATTCTTACATCCCGATTTTGTGTCAACCTGGTTTCTCCGGAGAGTTATTTTTTTTTTTTACTTGTCTATACACAGATTATCAAAATTCTTCAGCTTCAGTCATCCACTAGGTATGTGTCAGGGCCCAATACTGGGCCCTAGATGCATTCCAGATCAGGATTAAAGTTACAGTCGTGTGTGCATAATACACGCATCTAGAAATATCTTAGCGACACCTTGTGTCCTGGATACGTATCTTGAATTTGCCCGTTTCTGAATAAAAGTGACTATTTATTATCCTGTTGTGCCTGAATGACATATCTTTACTTTTTAAAATAAAGGACAGAGAACCCGCTTTGGGTCCTTCTGTTCTTGCCTGTTGGCAGTGGGAGGGAGTCACTGCCAGTCCCCGATGCCGACCACCATCATACTATGGGAAATATTAAACTTTTAGGGAGGGAAAGCATTTGGTTTTTTTTTCTGGAATTTATGCATGCTGCTGATCTGTTTACTTGTCAGGTTTTCACTCTGTTTCCTGATTCACAGCCCCACCCACCCCATGGGAAACCCTTTTGAGCTGTGGGTGAACATTGTAAACAGAAAGCTGAGTGTTTCTCTGTGTGTGTTTTTTGCTGAATGAATGAACAATAAAAATACAGTACATTACTGTAGGTGCTGACTCAAACCTTCTGATTGGAATCAGAATGTATGACTTAGACATTTAAAGGAAAATGTAACATATGTTAATAAAGTGCAGAATAAAAAGCAGGGCTGTGATTTTTATTTTCATTTATTTTTCCCCTCGAGTATAAATACCCACAAAGTGTCACACTGGCAGTCTGCTGTGCCAGTGGAACATTAATGACATGAATCAACCTGAATTTGCCGGACTGGGTGTTGGGGATTTTGAAATTTTACAGCACGGAATTTCTCCAATGCATATAACTACAGTACAGCATGGGTAATGAATAAGAATTGTGAGACCTCAACCATCACTTCTGTTTTGGCTTCTAATGAACAGGGAATAAAGAAACCATCAGTCAGATAAGGAAGATCCACGACCTCGCGGAAGGACAAAGTAGACCCAGAGCTGATCCAAATATTTTGGATCAGACTACATTTTTAAATTTTAGTATTTAAAGCTGTAGACGAACATATTTGAATGACTGTTCTAACAGCGCTGAAGTACATCATCTCTATATCTTGCTCCTGTACGTCCAGTCAGATGCCAAATAGTTTCCAGTAAATGCTACATAGTACTGACAGGCTAATAATGTCTGTGCTTGTTTTCCCTGCTCGCGTTAAACATTGCTGAGGAATTAAGTTTGATTTACATCTCTAGGGACAATGGCAGGGTACATCATTGGCAGTGATCACCCAATCACCCAGATTACTTCAGATCCCCAGTGGTAGCTCTAGTGCGGACCGACGGGTTTGCTAAACTGAACAGAGATTCTGAAAAGCAAACTTTGTCCATAATGAAATGCAATTTAATTCTAGGGTCAACAGAAGCTGGCATTTATGGGACACAATAAGGGTGAAAACTCTGGCAATAATGGAAACCGCTATTCCGATAAAAACTTAATTTTATAAGCGTCACCTCATCAGGTTAATCATCACACAATTAAAGACTGAGAATACAGGCCAAGTAGAAGTAGATTTGATACAAATTAGCAACCAACGGAAATATTTTACTACTTGCTAATATAGTCAGTCACTAATATATTTTAGTCGTAATTAATAAATAGTGATTAATTAGTGACTAATATATGATCAGGTTTGTGATTAAACCCCGGGGGGGGGGTCTAGGGCAGGGTTATTCGAATCATGGTCCTCAAAGTTCGAGCACTGCTGATATTCCAACCTTCCTTTACCTGCGAGCTTGGTGTGAAGCCTGCAGCCAATCGGAATCTGCAATTATTAAACTAACTACCTGGAGAGAATTGAAAACAAGGCCTGGATTTGGAATCGAGGTGCAGATCTGAAGAGCCCTGGTGTGGGGTCTGCTTCACTTAAATTTTACTCAGCGGCGGCCGCAGGTGCACATGTATACCAGTACAACAGCACACTGCTACCGGACACCAGGGGTCTGCTGTTGAAATCCACGTTGAACACTCTGTGTTCGCCTCGAGGCTCAACAAAGCACAGCCTTTTTCAGTGAAGTACAATTACACGGCGTTCAATGTGCCCAAGGTCTGACCCTTGGGGCTCGCAGGCTGGTTAAGTTAAATTGAGGGCAGAGCTGGCCTGCTAACCAGCGCGACTGTAGAATTCCCAGTATGATTCCTTCTTGCACGTAATGCATTTATACCAAAAAAAAAATCAATTTTAAATCCACCTGACCCTGCAATACCAAAAGCCATTGTGGGAGAAATTCATGCACAAAATCTGTCGGATGAATATGCAATTAAATCATTTTAATTAGTGTCTGATTGATGGCTAAGCCATGAAGTGGGATAACTTACACTTGAAATAATACCATCAATAAGCACCCACCATAGTAGGTTTGGGTGGTATGGAGATTTCTGATTGTTGATAGTTGCTGCTCCCCCTCACTAGTACATGTCATTCTGAAATGCAGGCCATTTTATTTACCTGGGGACTTTACGCTTATAAAAAGCATAGCCATATATATTCCATGTGACGCTAACAGGAAGCTAGCACTGGACGACCTGCTTCTGGCCATAATTCACCAACAAAACACCTGCAAAAAACAGGCTATGCTATATGTTGCACTATCATCACCTGTAAGGTGCACCGTGTGTCTTCAGTAAGTACCAGACCTCACTCTTCATACAGGCTTTTTGGTTGGGGAAAATGCACATGCATTTATAAAGTCACCTTATCAACACAGATCCCGATGCATTCAGGATCAGAGGATGCATAAGGGTTAATGCCCGGATGGTAGGTATGTCATGTTTGTTCTTTGAAGCTGTCCCATTCTGTGCATTCCAAACAGTTTATTTACTTTGATAATGGGTTTAATTCTATTTATGAAGAATCTGTAGACAGGCTTCAGGGTCAGAGTGATGGCTTTTTAACGTTGCTATAAACATGGTCCAACATATTTATAGTTCTCGTGGAGAATTTAACATGCTGGTGAAATTTGGGCAAAACGATTAAAAAAATTTCTTGATTGAAATCACCAGTGATAATACATACTCCATCAGGGTACGTTGGTGAACCAATGGACTAACGAGGGATCCAATATATCAGCAAACAAATGAGCCAATGAATAAACCAACCAATGAACAATCCAATGAATGAATGAACCAATGAATGAACTACCGAACCCACAAATGAATATTGAGTAAACCAATGAACCAACGAGCAAATGAATGAACCAGCGAATGAACATCCTAACAAAAACCCAATGAATTTACTAATAAATGAACCAATGAAACCACAAATGAATCAACCAATGAACCACCAAATGCACCAATGAATTAACCAACAATCCAACAAACCAGCAAACGATCCAACACACCATTGAATGAACCGGTGAAAGAAACAAAACAGTGAACAAACCAACAAACTACTAAATGAACCAGTGAACCACTGAACGAACCAGTGAACGAACCAACGAACGAACCACTGAACAAACCAGTGAACGAACCAATGAACGAACCAACGACCCAATAAACCAATGACCGAACCAACGAACAAGCTAATGAACCATTGAACGAACCAACGACCCAATAAACCAATGACCGAACCAACGAACAAGCTAATGAACCAATGAACGAACCAACGACCCAATAAACCAATGACCGAACCAACGAACAAGCTAATGAATCATTGAACGAACCAACAAACCACCGAACCAATGAGACGATGTATGAAGGAACTAAAAAAAACAAGAAATGAACCAAAGCATCAACCAACCAGTGAAGTAATGAATGAACCAACCAATCAATGAAGTAATGAATGAACCAACCAACCAATGAGCCGACCAGCAAAAGAATGAACAAACTAGGATAAAACAAAAATCAAGAGTCACTGACTCGAGTGTCTGAGTCAAAAAGCAGCACTGATCACTGAGCCATTTGCAAATAGCGATATTCAAAATCAAGATGAAAAACAAAATTTACAAATGCACTAAGGAATAATCTTTTTAATTTGTAAACAGTTGCATATGCGACGAAAACATTGTCCTGTGGAGACCTGGGCAGGGGTGCTACAGTTTTGGTGTGACCCATCTAAAATTTAATTTGTTCCATTTCGTCACAGAGATAATGTGTTTGCAAAGTTTTAAAAAGATCCCTCAAATACTTTTTGAGTTATCATGCTAATGAAGAAGTATCTGTGGTGGTGGACCGGTCCCAAAACCACACATATGCTACCCTTCTAAGAGAAGCAAGAGGTCCCATTCTCTCCAAGTGTGCTATGAGCGCATTGCTACAGCATCAGGTTATTGACGTGTAATTGGTGAAGAATGAGGTCCCTCTGATCGTCTATTGCTCAATATGTCTGCATCGTTTTAATTGCTCCTCAAGATCTTCATGGCATCAAAATGGAAGCTAGCGCCATGGTTACCTTCATTAACTAGGCTTTTTATGACCCCCGCACACACACTCTTCTGCATTTTACAACCATCCACTATGCAGTCCAGATGCAAGGAAAGAAAATTACAATCTATCCCCTGCAAGAACCAACTGCTTTTTGTGTGTTTGTGGCTGTCTGGTTTTGAGCTCACCTTTCCAACATCTGAGTTTTATTTTGGCTCGAATTAAATTAGAATGCATTAGAATGCAGAGATCTTGTTTTTCATGCCGTTGGAAATTAATTTATACGGCCATTTATTTCCCTTGTGAATTACAGCCTAACCACCATAATAATGATCTTCTAACCTGTGATATTTGGGTTGCTGTATATTGACTAACACTTGGGCGAACGTGTTCTGCTGCTATTTCCTTCTATAAAGTCTAAAAGGTTTTATGTATTAACCACCCTTGGAATGACTGCAAAATCCTCACGTACTATGGCTCCAGTTGTCCTTTGATTTGCATTTATCAAAAGGACTGAAAAGATTATATATGTGCTCTTCTAACACTGTAGAAAGAGCAATGGCAATTTTTTTTTTTTTTTGCACTCTTAATTCTTGATGTGGCAGCAAGATAAATAAAAAGACGTTTCTGCCATTTCCCTGCATCATGCTATTAAAATGTGCTTATTAAATCATTACAGAAAATAATGGAAGCCTCTTTGCCGCAGTCGGTCATTTTGAAGGGAAAAGCTCTAATTATCCTGCTAGCTTTGTCATGTATTTGGAGCAATTCCTTAAATATAATATCTTATCTGTCATTTGAGATCATGCAAAAAAAAATAAGAAATACTAATCTTGGGAAGCAGGTTTGCTGTGGCTAAGGTTTAGTAACCCTGAGTTGTGTGCCTTATTTTTTTGCATAGAAACTTTTTCACCAAGACACTGTGTCACGTTAACAAGTAAGGGATGACCCAAATCTAGGCTACGTTTAAACAGAACCCACATTGGGGGGATTAGAGTCACTTATATACATGACTAACAATGGAGCAAACAGGAGGCAGCTGTGAGTGATTAACTGAAGGGCGGGAATGAGAGGTAAGAAGGTTAGAAGTGCAGTCATATAAGTACATGTGAGTGCAGAGTGGGGTGTAAAAATGGCCAAATTTCTGGCCTAAAACCACATTCACAGCACAATACAATTTACTGCTTTATATTTGTGCTTATTTTCTGAATATTGGCAAACAGCTGCACGGAAAGATAATCTTTTTCTTTCTTTGTTTACATCAGATTCCTCCCCGCAGTCAAAATGGATGCTATGTGAATCCAGGTGTTATTGTGAATATACTTGTGATTGTCTGTTACCCCACTACAATACTGGTATGATTATGGCGTGTAATCCACTAACCAATGAGTTATGCATCGTAGTGTCAGTCTCAGGAAAGAGCTCTAATTTAATTGTAAATGGATTATATTATTGTTGTTGCGGAAAACATCTCATTGTCTGATCACAAAACTTTACCACACTTAGATGTTTATGTATACAGTCATGCCCAAAAAATATTTGAGAATGACACACCTCCCCCGGGCAGAGCAGCACCGTCTCACGGCCCCAGAATGCCACCCCCCGGCCCCCGTTTGCCTGCATGCCCGTTTAAATTCACCTGAATACCACTGGCAGAGGAGCAAGTTAATAGACTGCTGTTTGTTAATTGGCCTGTTTTTCTGTCCTATAATGGGTTCAGTGAGCAATATCTGAGAGTACATTTGACTGTTTACTCTACTTTAAGGCTATTTGCACCCAAGCACCGTTTTTCCTTGGACCGCTGGTCAACAAGCAAAACAAATTTCACAATGATCAAGCCGGGCCCAGCAAGATGGGTTACATCAGTACTGATGTGGCATCACCGCCAGCACCCCCTGGGCCCCCCCCCCACCAAGGCAAGGTGTGGCAAGGTGTAATTGGGGGGAATTGTCTGGCAAGTCACGCTGCGTTTGTAGTTGGTGCCCAATTCAGCCGTCTATATCTCCTATACAACTGACCGACCCTGGATCATGTGATTTACTTGCATCTACAGCCAAAGATGGTGACAGGATCTGTAAAAGTATGTAAGCTAGGTGAGGAATTTCTCAAAATCACAGAAAAATAAATTAAATTACATATTTTAAGTATTTAAAATATTTAAAAAACATAAAATGCAGTATTTCGTTACAAATCACATCTGTTTTTTTCCATCCAGCAAAATACAAATTACGAAATACTCAAAATAAATTAAATACATATTAATAAATACATATGACATACTGGTCATATGTCATTCTTATACTTTACAACAGGGTTCTTCAAAAAAAAAAAAAAAAAAACTCCCAAATCCAGGCCTTGTTTTCAGTTCTCTCAGGTAGTTAGTTTAATAATTACTGATTCTGATTGGTCGGAGGCTTCACACCTGGCTGATAGGTAAAGGAAGGCTGGAAAACCAGCAGGGCTCGGACCTCGATTTCAATAACCCTGCTTTAGAAATCATTCCTGTGCCCATTAAGACTGAGCGGCTAATATCCAACATTTTTAATTAGGTGACCAATGGCTGTCACGTCACAGGCAAGGACAGAGGCAAAAGCAGCATTCGGGGAAAATCAAAAAGGGATTCATTAAAAGAAACCAACATAGGTGGGCTAATATCATATGTGCTCTCATCTCCTATTTAAGAGTTTACCAACATGCCTTGAGGTCAGGATAAAAAGAGAAGCAAGACAATTAGTTAGTAACAGGTGTGGCCTGTTGCATTGCGGCGAGAATGAGGGGGCAGGAATGCAGGACTGGCGATTGTTTTAACGATTAACAGTGTTGACAGTTGTCATGGGGTTTACCAATATAACTAACTAATATAACCTCTTTCTCTAATACAGTAACACATTTACAGTTAACTACGCCCCTGAGACGTCAGATTAACTACGCATGGCTGCGGAACCGCAGCACTCAACACTGCGCTGTTGTATTTGTGCACTGAAGTAAAATTACAGAAACAATGAGACATTTTTCATATGAATATCCCCAGTCAGGCTGTCCATACTTACGAATTCATAAATAATTAGATTAATTTGTCAGATATCTAGGAAACACCAACAGAATTTAAATGAGTTTAAGACGCGTCTTGCTCTAGAAGTGATAGCATTTTATGGTTCTACAGAACGCACGTACTATTTAGTAAAATGTTGCAAGTTTCCACATTTAATCTGAGCAGTTTAACTTTCTTGCTAAACCAGTGCTTCGGTAAGAATAACACCTGTTTTTATATCTAATGTGAAATATCTGTCTTATCCTGGTTTCAGTTTGTCGTTAAATCGGCTTGCCTGTTAGTCTGCATTGTTTATTATTTAGCTAAAGAGTGTAATATTATGTAATGCTGTAAAACAACAACTATTTCCGCTCTACATGCCCGGTTTTAATATGAAGCGAAAGTTGTCTAATTGTTCTTTTTAAACTGAATTTGTAGCTGTATTTTAGTAGGCCTACATACATTTTCTATGTATTCATTAAGTGCGATCATTGGCGATGAATTTGGACTTCATTTTGGGGTATACATTAATTATCCTTTAGAAAGAATTTAAGCAGAGCGCATCATTGAAGGTGTACTTTACATCACAACACTATACGACCCGCTCCTTATCAGGTTCTAGTTAATAATTAAATCAATGAGGGATGAGTTAGGTACAACAGAGACTAATAAAATCTGATGTTTCAAATGCAGCAATGGAAGGCAAGCATACATATATGCATTTTTTTCTTTACTGTTTTAATGTAACCGGGTTATGTAGCATTTCCAGTACTGATCGAGTTATCAATTAACCGCGGTCCTGATATTGGATAGGAAGAGTTTGTTGTGCGTAGAGAGTCTTTGAAGACAGTCCTGAGCCAACTGATTGTATTATGCTTTTGTCCTAATAAAGTGTCCGTTAATTACAGGAGAATCAAATGGAAGTACAGAGGAGGCAAAGAAAGGGTAAGTTAATTATATAACAGTATGACTAAATTCAAGAAATTATGAATAAAGAACAAATTCCAAGCTTTTTAAATGTTTCGACTGGCATCTGAAGGTGTCTTATAATTAGGCTATTGGTTTCCTTTTACATGATATTCACGGGACACAAAATATAAATCAGAAATTATACGCCTTCGATACATGATTCTTCCTTATTAGAATTACCGGTGTGTTTCTCTCCAACCCTGAATACTTGGCATGTTTCAAATGTTTTCCGTGTTTGGGCGGAGAGTAGTGTTTGAGTAGAAATGTTTATGAGATCCTAATGCATTCTCCATCGACTGCAACTGGTGTCAGGTGTTCGTGCTCCCAGCTATTTAAAAAGGTGAGAACTTGTTCCTTCTCCCTTATCGCACGAGAGTATCCAGTGGAAGCACAGGACATTACTTACAGTACCCTACATAAACCTCTTCACAGCTTCTGCTCCACTTTTTACGACCTTTCGGAATCTGGTCAATGGTCACATTAAATCATCTCTACTTTTCACCTATCATATTGTAACGCTGTTTTTAGAGTCTCAGCGTTAACTACGCTTCAGGCTGTGAGTACAGAGACGACACGGAGACAAACATACCGTGTTAAAAATGGAAGACAGACTGCTTTTATTTTTTTTCGCGCCCGGAAAGTAGAAAACAGGTGTTCTTGGCAATTCGGTTTCCCTATGTTTCCCCTGAATATCAGGAAATACTGTTCCGCTTAATATTAAAGCAAAAAGGTATGTGAAATGTCTGAAAATCACCCAGGTACATTATTACATGTCAATACTGTATTGTATTAGTACTGAGGCCCAGAATTGCCGTATATCTGTTTTAACAGGGGGGAACCAAATATGGATGTCAGGAAACTAAATTGGTACACCGGATTAACTGGCATACCACCCAGCACTAATTGAATAATGAGTCGTGTGTACTGGAATAAAGCATAATTGCATTTGCTATATTTTTCTGTTTGCTGTAGTACAGCAGTTGAATCGAGAGCTAAAACTTATTGTTGTAACTATTTTTGCCATATATATATATATGCTTTTAACATAAAAAAATGGGCGTGCCCTTAAGCAGCAAGCAAGAACAAGAAAAGATAATATAATAGATACATGATTCCAATCCTAGAAGTAGCCTACTCCTGCAAGCTCTTCAAAAATTCTGGGTCATTCCATTTCAATTCAACAGATGGCCTTTATATCGGCATTTTTCATTTTGATTAAATCTAGCATATGAATTACACATACCTTCTAGAGATAAACCATTTGAAATATCGCACCTTTTCTATACCTCTGATGGGGAGGGCGAGGGGGGGGGGAATCTAAATTCAGATTCTTCTCTTATGAGTTGTAACTTTTTTACAAAAAAACTAACACGACGGCTTTCATCGACGTCAAAAATGGTGCAAAAACCTTTTTAGAAATTTTCAAATTTAAAATGGAACAATGACAGTCCGACATGCAATAACAGTAAACTTGGAAGAAGGCTTAGAGGGCCAGCATAAACCAAATGTAAATTGATAGAATAAGGTAAATGTTATATATATTTTTTTTCTCTTACAGTCACATAAATAAAAAGTGCTCTTTACCCACTTGTAAATATACCAGGTCAGTCTATGTGTACCGTCTTTACCCGCTTGTAAATATACCAGGTCAGTCTATGTGTACCGTCTTTACCCGCTTGTAAATATACAAGGTCAGTCTATGTGTACCGTCTTTACCCGCTT
>JABFDZ020000001.1:31940775-31955281 GCA_019775955.2 Pollimyrus isidori
ATGTGTACCGTCTTTACCCGCTTGTAAATATACAAGGTCAGTCTATGTGTACCGTCTTTACCCGCTTGTAAATATACAAGGTCAGTCTATGTGTACCGTCTAGAAAGTAAATTTATTAAGTGATTATTTTTGTTTTGCTGGGTTAAATGATGGGGTTGCACAGAAGTGCAGTGGTCAGCACGGTTTCCTCGCACCTCTGTGACTGGGGTTCGAACCTCCCCCATCGCTCCCTTTTCTCCCCATGTTGCCGTAGGGTTTTCTCCAGGTTCTCTGCTTGCCGACCCAGTCCAAAGACACGCCGAGGTTAATTGGAGTTGCCAAATTGCCCGTAGGTATGCATGTGTGCTTAAATGGTGTGTGAGTGTGCCCTGCGATGGCGTGGGCAATTTGCCAACTACAATTAATTGACTTGTGCCCGTAGCCTCTGGGATAGACTCCGGACACCCCTTGACCCAGAATAGAATGAGCGATTGCAGAAAATGGACCGATGGCTAGGTAATTTCTTTTAACTGAAATTAAATAGTTTTCCCCCTCATTTCAGCTCAAATTCCAATTCAGTATCCTGTGGGGTATCGCTAACTCATGAATGAAACGGGCACAATTCATAAATTGTGAATTGTGCACATGCATGGTGTGGATATTTGTGTCCATTGACGTACTGGCGTCCCAGGAATTCCCTTTGTCACACACTCCCTTCCCTGGGATGTAAGTGGTAAATGGACTGCATTTGTATATGGACTGCATTTATACAGCACTTTTCTACTCTTCTGAATACTCAAAGCGCTTTGCAATTTATGCCCCACATTCACCCATACAATCACACACCGGTGGCGGAGGCTGCCATGCAAGGCGCCAACCTGCACACCGGGAGCAATTTGGGGTTCAGTGTCTTGCTCAAGGACACTTTGATGGGGTCAGGAGGAAGCGGGGCTCGAACCGGCAACCCTCTGGTTGCTGAACGACAGCACTGCCTTCTGCACCACCATCTTCCTGTGTTCCGGGCTCTCTGCTAGCTGACGGGCGGGCGCATCAAGTCAGACACGTCTGTATTTTTTCCCAAGCTTTTCGAATAATTTGCGTAGCCCCACGCAGTTCTCACTGAGGCCTGTTAGCGGGGTCCCTGCACCACGATGGATGAAGATTAAGAGTAAAGCAGTTCCGTGTGGCTTGGTTCAGCTGTGTTCCCTTAATCCGTTAAAAAGGGTTGGGGTTAGGAAAGACTGAAATGTGTATTAAACCTCTCCAGGAAACCGATGCAGTGACTTAGTAGCTAACTAGCTATTGTTTATTTTTTATTATACCGTCATTGTGTTTATTTGAGTGTGTTTAGCACAGAATGAAAATGTGTTTGTAACAAGCTTGTCTGTTTTTGTTTTTCTCCTGGAGAGGCCAGAGGCGAAAGTGATGAGTAATGTAAGGTCTAGCCATAAAAGATGGCTTTTGTGCTGCGGGAGAGCCCCACCCCATCACGGCTGGCTGCCCTCTTGTCCGCTCAGCTGGTGCGGTCACACGAGCGGAGCAGGGCGGGGTGAGGAGCGGATTACATGAAAACGAACACGCAGCAGGTAATAGACGACAGAGAGAACCTTAACAGCAGATCCGGGGAATGCTGTGTGTAATTCATTAAAGCAAAAATGTTTCAGGCGACATACGGTTATAGCATTGTGTGCTATTCATCTATCTATTGTTCTTTGGCATATCTCTACGGTATATCAGGGCATTCTGTGCTCCAGTACAATGTAGACTGTTTACAGTGTGGCTATTGGAGACACATGGAGGTCACATGACCGTGTAGTCCCAAGCTGACTGATATGTAACCCAAGAGACTATCAATATCAGAGCTCATTATAACTTGGTGTATTCGGCACCTGAATATTTAAAAGTGCATCGCATTACAGGTGTGAATAAATTATTTACAACAGGCCGTTAACACGGTGTAGTGAAGACAAAAGTTTACTCCAGGCGGGCAAGTACCTTTTGAGATCGTGAGGAAGACCTGCAGACAAGGTAACTGTGCCTTCATCTTTTAATTGGAGCTAAATGTGCAGTTGGGAAGTGTATCGCTAATGTCGCTGCCTTTTAGACGTAAATACACATCGCGGGTGTTATCTGAGGTCAGGTGGTCCTGTTCTGGGCTTTGTGATCGTAGCTTCATCAGTAGATTCCACCCTGAAGACCTCAGATCGCCGTTCCGAATATGTTTTATTAAACTGCTCCAGCAATTCATGTTTATGTAGTTAGATCTGTGGCAGATCTGTTCATTTTCATGTCATATAGCATAAATATTATCTCAGGATGTAATGTTGTTATGGACCGGCATTGTGTGTTCAGGACAAGACATTGGTAGTTTTATCATTATCCATTTTCATCAATTGCTAAAATGTACGATGGTCTGAATTTGCTATATAATAACTTTTGAAAAACTTTATGAAGAAGGTTTTTTTTTTATGACCAGGGTCTGTCAGCCGATTTGGCATGGTTGGGTGGTGGATCTGTGAAATGTCTGCCTGCCTTGCGTTACATGCCAAGATGCTCTTTAGTGGGGTCTTTTCAGCAGAAGTAAAATGACGATAAAATGTGCTACATTTTATCGTCAGTACAATGCAAAATTGAAAAATTACATGTGAGTTTCACGTGAAACATTTTGTTATATTTAACTTGGTAGCAGCTTTCATATTCTGCGTTTGCTATAGTTTACTTATCACAAGTACTTTTAATGTCATGAGTAAGTAATATCCTGAGGGAGTAACATGCTTGTACATGTGTATGGTCAAAGCAGAGGTCGCATCAAAAATTAATGAGCTCTAATTCCACACAAAAGACATTTTTACTTTTGTACTGTGAATAACCTTCTGATTTTTGTTTCACCTTCAGAACTAAATCTGTCGTGATTGTCACTTTTACTGCTGGGGGGGGGGGTATTCCCCTGCTTTTCTGTGGTCTGCACTTTATGACAAGGCCTTTCCTGCAAACAGCCACTGTTAAATGAGATCCTTGAACAAGAGTGCTTTGAAACCGTGTAACTTTGCGTCCTGCTTTATCAGTGCCCTCTGGGATGCTGAAGAAACGGGCACAGCATACATCTACTATCAGCCCATCAATCTGATAGACTTCGCGCTAAATCATAATTCTGTCAACAGTGGTTCACCTTGTAAATATGTCTGGTATGGATTTTACTCTCTGTTGCTCAAATTAAATGCGTGTGTGGTTTGTTTCACAAATGACAAATCAAAATCTACAGTGCTGTATATTGTGAAAGTTTGCGTTTTGCAAGACTGACATGATTTTTATTATTTTTTTAATGGCTTGACCTTTACATATTTAATAGGAGGTACATGTATATACCACAAACTGAAATTTGGGGTGTTGTTTCAGAGAGTTGTCTGGAATTTGGCAGTATGGCTGTGGTATTGAAAGGGATGAGCAAGGAATGTAGCCAGTGACACCCTAATTCTCCGTAAATCTATTACACCATTGTTTTTCAATCTGCTACTCAAGGACCCACAAACAGCCCACACTTTTGCTCCCAGCCTCTCAGTATGAGTTGAGAGGAAGCAGAAATATGGTCTGTCTGGCAGGAAGCTGGGGGGGAGCAAAAACATGGACTGACTGTGGGTCCCCAAGGATTGGGAAGTACTGCATTAAACAATGGGTGACCTTCCATATTCTTTATGGGTATGACAGGCGGCTTGTACTGTTTACTAATCCATTGGCCCAGTGAGTCATTACTCTCGCCAGCCTCCATGAAACCCTGCTATTTCCTTAGATGGTTATCATGCCATGAAAATCTTATACCGTTACAGCTCTTGTGTGTGTGTGTGTGTTATGCTTTTATTATGCTGTGGGAACCAAAATGTCTTCCACAATGTGATTAAAAATCTGTTCTTTTGACGTTAGGACTGGGTAGAGGTTAAGGTCATGATGTTGGGATTAGAGTTTTCCCATTGAAATGAATGGAGAGTCCCCACAAAGGTATAATTACCTGTGTGTTTGTGTACGATGCACGTGTGCGTCGTGGGGACTTGATTGGCTTGGGCCAGTGGATGACGTCATCGTTCACTGTTGACGGCTCACAGTCATCGCCATCTTGGTCCAGCATCATGATTCCTCCCTCCTCCTTCCAGTGTCTCTGCTAGGTGCCCAAAAAAAAGAGAAATATTTCTAAATCTACCTGCTTTGCGCCTGCTTCAGTAAATCAGAAGGTGAGTTTTTATTGGTATTGCCAAATTGAGCATTAAAATGTCC
The DNA here is from genome assembly GCA_019775955.2 of Pollimyrus isidori. Classification (NCBI taxonomy): domain Eukaryota; kingdom Metazoa; phylum Chordata; class Actinopteri; order Osteoglossiformes; family Mormyridae; genus Pollimyrus; species Pollimyrus isidori. Next base: position 31,945,021 of record JABFDZ020000001.1, read on the forward strand.
TTGCACAGCGATCTCTCCCATTCTCAGCCGCATTGGTCTCAAACAAATCATCCATAATTGTTATATTGTTGCTGACCCCATTTTGTCATTTCTTGCCCTGCAAATTTAACTGTGAATATTTCAGGTGCAGGAAAGATATATAATCAATAAATGTTGTAATGACTAGAACAAACACAGCTTCTTTATTGTTACATCCTGCCTGTTACAACTTTCTGCGTTGCGTTTGAGTTGCATTGCAACCCTAGTAAACTCAAATAATTACTTTTTCTGATTAGTTACTAATAGGCCATAAAAAAAAACAAATTAAATGTTACCATGAATCGAAATAAGGGTGAAGTCATTTTCAAGACAAAAAAATAACAGCATGCTCTGTAGGCTAAAACCTGGGATTTCTGTTTTACCTCCAAAAGCGGCCTATTGAGACTTTAATGTGCAAAAAATGCAAAAGGAGACACACGGCAGGGGCTACACAGAGGGACAGTGAAGACAGACAGCCGTGAATGTGCTGAAATGCGCAAAGGAAATGTAATAAATTAACAGTGATTACCAAATGAATTTATGAACGTCATTGAAAAGTGTAAAAAAAAAAAAATCTATATAAAAATTTATAGTAGCGTTAAATAGCAAAAGGCACCATTATAAACGAGGATCGGCTGGAATGTGACTTTTTTCCAAATATTGTTCAGCCCTAAACAGATATCTATTCATGTCACATTACTGAGGACGGGGTGAAAACTGTAGAGGGCATAAATCATACAAAGGCTTCACGGGGGGGGGCTCTGCCAGTATTGGGGGGCACACGTCCCACCCTCCCCTCTATTTCTGCCACCTCTTGCGCTCAGGTGCAGGGCGAGCTGTTTCTGTGCATGAAACTCGTGACTCAGCACTGCAGTCTGACATTGGGGGCATCAGTCTGCACAGTGAAGAGCCGGTCTGGGGCTTTGAGGATCGCTCCTGCGGTGAGGACTACCTCCAGTGCTTGAGATGCCTCCATTTGGCTGGTCCAGACCACCCTTTCAGGTCGGTGGTTCTTTATGAGGTCGATCAGGCAGTGCCAGGACACTGGCTCCCGGGCACCCTGCTGAAAGGCATCAGTGAGACTGCCGTTCGGTTTGCCCTCCGGGTGGCGCTTGCCGGTGCCCTCCTTCGGCAGGAGTTTGGGCACCCCTGGGCGGCAGTGGCCATCTTGCACTTCGTATGAGACTGAGTCGGGCGAGGTTCTCACCTGGTGTCCCTGTTCAGCTCTGAAACCGGGGCGGTCTGCACCTGGAAAGCATGGGGTCTGTAAGCCGACCACAGTGACCTGCGCCATTGCGGATTCCCGTAGCCTTAGCCAGACCTGGGTGAGGTGCTGCACCCAGGGCCGCTGGCTGTACTGGGGCACTGACCACCCATATTTCCACTGATGGAACTCCAGGGTTGCTTGTAGCATTTCACCCCTCGCGGTGGGGTAGTCTGCCACCTCCATCTCATGATTGGCACTTTGAGCTTCTCCTGTTATACAAGTGGAAAAGATGCCAGTCCACTCCCTGGGGTGCCAGCCTTCTTACTAGACCACATTTGGTTCCCAAAATTAATATAGACCTAATCCACACACACACACACACACACACACAACAAGGGCATGTAGCTGCTGTCTCTGCACATTGCAGGTTGTTGTGTCCATGTCCTCCTCCATTACATCCTCCATTAGATGGTGAGGAACTCTGCTGAGAAGACTGTCCCAATTTCTTAGAGACTTTAAAGTGTTAGAAGCAGTTAGCATTCTGCTGTGCTGTGTCATCGCAGGAATACAGTAAAATCCCGTCGCACTGGACTCTCTTATAACGGAATAGCGTCTGTAATGGACGAGGTTCGCTGGTCCCGGCCGGGCACCTTTAAGAACGGAAAAAGCATATAAAAACGGACTCACGTATAACGGAATTTCGCTTGTAAGGGACACACAAGTTGGTCCCCAGGGCCGCTTTTAGCTGTAGTATTAAGGCGTCTGGCGTGTCGTTTTAACCAGCGCAGATACATAGTCTGGAATATTAATAGTATCGCATCTGGTCTGGTAAAGTCTGATTACTACATGCACAATATAATGATCTATACCACAAGTGTGTCTGCTGGGGTGTGGCATGAGTAAATGGTGTCTTGTAGTTGTGTTCTGGGCATACAGCAACTCTGGATATAACGGACTTTGGACTGTTTTGCCAGGTCCCTTGAAAGTCCGTCATAACGGGAATTTACTGTATAGTGGTTATTGTGTGAACTTTTCCTGTCATAAATGTTTAGCTAAAATAATATGAATTCTAATATATTTCAAGCCTGACAAGCCTGAGTGTCACATTCAGTGCTAATGAGGTCCGGGGTTAAACTCATAAATCTTACTTGTAAATAGGGACTGTTGCTTTTCCTGTATTGTGAGGTTTCTGTAGGGTGGAACTGAAACTCTCATCTTCCATTTCCCAGAAGCGTGTAGGGTCTTGGAGGGTAAGTGACAATTCCCCAGCTCAGATTGGCCTGGAGGTAGTTTGGGGGCTGCTTTGTTCAGCAGCAGGAGAGCCCAGGCTGGGCAGTCGTATCCATGGTGATAGACCTTTGTGAGAAAGGTAATTGCATGTGGAAAACACCATCCGCACTGCTGTGGATGAGAGCATCACCTGTGGAAGGGGCTTGCGTGTCATTAAACTCGAGTGCAGTGGAATAAACATGAAAATGGGAACATTCTAAGACCCTCTGCCTCCTCTTTGTTATTGTAACATTTGCTTATTTCAGAAATACCATTGTAAATATTCTGAATCATGGTAATTATACAAATTAACATTTTGTAAAACTAAATGTGTTCAAGTGTTGCTTTTTATGGCGAAGTGAAAAACCAAGTCATTTAATGTTTAGTCCCTATTGTGCTCTGGATATTTAACACTTACAGAAATTGTTTACCCTGCCTCTGATTAGCATGATTTCTACTCGTTGACTTTGAAAGTACAAAGGAAACCTTGATTTTAGTGATGTTTCTTGAATTGGCCTTTCTTTCATTCCTTGCTGTGCTCAGGAGCTCACTCTACGGACTGTACCCCTACAAGTCCAGTATGATTGGACTGGAATCTCTGGCCGACCCCTCTGGAGATTGGGACATCGTGGAGACCATTGGGAAAGGGACCTACGGCAAAGTCTACAGAGTGATCAACAGGAAAGATGGGAGTCAGGCTGCTGTAAAGGTCCTGGACCCTGTCAATGTAAGTTCTTCTGAAAGACATTTATAGGATACTTGTTGTTGATGAGTCATTATATTTATTAGTTTGCTGATTCCTTGTTTAAATTAATGTTCCTTCTTGTCTGAGTTGCTCAGAGCATTATTTTTTCCTGCGTATTTTCATCACAGTTCTTCAAAGATGAAGCACCATAGCCACCTAAAATGTCTACCTCACAGATATGATAAAATGTCTACCTCACAGATATGATAAAATGTCTACCTCACAGCCAGTGATGCATGTGGCTGCTTGCATGAGTGATTGTTATATAATGTGAATGTTACTGTAAATGATATCAATGCTGGAAATAACTCGGCGTCATGCATGTTAAATAATCAGCAAGGAGTAAATAGTGGAAGTAGGTAAACAGAATGGATCAGTAGAACTCGCATGTGTGTATGTGTGAGGAAAGGTTAGGCGTTTCCATAGACGGTTAAACTGCAGCTGTGTCCTTTGTGGCTTTACAAAAAAAGAGGCATTTTCCAAATGCGTCACAGAGCAAAGATTGTCTATTATATATTAGAGGGACTATTTTCACTACAAAACAGGGGTAATGTCCTATATGAATGTTAATAGCCTCTTCCCCTGCCATCCTACACTTAAGACATTCAGCACTGATAATTTGGGAATCTACCAGCAGCAAGTGAATGTGGGAGCATGCAACCTGGAAGTATATTTATTTAACCCTCAAAAATGTATTCTGGCACTACAGATCGATTGCCACCTTAATAACTGATTCATCACAATGCACTGATGCATCTTTACACCCCTAGCTAGAGCAGCTGAAAACATAACTCATAATCGAAATAGAAATATTAGTGGAATTCAACCTGCTCAATTTGAACATAACGTCAACCGTTGGTTTGTCTGTATTCCATGTGAAAGGATGTTGATGAGGAGATTGAAGCTGAATACAACATCCTGAGGTCATTATCCAACCACCCAAATGTGGTGAAGTTCTACGGAATGTTCTACAAGGCAGATCACCTCTCTGGAGGACAGCTCTGGTTGGTGCTGGAGGTGAGGGTTCTTTGGTGTCCTGAGTACCATGGAAAACAAAGGAAACCACTTATGGCACCAGTTTTCCTGTTTAGCATGGGTAGCTCAATCCATCGAACAATCAATGACCAAATTGTCATGGCTCTAGGGTTAGATAGATTTTGTGCATTCTGTGTTAGGGTGGTATATCTATCTACGCATCTTCCATGATCACTACTCTGGTACAGGTTAATGTTGAGCCCAGTGCTTATTTGAAGTCACGCGCCAAGGGCCATCCTGGGTAGGATGTCATTCAGTCAGATGTATATAGTCTCACACACAATCACGCCGTGTAGGAAATCTTGAGACATAATTTCACTCATAGCTCATAGTGCTGACTACTGAGGTCCCACTCCACCGTAGAGTGCTATGCTCTGTGAAAATCACACTTAACCCATGTAAAACACAGTGTTGGGCATTTCAGGTTCACAAGCTACAAATCCAGACCAGGATTTTGTATTACCAACCAGTTCAGCATAAGGAGTCATGGTCACAGAGTATTCACCTGCTGGGTAGAAACAAAATCATGGTCTGGATTTGTAGCTGCTGGACCTGAAATGCCCAACACTGGTAAAACTTAACAAACACAAGTAATTATTTGCTTTGGCAGGTTAGCTTCTCCATTAGCTGAATTTTTAAGTGATATTTGGTTAAAACTAAATTTGATTCTAATCACATTGTTGTAATTGCATTGTTTTCAGGTTAGTTGTCCTGTTCAGTGACTGATTGACTTCTGTACTTGTTATGGTTTTAGTTCAATTTTGGAATCTGAGACACACTTTTTGATGCACCTTTGATCAATCTCTCAGTTCTTGGTTTTAAAATGCATCATGTTTTTCATACTTTTAATCCATCGGATTTTGTTTAATAGAGGGGATCATTGTAGCATCAAGGGACTCATGTAAACATTAGTTCGCTTTTTTTAAACGTAGTTGGCTCTTAACACCAGAATTTTCCCAAAAATTAGGACAGTTTCCTAAATTGCCTCAGATTTTTGCATCCCATAATAAAGACAGATGTCTAAATGTCCCGGAGTAGGGTGCATTAAACTGTGTGTCGTGTATCTGAATGATTATGGGGCCAGTGGTGAATATGCTTGAGGAGTGGCTCCTCGTCTCCGTATACGAGAGCTGGGTTTAGATAGGGGCTCCGCTAAATGAGTGGGACGGCACAAAGGCGGTCATTAGCACAGGCTGGCTGAGTCCTTCCTCAGGCCCTGTCATTTGACTTTCTTTCTGCTCGCTCTTGATGTATTCTTTTCAATTACCAGCTGCTCATTTGCAGCGAGACACTTGTGTGTCCATTAGATTTGCGATTGTGCTTCAGCTGCCGTACGCTTCAAAGTGTCTGGCACACAGAGTCTTTATGGCCTAAAAAGCAGCAGTTTGTTGTGGTGAATTCCCTCCATCTATCCATCCATCTGTCTTTCGGTCGCTTATCCAGTACAGGGTTTGGGCCTTTTTGGTATATCTGTCACCAAAATCACTTTGCTCTTTCCAGTACTCAAGAATGTCTGCATATGGAGTGTCTGAGAATCGATGCTCTTTGTGCCGCGCAGTAGGCAACTTAACTAGGAATGTTCTGGAAACGATTGCTAACGAACAGGAGAGCAGTTCTGTGTTATGCCATCCCGTCCTGCACCTGGGGTCATTGGTGCCCAAGCAGCCTGTGAGGACAGATGCCACCCGTGATGGCTGAGATGGCACAGGGCCTTGGATGAGTCGTTGAGCCCATTTCCCCCGGATCATAAATAACGCGCGTTGTGACTGATGAAGTTGCGTCCGTCTTCTCCATTTTTCTCCGCAGCTGTGCAACGGCGGCTCCGTCACCGATCTCATCAAGGGCCTGCTGGCCTGTGACCAACATCTGGAGGAGCCGCTTATCTCATACATCTTATACGGCGCCCTCCTGGTAAGACTTCCGTCATGCAGCCGTCCAATGAGATGGCAGGGTGTCATTTGGGGCACGTATTTAGGAATATACCTGGGTAGCTTAATACCAGGAAATGCCAAGAAGCTGTTTGCTTTATAAAATTCCCTCCCTGTTTATGGACAAGGGATGACTGTGTTTTAAGGTTTTGTTTTGTTGGTACTGAGTGTTCATTTGTTCGTTTGGTTTATGGAAGCGGAATCTGTTTAAAGGCTCAGGCAGCAGGGGGCGCCCCAGACACATGACCACTTTGTAGTTGTAACTCTTCTGCATTCTAACCCCAGGACACAGGCAGCTCCATCGATTACTAATCCCCACCCCTTGCCTCTCCTTCTCTGTCCCCCCCCCCTCCCTCTAACCAGGGGCTGCAGCATTTGCATAACAATCGAATCATTCACCGTGACGTTAAAGGGAACAACATCCTTCTGACGACTGAAGGCGGAGTCAAGCTCGTGGATTTTGGTAATAGCCATTTCCAATTCGCTTCCCTCCACTGGGAGGTATCCTGGATGGGTGGGACCAGTCTGCATTTTCCTGTGGAAGAGGAAGCACATTTTAGGGTGGGGTTTCGATGCTCCGCCCTCCGCTGTCACCGCACTGATAGGTCGTCGTTTAACAGACGGGAATCCTCTTTGTGACCTTGACAGTTCGGTTTGTTTGTATTTGGCGCTTGCATTGCTGAGTAAAAAACGTGTACATTCTGGTGAGGAAGTGATGGTGATCAACGTGATCGTAGTGTTTTTGCTGTCACTGTTTCAGACCCCTCACTCCAGTCTCTGATTTTCACAGGCTATCGCATCACAACTCAAGCCCATCATTCCTAATTTAAATTTCATTGTTCGATCCTTTGCATATAAAAAGGAATCTGCTCCAGCAAATGACTGTGACTGGCTTAGGGCATGTTTACTGTGCGAGAAATCAAATGGACTCCTGTAGATAAAACGATCTCTCCCCACTTAATTTGAAATTACTATTAATGATTTTTTTTTTTTTTCGGCTGACCATCATGTTAAATTATAAGACGTATTCACTGGCGACTGTACCTTTTACTGTATATAACGCTAGAATTTGTCCGAGGAAAGAATACTTTACGGAAATTACATTTTAATATTTATGTATGGCTTGAAGACTTTGAACATTTTATATGTCTTTTTTTGCGTCGAGAAGCAAATTTCAGTTTGGTAAGTGAGCAGGAATATTTATTATGCCAACGAAAGGTAAATGTCATAGATATTATTTTTGAATTTACTGCTGCCTCACTCCGCCTATGTCATCACTTAGGCTTGCTGTGTTCACTCTCCACCCAGGAGTCTCAGCCCAGCTGACGAGCGCCCGTTTGCGGAGAAACACCTCAGTGGGAACCCCTTTCTGGATGTCTCCCGAGGTCAGGCCTTTGACGTCACCCCCAGCCCTGCTCCCAAGAATTAAAAGACGGACCTAGCGGATGGAGTTCCCTCTTTGAAAGTTTAACTTGGCGTTATTTAGCCGGCTCCATCTAAAGCTATTTCCGTACCTCATAACTGACATTAGGTACCTAATATGGTGTGCGGTTGCCATGGAGACTGAAAGCATTGTGTCTGGTGCTGAGCCAGGGTGCTGCAAGCCCACACCGCCCCACCCCCGTCACTCAGCACCCCGCCCCCCCCCCTTCCCCCCCACTCTGGAGGGCACGCCAAGGTTAATAGATGTGAGTCTGTGGCCAAGGGCTCTGTCTTTCCCCGAAATGAGGCGTGATCAGCCGACCACTTTTGTAACTGCCCTGTGGGGCAATTAGAGGCAAATCAGCTGTGGGTTTTGATTATTGTCATCAAATGAGGTGAGGGTAAAAATATGGGCCAACGTGAAGCTTTAAAAAAAATCGCATTTAAACCAAGTCGATTAACGTGAAAGCAGATTAGAATAAATATTCAGTTCTTCTATATTTTAAAGGAATTTGAAATAGAATTTGAAAGAAAAGTTAAATGCATTTTTATATTTTATATTTGTTTTGTACACAGCGTTAAGTATTAAACCTCAGCTAAAGAACATGAAACGCCACATTTGGTATTGTGACTAACGTTTGACATTTTAGCTTGCTCCGACGAGTCATAATTTCTTATATATCCGTCTGTTACACATTTGTATAGCTGACTATACAGCACAGTCTCAGATTCGGTACTTTTATCCCTACATGTCCCGTTTTACGTCATGCACTGCACTGACTTCCTGGTGGCAGAGAAGCTACTCGCTTAATGGATCGTCGTAGCTGACCACCGCTATAACCGTAGGAGCCCTGGATGCACACCGGTAGCTGCCCAGCCTTAGCCGCGCACACGCGCCCACCCCCCGTTTTCCATTCCACGCTGTAGGTCATCGCCTGTGAGCAGCAGTACGACTACTCGTACGACGCCCGCTGCGACGTGTGGTCGCTGGGCATCACGGCCATCGAGCTGGCCGAAGGGGATCCCCCTCTCTCTGAGATGCACCCGGTCAAAGCCCTCTTCAAGATCCCGAGGTGAGGCACCAGAGGGCGCTCTCGGCACACGGCTGCCGGAGACACGCAGCTGCCCTTGTCTAAAGTGGCCCGTTAGAATATGAGCAGGATAATAGTTAGAATGATGGCTGGCTGTCAGGGAGGCTGCCTGCATTAAAAATGACGCCGATCTCCATTTTATAATGTTGATGCCACAAGTGCCCTATAACTAAATATGGAATATTAGGTCACTTCATTTTTCACAAAATGGTCGTCTGTTAGAGTTTATTTAGAGGTGACATTATTTCAGAATAGCTGGCACTGTGTTCCGCCATACCTTGCCTGCACAAATATCAGCTTGTTATTTAATCGCTGCCGTAGTACAATCACTGCAATTGGTTTCTGGGTGCAAAGGCGCCGTAATCGGGCCCTTTTGTTTCCTGACTTCCCCCCATCCTGATTGCAATTTGCATTCGTGATTAGCTGCATTCATATTCAAATGAGCCTGTCCACGGGTCCCCGTCGAGGGGGCATGAGGCGGACGCCGGCATGTCGCTGGGACGAAACTGCCCCCCTGAAGCTGTGTCATGGGCGGCTCACGCGGGCACAAGTGCTGCCCATGAATCGGTCACAGGAAGTCACATGGCAGACGCCAACATCTTTGGATAAAGGGGACTCCCACCACCCCTTAAAACTCAGGATACATCTCAGTTTTAATATATCTGTCTCTGCTGTGAAACCTATACAGTGTGTTGCATTGAATTCAGTTCAGCAGAAGCTGAAGTGTAAGAGATGCTGTGTAGTTTGTACCAAGTCAAAAAAAATGTAAAATGTTTTCCAATAGAAATTTTCCACTCTTGTTTTCAAAGTCACTAAGGTATTAGTAGTTTGTCAATAAGTTAATTATTTCAAAGCTTGTAGTTTTTTTTATCTCTGACTTTTTGCACTGGTTTAGGGTTTGAGAATATTGATTGTGTTTCTTGAATGAGGGGGTGGACCTGCACTGGGGTCTCTTCTGTTTTTGTTTTCCTATGAGGAGATGGTTTTCTTTTTTTATTTTTTATCAAAGTGGATTTTTTTTTTCTGCCCCAGCACATAAATCTTGTTGCGGCCCCTGGCTGGGCAGCCGCAAGATGAATCACTGTGCTGAACCATGAAATGATTCTGTTAACATGTCATCTGTCTGGAATACCGTTTCCCATCAACACACAGAAGCAGCTGAATTTATATGGGTGTCGGGGGTGGGGGCTTAGGTTTGGCTCATCATGAGTTTTTTTTGTTTTTGTTTTTTTTGCCTGTGTGGGATTTTATACTTTGAAGCCTGAGCCTCAGAGTTGTGGTGCCGTTTTGGTTACACGTCAGCTACAATCAGCCAGGTGCTGTTTTGGTTACATGTCAGCTACAATCAGCCAGGTGCCGTTTTGGTTACATGTCAGCTACAACCAGCCAGATGCCGTTTTGGTTACACGTCAGCTACAACCAGCCAGGTGCCGTTTTGGTTACATGTCAGCTACAATCAGCCAGATGCTGTTTTGGTTACACGTCAGCTACAATCAGCCAGATGCCGTTTTGGTTACACGTCAGCTACAATCAGCCAGGTGCCGTT
>JABFDZ020000001.1:32001907-32014260 GCA_019775955.2 Pollimyrus isidori
GTGGAGAGTTCAGGTCCAGAGAGTACAAATCCAGGCCAGGATTTTGTATCAACCAACCAGTTGAGTACTTTGTGACTGTGAGCCTTTATAATCAACTGGTTGGTCGAAACAAAATCCTGGTCTGGATTTGTACTCTCTGGGCCTGAAATCTCCACCTCTGCTTGTAGCTAATTTCTCAGCCGTCAGTCAATTTGTCAGTCGCGCATAAACTTTGCGATATTGCCTGTGTCGTGTGTTGTAGCTGTTAGTTAAGTATAAGCTTTGTTTTGTGGCGTATTTTTACATCGCATTTATTCATTAACGTAATGCACGCTTGCAGCTGTCCTTGTGTCGCGAGTGCGGGGGCTTGCAGACTGACAGTGTCCGGGGGGTCATCTCTGCTCAGGTGGACACCATGGAGATGATGCGGCATCCTGGGGAGACCACCAACATGAGGAGACAGACCGTGGCCTCTTACTTCCGCGTGCGTACCCTTGATGGTGAACTATGCTCGACGGCAGACAGCCGCCTCCTTCAAAGCTGTGCCAGGCAGCCAGAAGGGCACGGCCGTAGTCAAACGGCGTAGTGCCCCTTTTCTTACCTTCCCGTCATTCAGAGATGCTGCTCGATGGCAGCCTCCCAATCCCACTGAATGACCCCTCATTGACCTCTATGTGGGAGGTCAATGCTGGGAAAACTGCGTACGACCCCTTGGAAAGATGCATGCAATCCACCCCAATGCACAAAGAACGTCTGTAACTGAAGTGTCGCCGCCATGGGCGAGTTGAAAGCCAGTCGTTCTTGTTCAGGACGTTCACCGTAACCGTCAGATTCGGCCTCGTGTCACACTTGCGCATGCACGGTCAGCCATCTTCTTTTGCCTTGTTGCCGGCAGTATTCTCTGATGGACCTCCTCTCCAAGATGGTGGTGGGCCAGCCGCATTTCGTGCGCTGCATCAAGCCGAACGACGACAGGCGGGCACTGCGCTTCTGCATGGACAGGGTGTTGGTGCAGCTGCGCTACACGGGGATTCTGGAGACCGTCAGCATCCGCAGGCAGGGCTACTCACACCGGATCCTCTTCCACGAGTTCGTTCACAGGTAACGGCCGCAAGTCACACCGGGGTGCCGTGGATATTTAACGAGAATCCAGTGAATGGCAGAGAACCTTCAGACAGTTAGGGACTGAAAAGAGGCACCCAAACGTTGATCCTACTGCATTATAAATTCCGGTCTGATAAATTACAGTAACGCGTAATTACCGTATTTCAACTATTCTAAAAACGGTCATTTTGCAGTTTTCCATTAAGGAACCTTGGGACGACATTCAATTTGTTTAAATTTGCAGGAGCACATGGGCTGTATATGACAAAAGCTGAAAGGCTTTTGCTTTTAAGAATACAGGGAAAATTAGGCCCATTAATAATTCCTCTGACCTTGATATCCAGGAAGACGCTGTTATCCATCTGCTATTGCATGCAGTGTGAAGAGTTAGATGCTGGACGTGTTCCAGCAGTAACATGTGGGTTTATTTACCTCCCTTCCTACCGGTTAAGGACCTGTAATGAAAACAAACTGAATGGCTTCTCCTCAGCATGCCATGTCCAGTCAGAGAAGTTAAGCTTCATAAGCCAGAAAGTATGGGAAGATGACAGAATCGCTGTAATGGCACATTCTTTTCTCTCTTAAATCTTACTATTAAAATCAAGCACAGTATCTTCTGTTTTAAAGGCTGCCGTTCCATTAATCTGTTTTTTTTTTTCCGAGTGGCGAAGACAGTGAAATGTCCGTGATATCAAACACTTCTTATTACGAAGAACACCCAATTTAAAGTGCATCGTCCTTCGTGTGATATCATTGGCTGAAATGAAACGGACAAATGATGCAGCTAAAAGACTGGAACCTGCATAAGAATTGATTTAGATGTGTGCTTTCATATCAAAGGCCCCTCTGAAGTTGGCACGCAGTACAGTTTGTCTGCAATATCAAAGGCCTTGCAGGTATCAACAGGAATTAACGTAAAACATAGCAAAGCATGGAGATATCAAAGACGCGTTCCATCCAATGCCATTGTGATTTCTCGTTTTTGGTTACCAGCTTCTAAGCACGCTGGTGATCCAGCAGTTTTAATAGGCTTTGATATTGAACAGACTTGTAGAGGCCCTCTTCCTGTAGGCCAGAAATCAGGCCCCTCGTCCCTGCAAAAGTAAAAGCGGGAAACAGAGAATTCTCATAGACCTTCAATGGACATCCTCTTTCATGTGTGAAAGAAGAGTTAAGTAGGGAGGACTTCTATAGTGAGCCCTATAGAAAAGCTGAAGGAGGTGACAATACTATGATATGGAATCCGGATCCTCTCGCAAATCACCTGACAGGAGATCGCAATCTGATACTGTTCTTTACCGCCTCTTGGGGGGGGGGCGGGACAATCACATTTTTCTCAAGGGCCCTTTGCTGAAACTATGATGTTCGAAAGCTTGTGTTACACCTCTGACATCCGTCTCATGCACTTGCACATATTGTACCTGTTTTTTTTTTGTTGCTAAGATCCGCTAAGATTTCGCTGTGTTTACAAGGAAAACCAGCAGAGTTTTTTTCTTTCTTTTTTTGCTGTAGGCAGACTGTGGTTACACAAGTCAAGCTCTGCAGAGAGGCAGATTAATCGGATTTACGTTGCCGGCACCATGAATTTAACTGGGTCTCATATACTTTGATGTTATTTCCATATAGTGCTACTCTCATGGTATTCTTGACTGCTCTACCTATCTAAGTGTTCTTCATCAGCGATGAGCCTTTGTGAAACACTCCGATGCCTCTTAAACATAGAATTTGGGTTCTGATTCACGGCAGGAAATGCGTTTCTTTCATAAGCTTGCCTCGACTCTTCAGAATAAAAGAACATATTCTGTGATGCAGCCAGTGGCTACATAAACAATCTGCACATGTCTTTTTTTCACGAGTTGTAAGGGATGATTGCCATAGGGATTTTTCTGATATTGAATAACCACTTTCAACATATTATGATTCCATTACAAATAGTACCTGTAACATATTTCTCTTCACAATTAATCACGTAATAGTTTGGGATGTTGTCACTGCATGTTTCATGATAATAGTTTACCAATATCAAACAGATATTTAGTATTGTAATATCTATGACGCCTCAGCTGGATGTATGTGTTGCCTGATGTGTCATGTTTGTACCACTCCGATATTCATGGTAGACGTTGGGTGTACTCTACTGAGTATTGAGTACCCCGAAGGGGCGGGTGTGTTTCGGCTCTTGGATTCGTCACGGAAGTTCTCCAACAACCCTCCCGAGATACATTAGACAAATAATGGGAGATCTGCTGTACATATAAAATCTACAATGGGTGGATGTTATTAGGGGCAATATGATCGCGTGCTTTACAAGAGTGAAATGTGCACCTGCCGTGCTCCAGCGTGGCCGTACCGCTTTAATGAGTGCTGCTTTATGTGGCAGAGGCGAGGAGGACTTTCATCACTCAGCTTTAGTCCCACATCCTTTAATGTACATCTCTTAACATTCATTTCAAGACTACTGGAAGACTTGTTGAATGGGGTTAAATCCAGACCTACTGGGGGCCAGCTAGCAGCCCTTGGATCTTCGTACCCTGGAAACTGCTCTAAGGAAGTTCTCCTGAATGGACAAGATGACTTTGCTTGGTGGTGCGCTGAGCTGACTGACTTGTGTCAGAGAAGGTGTGAGTGTGGAGCCAGTTGCTCTGTCTGGCAGAGAGGTATCTCAAGATCTCTGCTGATGTATATATCTCTGTGTATATTTGATGTGTGTGTGTATATATATATATACATATTGATCTGTATATGTTTTTGCATATATAGTGGTACCTCGTTTCTCGAACTTAATCCGTTCCGGACTCCAGATCGAATCCTAAAACGTTTGAGTTCTGATTGAATTTTTCCCATAGGAAATAATGGAAAACCAAATAATTGGTTCCCCGCTGCCCCAAAATATGTTTTTTTAAAAAATTTATTTAATAGCATTTTAACACAAAATGAACAGGATAAAACAAGAACAGCTTTTTTTTCTAAATGGCTTCCAGAATGATAAAGATCTTATCCCAACATTACCCCTGTCCTGCCACGATTGTCCGCTCCTTCCGTGTGCCACGCCCCCTCGTTAACCTCATGTGGGATTCCCATGTGATGAACTGGTTGTTGTTTCTGGTTGTTGTCATTAATCCTCTGTATTAAGTCCGCGTCTCAGTTTGTTTCCCCAGTCCGGTCATTGGGTGCGTTCAACTTGCTTACAGCGCTGGCTAAAAGAAACACATTACGATTAGATGCATTGTGACCTCTCACCCGGCTGCACAAACTGGAACCGTCTCCGTGACGACACACCTTTGCCCATATTAGCTGAACAGTTTAGTCACACGCATGACGTTTGTATCCCAGGCAGCTCTCATGCGTAATGTGTTATTTCTCCCGAATATCATGTAAAGCAGTGAGAACTGGTTTTCAGTTAATTTACTTGGTAAAATAAAGTTTAAATAAATGACAAAAATGCTCTAATAGTACATGGAAGTTAGTGGTTTATTTATTGTTAATCACTATAATGTTGCGCTGCTTTATTTGGTTAATCATCCAGTCTGGGAAGAAAGCATTCAAGTAAGAATTGCATTGTAGCATGACTCCTGGCGTGTAGAATTTATATCAAGTCAGCGTTCACGGTTCGACTTCTGATATTCAGATCGAGTTCTAGGTAAAACTGGTTTGTTTGACTTTCAAGGAATTCGAGTTCTAGTGAGTTCGAGAACCGAGGTACCACTGTATTTCAAACTAACATGTTTTGTCCTTTAATAAGGGTGTTTTGTCCAGAGTGTTCCCAATACTGGATTCCCTACATGTAGATTAAAACACTGAAGATGACATCACATGTTCTGAAAGTAATAATTTTGGGAACAGGCAAATTTGATTTATTTTGAAAGAAAAACTTGTGAGCAGCAGGAGCACCAGCCCAGGGAGATTTCAGCAGTTAATTCCGTGTATTGTAGAGCTGGAGTTCATAATTCTAATGCCAGTATTAGAGGTTCCTGTTCTGACTGTAGAACGGTGCAATAATCTGTTGTAGCTTCACAACAGGTTCATTTCCTGTCCCCAGCTCTCTGTGTGATGGTCATGCACCTTCTTCTCACTAGGTTTTCTCCTTGATTCATTGATTTGGTGTATCTGTGTTGGCTTGTACCTGTGGGAATAGGCTTCGGGTTTGCTGCGAGCCTGCATTGGATAAGTAGCTATGGAAGATGCATATATGTAAATGCTTCAATTTGTATTCACCGTTTTGTTGTACTTTAAGACAAACACGTATGGTATATGTGATTAAATTGTGAAACATATCACAATGGCATGGTGATATTATGCAGAATAATTTAGTTCTGTTTTGTTGCTTTCTTGAAATACACTCACCATCTTTCGCTTCTTTATCCCAATCAGGTATTACTGCCTGGCTTTCCGGGTACATCTGATGCCAGAGGCCACCAAGGACAATGTCATCATCATCCTACAACAGGCCAAACTAGACAACTGGGTCCTGGGGAGAACTAAGGTGAACCTAAAATAGTGCATCATCCCATTTATTCTATGAAGGTTTTTCAGAGGAAAATCGGGGAACCAAATGGCCAGTTTTAGGACATTTTTTTTTTGTTGTTGGAATAATCGAGTTCAAGGACAAAACTGTAAGGTTCATACTTCAATTGCTGAGTTACAGTAAATGCTGGGCTTATATCTGGTGTCCTTATTAGCCTGAGGACATTTTAGGGAAGGGACCCAAACTTCATTATTAGTAATTTTCCTGTGGTAAGCAACAGGAAAATGGAGCATAGCTTGGGAAAGAACAAATCCTCAAAGACAAATGACAAAGCTGAGGGGACTGGAGACATTTTACAAAGTCACGGAGCAGGCAGTTGGGACTCGCATAATACTCAAATGGTAAATGGTAAATGGACTGCATTTATATAGCGCCTTTCTACTCTTCCGAGTACTCAAAGCGCTTTACAATTTATGCCTCACATTCACCCATCCACACACCGGTGGCAAAGGCTGCCACGCAGGGCGCCAACTTGCACACCGGGAGCAATTTGGGGTTCAGTGTCTTGCTCAAGGACACTTTGATGGGGTCATCGGGCGGGGCTCGATCCAGCAACTCTCTGGTTGCTGAACGACAGCGCTGCCCTCTGCACCACCATCTTCCCCAAGCTTACTGAAGGGGTGAAAAGAAGCTCACAAGCAGGCACTTCCCGCTGCAGGAACCTTTGTCAGGAACCAGCACTTTTTTCAGGAATCAGGAAGTTCAGTATCATTCCCACCGCAGGAAATTGGCCCGGTTGTAGTTCCTGGGAGGTAGTTTTTGTAAGCAATGGCGCTAACTTGGAAATTACACAGGAGTGCGTAGAAAAGAGATAGGAGAAGTGGAGCAAAACATTTAACAGATGGAGACATTTTTGCGTCTCAGTCAGTGTGTTAATGAACATCTTTGTTGCTTGTGCCCCAATATATCTGAATCGGAAAATTTGATCGCTAACCACTATATTTTGTCTAATGTTGTCGGTGCAGTGATACAAGCTTACCAGCACTTATAAGCATAATAATGTTACATCATTCTTTATTATGTGGTAAGTGAAAAACCAATCTGCTGGCCAGTTTTAAGAATGAACTATAAACATATTGAGGGCCATATAAAAAAAATGCTGTGTCCTGTTTTGAATCAAATGCAATTCGACCCATATTTTTGGACGATGTGATCAGTCCCCCGATAAGTAGAAAAGTACAAATAAAACAGCTTGTTCGCCCTCCTTTGTTTTTGGGTGGTGGTGTAGTTTCACATCAAGCTTCAGGTCTCACAGAATTAAACACAATGTATCTTGCTAATTAGCACTGGCTACGTTTCACTGCTGGGACCGGCAATATTAGACTAAAGCATGTCGGTTATCAATCAAATTTTCCGATTCAGAAATATGGGGTTGCGAGCAAAAAATGTATCCATTAAATCTAACTGAACTACAAAAATAATTCGCTACTTCTGTTTCCCTGCATTTCCACATAAGTTCCAAGTTGGCAGCGGTGCTTGTGGTCCACAAGAATCGCTGTAAGTGCCTCCTGAGGAGTGGGGACTAAAAAAAGGATTCAGAAGAACTACAATCGGGCCAAGTTCCTGCAGTATAAATGTGACCAAAGTTCTGAAAAAAGTTCCTATAGCGTGAATGTGCCTCAGAAAGCTGGGGACCCACCACGCAGTTTTCATTGATTTCTTCACCTGGGGATGCAAGTTTTGATGATTAAAGCATGACCTCTTGAAAAAGACCTGCTCCACTCCTGTCGGGCGAGGGGGGGGGGGGCGCATACGATGACTCCAAAGGCTCCTGGGTGACAGGAGCCCGAAAGAAACTGCAGCGTAATCCTTTTCTTCTGGGTTGGGGGCCCAGTATGATAAGATATTCACGGGGCCCAAAATTCCTAGTGGCACCCCTGCGAGGCTCATTACCAGCATGCAGCGGGTTCACATCCCAGCGGAGGCTCCGCTGCTGTGGCCTGACGGAGGTCACTTTATCTGGTTTGCTCCGGCAAAAAGTATAACTTCGTAACTCTGCAAATAGATTAAGACGCGTCATCTTTGCAGGGAACGGTTTCATTCTTGTTCATGCTTTTGCCTCCCGCTGAGCTCGTTATTCCTGCTGCCATTAGCCCTGATATAATGGAATTTAATCTGGCAAAGAGCTTCCTTCGGCCTGGGCTGACAAGGTGCCCGTGGTGCACAGGTCTTCCTGAAGTATTACCATGTGGAGCAGCTGAACCTGTTGCTGAGGGAGGTGACCGCGCGGGTGGTGCTGATGCAGGCCTACGCCAAGGGGTGGCTGGGCGCCCGGCGGTACCGCAGGGAGCATGAGAGGCGCGTCCGCGGAGCAGTCGTCATCCAATCAGGTGAGGCCGCATCATTCGGGCCGCGTGGCCTTCCAAGGCATCGCAGCGTTGAACCCTTCACACTGCGCGACTTGTCGTCCTGTAATCGGGAACCTCGCGGCGCTGTGATCTGCCAGTGGAAATCGGACACTGCTCTGCCTCCGATCTTGGCGGTTCGCTTGGCGTTCTCCAAAAGCTGTTGGCAAGCGGAGAAAGGGGTTTAACCCGTGAACTTAGCCTAATGGCTTCCGGCCAAACTTTTCCACGGGTGACCATTAGCCTGTCATCTTTTGTCCAAAACTCCATTACGGCTTTAATGGCAAAGTGGCGATTTTTTTAGTTTAGGAATTTAAAGAGAAAGATCGTGAAAATGCTGCATGTTTGTTACTCACCGGCCTCTCTCTCCTCTATAGCCTGGAGGGGCCACACTGCTCGTCAGATGCTCCGGCTAATCAAGGCGGAGAGGGAGAGGGCCGCCGTCCGCATACAGTCTGGTACACGGCAGCGATCGTCCTTCAAAAAGACCCCAGAAAGTTGTTTTAAGTTGGTCCTGGGCACATTGCCCGACCTGAGCACCAGGCTCATGAACTGAAGTCCAGATAAAGCCCAGTGTGTTTTAAGGTTCACGAAATGCCTTTTTGATCTTGGTAAACCTCTACCAAACAGCAATAATTAATCAATAATGTATGAGGAGAAGCTTTTGAAAGTTTGGGCAGCATTTGGTCTCTGTGTTGCAGTAGAATAGTGCATATTAACCCTCCCCCCCCCCCCCACACACACACTTTCATCTCTTTCCCTGGAAAAGCATCAGCGGGGGCTAATCCCCTCTGCCTCCCTACCACTTCCTCTGTTGAATTCCCGCTCTGTCGCGGCGAGCTCGCATTCCAGAAGCAAGATGCCTCTTTTTTTTTTTATTATTTCTCTTTAAACGCCGTCAGCCGTGTCATCCGGAATGTAAATGAATTCCGACTCGGTAAGGCTTGGCGGAGATCAAAGTGGGCACGGTACCCTTTGCGGGGGCAGCCCCCCCCCCCCCCGAGCCACTCAGTGGAGGACAGGGAAAGGTGGCAGGGGCGCGGGGGGGAGGGCGGCCGGCGGGCTTGAGACTCCACATTGTTATTTAGGATGCTGCCCCCCCCAGCCACTGACCACCTGGGCAGGTCCGGCGTCCCAGCAACCCGCAGCCCTCTGGCTAATACGCGGTGAAGCCCTGAATCGCTGGTGAGCGGCCGGGTGTGGAGGAGGTCTGCGGCAGGTCTGTGCGGGAAGCTCAAGAGCCTCTTCTGCTCTTGGGGGCGCCAGCTTGCTTCCGCCACGTGGCTGGAGACGTCTCTTCTCCTGTCGGATCCCATGTCTGTTTTTATTGAGTAACCAGATGCCTCTTCTAGACCCTTGTGGGACGGCTAATTGCGCATCCAAGTCAGGAAGTGTTACTTAGTATATGGAAAATGTGCATTGCATGTAATGCATGTGATTCTGCGTCTAAACCTATTCACGGCTGTCTATATTAAAATTATAGCAGTCACATTGATTTTTTTAAATAACTGTTTTGCTCTGAAGGCAGGTCTGACCTGTGTGTTTTCAGCGTACAGGGGGCACCGGGTGCGTAAACATCACGCAGCACAGAAGCGCGTGGCAGCACACGAACAGAGCGGCCAGGTCGAGCCCCAGACAGGGTGAGTGAGGCCCGCATCTCTCCCAGGAGCTTCTCTGTCTCTTTGCAGTATTTCTTTGTTTTTGCAGCATCTATAGATTAACGCATTAATGCCCGGGAGGGGGGGGGCAGCACCGGTGAGAGAACCTCCCCTCCCAGATATACAGGACTGCCAGCCCATATAGACAGACAGGAGGAAGTCATTGTCACCCATAAAGCGGTTTAACGCACCCGTCACTCACCTGGCCTAGAGGGCTCCCTAAATGCATTGTTTTATAGATCCATAGAACCTTCCAGGTTGTTCTGCTTCCAAACATTATGTAAAATAATATCCCTGTCAAAATTATACTATATACTGAAAATCTTCAGCATACTCTATTGAAGCATTCTCAACTTTTGTGTCAGTGTTCTTTGGATAAATTAATTTTAAATATTTTAATGTGTTATGTTAATCATAGCCAGGTCTGTTGTCTGCTTATCATAGAATTAACATGGACTCATTCGAAGACAAGTGACAGATCAGACACACAGCAGTACTTGCATTACACATTTAGGTGCGGCACTTACTCCATTTGTGTACCTTTTAAATCATTTAGTAGATGCCGCCGGCAAAGTGAGATCCAGTATTGTGATATTTCATGCTGCCTGCCTTGAGCTCAAAGGAAATATTTTACTGAAGACTCAGTCTTCAAGACTGGAAAGCTTTAAAAAGAATGATTTGGATGTTCAGAAAAGTAGCTCGACCCTTTGCTTCACGTCGTAAATCCAGTTCTTGGTATAAAGCCCGATATTCCATGTTTAGAAACTTGGTAGTTGGGAATGTAAGAGAGGGATCCTTCCCAATTCTGGACTTGCATAGACTGTCCTGAGTACTGCTTCTGCTCTTTGGCTAAATGGCATAGACTGTCCTGAGTACTGCTCCTGCTCTTTGGCTAAATGGCATAGACTGTCCTGAGTACTGCTCCTGCTCTTTGGCTAAATGGCATAGACTGTCCTGAGTACTGCTCCTGCTCTTTGGCTAAATGCCATAGACTGTCCTGAGTACTGCTTCTGCTCTTTGGCCAAATGCTTTCAAAGGCAGGAGTGCAGCCTTCATTGTAGACCACCATATTAATCAGTCTCCCTATGGGTTGGTTTGTTCATGGTTATAATTGTATTCCAGATTTGGAGTCCTTTAGATCACCATTTACCAAAGTGCTGTCAGGTTTTGTTCGGTGTTTTGCATACAACACTGATGAAACACATTGTGTTTTTTCTGTCTCCTTATTTTAACGATTAAAAACGTTAAATAACGGCTCTAGGAATGCAGTTGAGTCTGAGTAATGTCTGGTGTAAAATTTGCATTATTGTTATGAAGTAAAGGAGTTACTTGTTCCTCTGCTTCAGATTGGACAGAAGCAAGGTGACGAACGATCTAACCGAGCCTCCTAAAAGTGGGGAGGCTGGCAAGGTGAGCGAGATTCCTCTCTGCGTAATCTCCACAGCAGATAGAAAACACCCGCTGCCAGACGGCCAGCTGCGTCTCGCATGGTGGCGGCGGAAGTTACAAGGAGGGCGAGAGTTATCCGGGGCGCCGAAGTCCTTGAAACAAAGGGCCGCGCTCGCTCCCAACCTCAGCCCCGCGGAGAGGCGGGGTGGTGCAGCAGATAGAGGAATCAAAAGGGCTGGAAACTCATGGCTGAGAATAAATGCCCGAGCTTCCCGGAGGTGATTTGTCTTTGCGCTTCTCTCTACAGATGTTAGACCCCCTTTTTTAGTAAAGACCTGAGGTTCTTCGGTAGTTCTTTGATATCCCGCTCGAATTCAATATGTGAAATAGAAGAGTCACTCTGTGACTTGGAGCACATCGCAGCCTTTGAAGTCTGATCCAATTTTTGCTGCCCGCCATTTGATGTTGAAAGGATGAAATGAAGAAAACGCTCAGTTTTTTTTTCCCCTCTCGCCAGTAACTCTGCTGAGCATATGTAAGATTTAAAAAAAGCAAAATCCTTCGGAGGATGTACTTAGAAATGTTAAGGAGATTAATACTTTCCTGTAGCTCTTTTATTCAAATATAAAATTAAATGTGAGAGGAAGTATGTTTCCAACGCTGTTATTTTTACTGTGACAGTAAAGTCAGCACATAAGGTATACTTTAAAAAAAAAAAAAGCCTTTTATAAACAAATTCTCGTGTGATTATAAATACAAGACACGTTAATAAGCTCTAGTTAAAAAGATCTCCCATGTAATAAATAGGACAGAGTATAATTCCACTTGATTCACTAGGTCTGAGTCAATTGCTTGCTGTTTGTGTTGTTAAGATTCTAATGAGGCTTTTAACTTTTTTTTCTAAGGAGTCACCTACCAGCCAAGAGGGTCCACTTATGGTCAACAGTCAAGATGATTGGACAGTGGACGAGGTGACCAGGCCTGCCAAGGATAATGGCAGTGTGCAGGAGTCCCACTGTAAACAGGGTAAGGCCAGAGACAGGCCGCAGCAGGTGCGATTCAATACGGTAAACGAGGTAAGGAAAGCGGCGTCCTCTGCACAAAGGGGGCGCAATATTAGTACAGATTATTTGTCTCTGTGGAGCCTGGCGGTGCAGGTTTAATTTGGCACCAGAGCCTGGATCGCCTCACAGGGGCACGGTGTGAATGGAGTGACTCGTCGGGCGTGATAGGCTGAGGTGACGGGCGGTGGTGCGAAAGTGCGCCAGACCGCGGGATCTGGCGAACACTTGTGCCGTTTGTTTTTTCCACGTGAGTGACGCTAATGCCTGCCGGGGGAGGTTAAAGGGTGAC
>JABFDZ020000001.1:32061322-32077811 GCA_019775955.2 Pollimyrus isidori
CCCCCCCCCCCCCCCCCCCCCCCCCCCCCCCCCATTATGTTTCTGCCATGCTTTATCTCGTGCTCAATGACCTGAGGCTGAAAGGGGTGTCGGTGTCGCAGCACGTTGCTATCACCGCCTCTGAACCCGCTCTAACATGTAATGTCACGTTGCTACATCGGATAACGTTACAAGTAGGCTAATACAAACTGGATATTAATGACATGCATAGGTCCACATTAAGCATAACACCCAGAGACTATGGATCGGAATATACAGACCTATATGTATAAAGAATACTTCAATGAAATGTGTAGCACTTATATGCCGATACCAATGGCCAATACATTAAGGTATTTACCACCCAATTTGAAGTCCAAATCCTTATTTACGGGGGCTCTCTGAAAACATGTTTCTAATAGATAGACCTATCACATATTTAAATTTTAAATATCAATCAAACAATGGCAAATCAGATCCACAAATTGTTAGAAATCCACTGATAAATTCAGAGAATCTCAATTTCTGACGGAAAATAATAACATGATAAATGACAACGACAACAAAACAACAGCAATAATGATAATAATAATGATGATAATAATTATTATTATTAAATAGTAAAAAAAAAGATGCATATGTGGATTCATCATATTTCCGTTTTTCGAAATAATTTTATTCCAGCCTATGATGCTTGGTGCGGAGTTGCACATGGATGCACAAGGAAACTCGGGATGAAGATTTGTGGTAAGTTCCAGACCACTTTGATTGTGTTGTCATTCGGGCTCTTCATTGGCGCATGTTAGGGACAAATCAAAACACTTTATTTTAAGCCACTATTCTGTTTTATGCGCGATGGAATAACGAATAGGTATAATAGTTATGCGGCGGCACTCTTTATCAGACAATAATTTAATAATACCGGGGTTTCCGTGCAGTACGCGCCACCTGAATATTCAGTTTTTCTTAGCATACGAGAATTAATAAAACAATACACGCATTTCAACAATAGGTCGATCCACAGTAGATAAAACATATTTCGTTGATGTCATTTGATTCCCTCACTGAATGCTTTCGTCCATTGTTAATGACACGAAATGATGCAGCCAACTAAGGTTTTTCCCAATTATCGGATTATGAAATGTAACAGACACGCACGGACGCACGGTTTTATCTTTCAGAAATGCAATAACTAGAGATGATAAAACCAAGAATATTTTCTCTGAAGTGCCGGATTCTGGCTTGCCCATTTTTTTCCACTATATAGGCGCGCATTTCTCCCTCGAAACAGAAATAGGGCATGATGACGACGCAATCGATGATGGATTCTATGATGATTACGACGCAATCGATGATGGATTCTATGATGATGACGACGCAATCGACGACGACAATGATGATGATAATGATGAATACGATTGGAGTTGCGGTGTTGCTTACCATAATAGTTATGATGAACTGCTGAATCTGTATGGGAAACTGAAAATAATTTAGTGGCGTACATTTATAACAGGATCATAAATTGGACTATTTGATAGAAATAGGAACAATTTGTTCCCAGTTTCTTTAACCAAACGTGTATGTTGAAGCTTCAAAAAACATATTAATCGATTTGTTTATTTTAATTAACTGTATTGTTTCCGTACGCTGATTCTACATTATTTCAAGCTACAGGGTATGCCTACGACAGATGTTGCCAATATCTATATTTATTCGAATGGAATACTTATGATTAGATCTATTAAAATAAACAAATAAACATTTGCAAGCAAGTACGTCATGCATATATAACTTACAGCCGATTTGTCTCTGTCTTAATAATTCTGTGAGGACACGATACATCCGCCCTCTAGTGGCAAAAAAACTATTTTTCTGAGTAGAACGACTGCATTTTGCTTGTTACAGTGTGCGTGTGAACGCGCTGAAATATGCATGCATACGTGCGAAAAAGCCATTTTACTCATACGTTCTTTTCACACTGTTCCCAAGTTACGTTTCGCCTAATGAACAGAAAAACAATGACTAATCTTATTCCGTTTTAATCAGTTGCGGCGTTAATATAAGACTGCAATTTAATCACATTTGCAAATGCCTGTACTAGTAGAAAACAAGGATGTTTTTTTTGTATTTCATGCGATTCAATTTGATGCATTTGGAACGGAATAAAAGCGGAGTGATAAGAAGGCATTTCTTTTATATGCTGCCTGGCATCCCAGCAGGTCCAAAGCTTTGTGTTCGGCGCTCATTTCGTGACCATATTGTTTGCAGCAGTAAAATAACGTTCCTCGCCCCCACGTGCTTTTGCAGATTGGTATTCATAGGCCCTTATCGGCCAGAAAATGGCTCCGGGGGGATAATAAAAAGATTAAGGAGGAACTTATTAAATGGCAATTCATCAGGCTCCTGTTTTTCTGAGATAGCGGGAAGGGATCAGGGCTGTTACGAAACAGGTTGAAGGTCTCAATCTCCTACGATGTACACGCATGGATCACACTATCGACGAGGGTCATTAATGAAATGTTGTTAATATGTTAATAACAATACCAATAATAATTATTTTTTAAAAACTATGGTAAACATGTAATTTTTAAAATGTATGGTAATATTTTACTTGATTCAGATACTCCGTCTCTCGATCGAAATTGTTCAAATGTCAGATTTTTTATTTCAATTTGAAATTAATTTAACTTATTTAAAATGCTCGATGAAATATTAAACATGACATTCTATTGTGTTTTACATTTCAGGTTTCATTTTTGCATTTTAGAGCATGCTAGACCCTTAAACAATCCACACGCCCTTGTCTTCTCCAAATAAAAAAAGCCGGGACTGTTTTTCTGTCATATTGTGACAGAAATGCAGATGACAGGATTTAATGAACAATTTCCTTCCTTTTTCACCGAAGCCCAGAGACAGATAGGGTTCTTATAATAGGTGTCCTTATTTTCAATTTCTTTCATGAATAGCCTCAGCAACGCTCGAGTGCGTTTAACCCTGTGTTTATCGTTCCCTGCTTTGGGATCTTGTGTGCCCAGGGAAAGAGTTCGGGGGAACGTTTGTATTGTCATAATAATAATAATCACGCACAGTTATTACAAACTAAAATAATGTTATTCAATTACCTCATGTTAACTTTTATTCGTGTAGCATCACAAATGTAGGCTAATTATAAGTAAAACAACAAAAGCCTCATCTGACTGTAAGACTGTTAGGGGCTAAGCTTTACCTGAGTCGTTTAGGCGTTTTTTAACGTTTCATATTAATATGGGTGGACAAAATAACTCAAAAATATTTCACATGCATGAATTCCCGATGTCTGCTCTTTAAATTCTGCATACCGGCATCAGTAGCACTGACACACTGTACTCTTCCCGAGACCTGAATGTGCAAAAACAAAGTAAAAAATGTTTGAGTGGCCTAATAAGAATTTACCACTACGCTAAACTAAATAATGACCGTATTTGTTTTCGCACGACTGACTTTTCGTGCTGATGTCATCGTGGGTTCAGTCTACTCACCGCGGTATATAAGGGCTTCTCCTAAACCACATCGGGCCCTGCTCCCAGTAATTAATCAGACCGGTCTATTCAGAGAAGCAACGTAGCCTATGTTTCGCGTAAAAATTCAATAAAGAAAAATCTGGTATAATGATAGGAAACAGTAATCTCCACTCTCGGACTTCTTCTGTCTTGTGCAACAATCTAGGTTTCCTACAGAAGAACAACAACCTGGAAGAGAGAACCAGGATCGCAAGTTCCTTCAAAGAAAGCCAGTCTTCCAGTGACAACAGTAGTAGAGACTCCAGGTTCAGGCGCGTTGAAACTGATTTTTCTAATCTCTTTGCTAGAGGTAAGTGAATTTATTGATATCAGAGTCCGGGCGGGGTATATGTAGTGTACTTAATGCACGACTTATCGAAACAAACTGCCGCTTGGTTAACAGAATCACAGTTCTGTGGTCGGGAATTAAACGTCACAGCTCTGAGACTGTTAAAGCTTATACCACGTGGTTTTGTTATAAGATAAACGTTTCATTCACTTTCTGCTGAAGATAGCGTTTCCCTGGTGTCTCTCTAAAATATACGAATAGCTAAAAGTAATTAGGCATATATTAATAACGTAGTGTTTCCGTTGTGTTGCCGTGTTTTCCGGTTCTCTTTTTAAATTTAAATTCAGAATTTCAGTTATATTCCGCAAAATCTATACGTACGTCCATCCATCCAGTTATCCGTCCATGTCGTAACTGAAATGCTCTTTACTCCGGTAGCACCTAAAGAGATTGTAACTTTAAACCTGTCCCAAGGCTTAGGTCAGGTGAAATGATCCCTCTTAATTTCAAACACTTTGATTGCTTGTCTAATGTCTGCATAGCCCTGTGACAGATTGGCGTTCAGGGTATGCACTGTCTGAGCCCTTCTGCTGGGGGCCCCGGCTTCCCACTACATGTACTGTATACATACTTTCTGAAA
Organism: Pollimyrus isidori; assembly: GCA_019775955.2. Taxonomy (NCBI): domain Eukaryota; kingdom Metazoa; phylum Chordata; class Actinopteri; order Osteoglossiformes; family Mormyridae; genus Pollimyrus; species Pollimyrus isidori. Next base: position 32,065,770 of record JABFDZ020000001.1, read on the forward strand.
TGCGTGTCATTTACATTCCGCCACCATGTACTGGTAAACTGTTGGAGGGCGGATGGATTGATGGACGGAAACCATGTATTTAGTAAATTAAATGAAATTCACACAAACGCGTCATTTTCCTCGGAAGGTTGGTAGAGGTAAAGTCATATTAACTGCAGCCCTCTTGCTCATGTGGTGCCTTCGGGTGAAGTCATTCAAATAAATTAATACTTGTTGCTTCTTTATGGCCAGAATCTGAGAACGACCTGTTTCTTCGCTTTTCACTTTAAAGATTTGTTGCCGGCAAAAAATGGGGAGGAGCCGACCATGCAGTTCTTGTTGGAGGTGGTGGACATTCTCACGAACTACGTCAGGAAGACCTTCGACAGATCTACTAAAGTCCTCGACTTCCACCATCCACACCAGCTGCTCGAAGGCATTGAGGGCTTCAACCTAGAGCTCTCTGACCAGCCCGAATCTCTGGAGCAGATCCTGGTGGACTGCAGAGACTCCTTGAAGTACGGAGTGAGAACAGGTAGCGTGAGCCAGATTTACCCAGAGCGCTTATCAAGTGCGTCTATATCGTTGGTTATTTAGCATCATTTTGGTCTGTCCTGACTGCCCTTTTATTGTTTACAATCAGGGGGCTCTAGAGAGTCACTGGTGCCCTAAGGGCCCAATCATAGCACGAAGGGTAGAAAATGGTGTAATAACTCAAAATCAAACCAGACAGAAATGTCCAATGAAGTGTGTTTTGAGCAGTGAACTGTGGGGAACAATGCAAACTCCTTGGATTTTTGGGTTATCTTTGGCTGTACATATTTCTGAAGTATTGTACTGTATCCATAAAATACAAAAATGGAGTAAAAGACAGATATGTCCAATGAAGTGCACTTTGATGAGTGGACTATAGGGGTCAATGCACACCCCTTGGATTGTTGGGTTATCTGTGTCTATATTTATTTGTTTATCTTTACTCTCTATCCATACCATGTGCAAAGGGACAATACAACTATACGAGTCAGACATGTCCAATCAAGTGTGCTTTGAATAGTGGACTATGAGGAAGAATGCACACTTGTACAATGTGGGGGACAAAAAGACATTTGATTGCATATATCCATCTCTTGTACCCTTAGAACCATTATAATATTTATGTACTGCCCTTTGCGCATTGATGCTGTGAGTGGGAAATGGTTGGCGAATGGGACGTGAATAATCGACAAAGACATCTGGAAAACCAAGTGGTGTCCAACAGATTCCAAGAACTCAAAACTGTCAAGCCAACATCTTGTCACAACTGAAATCGCCTATATTCGTAGCTATTAACACGATTTTGCACAAATAGTGAAGTGGCTCCACTTGCAAAAATAATGGTTGTGCAGTGCTGTCTGAGCACTGGAAAGAGCTGCCTATAGGACAGTGCGATGGGTGTGACCTCACCTGACCCCGCCTTCTGGGGGGATAGCTAAAAATGATTGGCTAAATAAGTATGTTCTTCGTTTTTTTCTTTCATTGACTGTATGCAACCACTTGAATTTTGAATACGTTTTTTTAGGGCTGTAACGTTGCACGTACCAGCCATGTACCGTAAGGTGCATAATTTTTCGGGTTGGTACGAACTGTGAAATGAACGTAAAGTGTACATCTACTGACATTTACAGAAACTTCATTCAGATGTAGATGTTTAGCAGAGACATAATTGGCAGTTTAGGAGCATTTTGGTTTCCTAATAAATTATACCAGCACTGGAGACAGAGTAAACCAAGACCCTCTCTTGGTTGCGTTATACTGAATTAACATGCGTTGCTGGAAACACAAGCAGACAAGGCGGCGCTTTTGAAACGCCATCATGCGATCGTGGTGGAACAAGGCAGAAACGGCCCATGCAAATCAGCCTCCCTGTTGTATTTATCATGGTGCTTTTACTAGGAAATTCAGACCAGGCTGAAAAATAAATGTAGGGGTATCGCCTGGCTGCGGATGTACTCCGATACTCCTTAGTACACACACACACACACACACACACACAGTATTGTTTTTGCAGTGTGCAAATGAGCACCTCTTAGGTTTTGTTAGACGCATTGTCTTTCGGCTGCGACTGTTCATGAGCTTGTGGTTGCGGTTTTTAACAGGCCTAACGTGAACCGTGAACCCAAAACAGAGGTTGGTACCGAACTGTGAGCTTAGAGCACGGTTGTTAATATACACTGGAAATACGCTTAACCTAATAAGTCTTATGTTGGACATGTGATCTATTACTTGGATTATGTTAGCTTCAGCTGGGGCCCCAAATACATCAGCTGGCTCTGGGCCCGCCCCCCCGCAGAGACGGGCCTAGTACTGGACATCGAAGGTCTGGCACAACTGCTTAGCTTGCTTTTGTTAAAAAGATTTTAAAGACAGAAAATGGAATGCTGAACATGAGGGTAGCTTCAGCGTAATTTTACTATTACAAAATGTAATCATCAGTTCAGGAGAGAATATTTTGACAGAAAAAAAATGCAGGTAAAGTATCAATCTCTGTCTAATTCAGTTTATGTATGAACAATACAGAATATTTTTATTGCCCAAAAATAAAAGTGATCAAGGATGATCTTTGAAAGACAAGAGAATTTTATGGGAATTCAACCTTTTGTTGAGGCCTGGGGGTATAAAACCTTTGATAATTCCACCGGTATAGATATTAATGGGAAAACATAACAAAACTACAATATTTTGGGGATCTGAAACAAACGTGTGTCAAATTTTTATTTTCCTACAGAGTGATGTGTCTGAGTTTAGGTTCTGCTTTATACTAAATTAGCCCGTTTATGTGTTATATAGGCTACAGAACTGGACTCTGACATACAAATGTTTGAGATGCCTGAAAAAAAATAACCTTTAAAACGATGTTTGAGTGTAAACGCTATTCCCTTGATACGGCTGATCTCAGTGGCAGTTTAATGAAGCCCTTGTTAATTTCAGTGACAGCTGTTTACCTCGTATTGCACTGAACTAACTGTAGCCTCAGGAAATTTCAAAATGATTTATGAGCTGTTTGCAGATGCAGACACAAGAGTCATTTCATTGCCACTGTGTAGTACCCGCACACAGTCTATTACAGTATATGGAAAATAAAATATTTCTAAAATGGTATCAAGGGATGTAGTTTTAATTAATGTGTTTACTGTGCTGAATGTGACTTATATTTGATATGCTTCTCAAGGAATGTATTCGTTTCTGTTTAAATAACTGTTCAAATATCATTTATTAGTCGACTAATATGTTCGTCTGCTTCGATAAACTTAACGATGTTGAATTTCCCCGTCCAGGTCACCCCAGGTTTTTCAATCAGCTCTCCTCTGGGCTGGACATCATCGGCTTAGCTGGGGAATGGCTCACCTCCACAGCCAACACAAACATGTAAGTTCATTTCAGGCTGAGATAGACTGCGTTAGAAGACAACTGTCGTATGCAGACCTTCTGCTCTCTGCCAAATGTCAGTCTTATTGGGCTATGCAAACCGGGGCTTCAACTGTAACGTTTCCGACTTGGGGCATTGGACCTTAATATAGATCTAGCATCTCAGCAGGAGCATTCAGTCCTTGCTATTATGAAAGCGTTGGTCAGAGGGAGGACAGTGATCAAGTCTGACATGGTTGATCTCTGCGGGAGCTGTAATCATGTGTTGGACCGTAATCATGTGTTGGACCGTAATCATGTGTTGGACCGCCGGGCTGTAAATGCTGTATCTATTCTGACTCTTTTTGGAGGGAAAGCAGTAGAAAACATCGGCAGTTTCCTCTCAGACAACCAGACTCCGTGTTAGAAGCTGAGCTACCACATGCTGCTCTGAAAATAAAGTCTGACATATATCAATACGTTAGATTATCTTCAGGAATCTCTCTCGGTCTGTTCGCCTGTAGCCTGTAAGAATAAATGCTTTCTCGATAACGGACTCAGTACCGGAGCTAGAGAACCGATGGCACTGCAGGTTTTATCGTAAGCACTTGCTCGGAAAAACACCACAGCCCTGCAGGCAGATTAAATTGTATATTGATCAGAATTGGCAGTTACACCATATCTGAATGTGTTTCATATGGCGCTCATGTAATGTCAGTTAAAAAAATATGAAACGAACACATAAAGTTTTAGATTATAAGCTCTTATATGCGGTATTAACGTTTAATAAACTTAGATCCTACTTTGCAGGTATCTATTTGAAATAAGGAACCAGAAGCAAATGAGTACTGACATGTTGAACCAAAATTCGACTTGTCCTAGATTCAGGCTTTCACTCTGTTTGCTGGTATCTGCTGATCACTCAGCTGTGACCACTGTGTCACCTCTCGGATACAGGCAGTGGGGCGTGATGGGGAACCAAACTTACGCACCACGACACAAAAACCGGGTATCGCTCATTTGTCTCTCGTCGGCTGCACTGGTGCCGCTGATCGATCGCATTGCATATTTTCTTCGGAAGGTGAGAGAGAGAAGAGTCAGTCTCTTAGACGTCACAGTCGACGTGTAACAGCACACCGTCACGCATGTGATTGTGGTTTCTGTTTAATGGGTGTTCAGTACCATGTCTGGCCTTTAAAATCCAATTTATTCTCCACTCTGATATCAACATTTAAAGTTACAGAGTAGGAGGGATGAATATTTATTGCTTTCATTTGTTAAAATGTTGAAGAAGGACTGGCCTTTAAAAAGATGTGTTCCATTATAACTTTAAAGGGCCGGCACCCAACTTAAGGAAGGCCATTCCAGAGTGTGGCTGCTGCTTTTTATCAGCACTTCCGATGATTTACCTTTATTTTTACCACTGATTTGAGGCGTGAACATGTCACTGGAGCCTTTTTCCCTGTAGAGATAATGCAAAGCTCATGGGCTTTTGGTCAGATAAAGGAATTACGGTATTTACTCAACATGGCAGCACTCGATGTTTCGTACCAGAGAACCGACTGCACTGTCGTTTGCAGTGACTGACGGTGAAATTATCAATATGATAATTACCCGACGTTTATTGACTGTCACCTATTATACTAATGAAGCTGTCCCTAGAGGTTATTCACGGAATAGTTTCACATGAACGATCGCAGATTTTGTTCCCCCTTTGAGATCGTTCAATAGTTTTAATTATTTTTGTCCTTGTTCTGTTTGTCCGTCAGCTGACGCACAGAAATCTGCGTGTAACTAGCCGTGCTACACCTGCCCTGCGCCTCCGTTAGCGGAAGCAGCCACATAACCAGACACTGATAAACAGGCCTGGATTGCCAACGAGTTTCCATCCCAGTGGCCAGTGGAGATGTCATAGGAAATATCTTAGTAACTTAATATCATTGCTGTTAAAGCAAGTTTGAGTGAAATTGAGTGAACACAAACATACCTCGGGAGGTTATAAATAGGCAGCTGTCTGGCATGGGCAGTATTTTTCACGGACCAAATGCAGCTCCGTTGTTTTACTTTTCAGAATGGGTCGTTTTTTGTCAGGCCTACAGCTGAGTGAGGGCCCCTGGCTTCTGCCTTTCCAATCCGTCGCCCCTGTGTGTCTTGCTGCTGGCCCTCCGCTGTCCATTACTGGCCCGGGAAATTTATTCTGAGCTAAATCACCTCTTATCTCACCAGACCATAAGCTCCCATTTTTGTTCCTGCCATTTCCTGCCCGGGCAAAATGGCTCTGTTTATTTTGACAGATAGCAATCAAAGAATTGTGCCGTTTAATTAAAAAATCTTGCTGACTGATATAATTATTCAAATGCATTATAGCTCCCTCATTTAAAGCCAGTATTTAATTAGAGAACCATAAAGCCAGTATATCAGTTATAAACATATTATCAAAAAGAACATTCTGTCCAGGAGAATATTTTGCGTTCTCAATAATTCTTAAGCCTGGTTTGAATGTAATATACAAAAGAATATTAATAACCTGTATAGGTGGAATTTATTATTTATTCTGGAATAGCACATCATTTTATGGCTCATCAAGGGTAAACAGCTAGTAAAATACTACTGCAAAAAAGACTCATTTTATTTTGCCTTGTTCCTTGCTTACCTCCATTGACAAGTATGGTAGGGCTCCATCAGGCCCGTCGCGACAAGGCAGGCAAACCAAGCAATTGCTTGGGGCCCCCGAGCTGGCCTGGGGCCCCAAGACAACGACTGGTTAAGAATAAAATGCAGCGACAAACTGTGTGCGGGGGGGCCTCCATGTCCATTTTGCTTGGGGCCCCCAAATTCCTTCAGACGGCCCTGGGCTCCATGGAGGGGGGTCGGCCCATATTTGTGGATATTTTCAGATGATTGAATCCATAGGTTGATAATAAGGGCTAATAGAACATGTAAAAATAGATGTTAGGAGCCCCAGTCAGAAGAGAAACACATTAATGTCCTATTTATGTACCCCTCCCTCTCAATTTGGCATCTCTGTGCTTCCAGTACCCCTTCTCAGTGGTATATATGTGCAGCACTACAGTCTTTCTGTTTGAGCTGTAACAAATAGCTCCCTTAACACAACTCGACAGAGCTCTTATTGAAAACTGGCTCCGTTGAAAGGAGAGTAGCGGGTACTTTCAAACCCCTAAATTGCTTTTTCTCGAGAAATCAGTAAATAGTAAAAGTAAATACATCTACAAAAATGAATTCCATTCAGCCTCCCCACGTATCGGGGCCTGTGCAACTTGACATCTCATCATTTTCAGTCGCACGCGAATTAAAACATTCACGCCCGCTTTAACAGCAAAGTAGGAATCGGTATATATTTCCATAATATGATCTGACCATGTTTTCTTACCCAAGGTTCACCTATGAGATTGCCCCAGTGTTTGTACTCATGGAGCAGTTGACCCTTAAGAAGATGAGAGAGATTATTGGCTGGCCAGGTGGAGCAGGAGATGGAATATTCTCCCCAGGTATGCGTTATACCACCTCTGTCCCCCCTGCCCCTTTGCTGTGCACCGTAGGGCACGGATTCACAAACTTTTCAGCTCACAACCCCCAAAACATTGCTAGAGACATGCAAGCCCTACTGCTCGGTTGAAGCATGTAGACATTAACAGTCACTTTCACTAATATGCAGAAGCGGAATGTTCAGATCAAATCCAGACCAAGATTTTGCTTCAGCCAACCATTTCCTGTGTATTCCATGACTTTTCATATTCAGCTGGTTGGTTGAAACCAAATCTTGGGCTGGATTCCTAGTTTCCAGACCTGAATTTTCTACCTCTGGTAATATGTATTTTACAGTGTTGGGCATTTCAGGTCCAGAAGCTACAAATCCAGACCATGATTTTGTTTCTACCCAGCAGCTGAACACTCTGTGACCGTGACTCCTTATGCTGAACTGAATACATGGACGCATTTCTTCGATAACGCAAAAGAATACAGTGAGGGACTTATACCGGTTCACGGCACAAAAAGGGTCCGGATTCTGCTCCGCTACCAAGGCTTCAGTTACGATTCAGCCAGGTTGCTATGTCGTGGCTTGTCATGTGTAGAACTTGCTATCTTTATCTGGCCAATTATGGGGCCGCCATTACTGGCTTTTATTTCTGAGTGACACCAGGAGGCAGTTTTACTAGAGGCGTGCTTTGGATTGACAACGAGGCTGCGGCGAGAGCAGCATCGAAAATATCGGGTCTTATGTTCAGCGCTAATAACTGGCTAACTGGGATGGTGACCACAGCCACAGTGCTAGCAGCTAGAGCAGGGGTCTCCAACTCCGGTCCTGGAGAGCCACTATCCAGTAGGTTTTCTATCCTACCTGGCTTCTGATGAGCCACAGCTGTTCTCAGGTAAATACCAGGAGCAGGTGTGGCTCATCAGAAACCAAGTAGGATGGAAAACCTACTGGATGGTGGCTCTCCAGGACCAGGGTTGGTGACCCCTGAGCTAGAGGCACATCACCATGGACATGTACGCATGTGCAATAAACAGTGCGAGTAAGGGTGGGCCTACTGCTGTATTTCACAGCTACATTGCAGTCAGGGGATTTTCTTGAACCATAAATTGAAAACTAAACAAATACCTCAGATTTTTAGATTTGTTTTAAATAATTTATAAATAATTATTCTGAGCTACGGCATAAATGATTTATCAAAAACAAAGGTCTCAAACACACTGCATCTATAGTATTATATTATTAATTTTGTTGTAATATGACTGAATCCTGCTGAACACGATTAAAATTAGTCCTGGAACCAAAGAATATGCATAAAACAGTAAGTTTGTTTAAGTTTTTCTTAATGAAACATGCCCACGATGCAGCTAAAGATAAAATGCAAGCACAACTATATACAGTAACACTACTTATGAAATCTAGGGTGATTGGGAGTCTTGACACCACAACACATGTCACTTTATGTCCGACATGTGCAGCATGGGTTCTCATTGTGAAGGCTCGCCTCATTTTTATAGCCACCTAGCTGGTAGCTACCATCAGTAAGCATAATATTGTTGGTTTTAACATATGTTCCGATATCTTCATTTAAGCATATAGATGACAATGTGTAGCTAAAGTGGTGTGTGACTGTTGCGTCCAAGCTCCATCCGCTCCTCCGGTGTGCCACGCCCACCTAGTTACCTCTTGTGATCGCCAATTGTTCTCACCTGTATGGCGTTGCCGCACGCCTGTCTTGTGCCTGTCTAGTGTATTTAGGTCTGCATCTGAGTCTTTTCCGGCAGACGCGGCATTAACGTTGTTAAATAAACCCTCGTTTTCCCATCTCCCTGCCTGGGGCCTGTTTCAGGAAGCAGGATTTCTTGCTTAGCCGGATAAGTTGTCAGATTTAAGGTAGTGTGGGCTAAATTAACTTTATCTTTGTACACTTATATTTACCCCAGACTACCTTAAATCCAACAAGTTATCCAGCTAAGCAAGAAACCCTGCTTTGTGGAACTGGCCCCTGGACTTCCTCACTTTGCCACCTTGCACTACCGGCGTACACAACAGTGACAAACTGCGAATCAAAGATGTGGATTTTTCTCTTACCCTGTTGCATTTAAAGGCACTATTTTCTTGGAGTTTAAGGGGTGTTAAAAGTCCATTCAACAACTGACCTCAGCTTGGTATCGCGAGTGTAATGGTACAGTTTTCCCACGGTGTAGTGTGGTTTCAGTTTTTTGGACCACAATAACAATACGGTTTCGGTATCTTTATATTTAAGAAGAAAATAAAAACATGTCAGCCTTTAATTAAACAATTAATTTTCCATATAACGACTCTCCATTCAGGGAAAAAGCAGCATGACTGACTATGTCCGACTTTATGTTTTTATTCACGCTGAATGAAACCGAGGAAATAGAGACATCGAAATTTAAAGTGCTTCTTAACTTTCACAAGCTGTAGATGCTCAGTCTGTTCCGTTTTAAACGAGCTGTGCATATTATGTACAGTCCTATTACAGGCAATGTTAAATAGATTTTTGGATGAAAACGTTTGAAAATACCAAATCTTATCCTTATAAAGAAAAATCATTCTATTTGACAAGAACATGGACAAAGTTAAGGTTATCACTCTTAAAACCAACCACAAGCAGTCATAACACAGTTAATGTAGATAGATAGATAAGATAGATAGATATTCAGTGATACCCATGACAGCAAAATGTTTTTGATATAGCCGACCCACATAAAAGCAAAAAAAATCATTGTAGCGAGTGGCCAAGTCATTTTAATAAAGAAGATGACAGCTTGATACTAGCAGCAGCACAGACACGGAGGCCAAACGTTTACATGACATTCACAGTTACACAGTAACAAGCACAAGCATTCCGTGGCCTTTTCTGTTAAACATAAACGAAGACACGTATGAATTTACACCATTTAGAGGCAAGCACAGTGCTGTATAGATCATGCCAGCTGCTGACCGACCCCACGGCGTCACATGATGCCAACTGGGTGGGATGCCCACGCATACAACACCGTTTCACTGAAGCGACATCAATTACCTTTGAAGTATGTGGCTACCTTAACCCAGGAGCAAGATGATTTATGCTATCTGCTGCTGTATAATAACATTCAAATTCTACCCCTCGGAAATATGAAAACCCTAGTTTTTGAGATGTACCTATTTGGGAAAAGACACGGTCTTATATTAGTGCCAATACGTATAGGAAAATGACAGGCATATGATAATACTGTGCTCGATGTGTGCTTATTGGGGGCGTACCGAACGCTTCGGAGATAGACTGTTACACCCATACTCAGTATGCAGAAGCCCTGGATTTTGGGCTCCCAACCTTTTGATTTCCGTGGACTGGTTTACGTCAATAAAATTTCACAGTCCAGTGGAATACTGGCAGTGAGCCATAATTATCCAGTAGGCCCATGATGCTGGCGAGTGGCCCTTAATGGTAATACTGGAAGACACTGGTCAAAAATACCTTATTTTGCTAAAGAAAGAATTTTCCAAGAATGTGTGGTGTAGCCTGTTTGTATCGCTGCCTGATGTCTTTCTGTTCTTGCACAGGAGGTGCCGTCTCTAACATGTACAGCGTGATGGTGGCACGTTACAAGCACTTCCCCCAAGTAAAAACCAAAGGAATGTCAGTGGCTCCCAGGCTGGTGCTCTTCACCTCAGAGAATGTATGTGTCCCATTCTTAAACCGTCCATCGTCTCGATCACTTCAGTCTTGTTGTTGATACTAGGGTTTAAAAAGTACTGAGCGTTGAGTGAATATCCCAGCTGTTTTGATTCTTACCATTATACATTGGTTATTTTTTTAACGCTTAAGAAAGGTTCAGCATATTCTACCCCTGATGCAGTTTTTAAAAAGTAGAATAAGAATGATTTTCTTTCCAGTGTGTCTTACTCAAGACTTAGTGAAGCTTATTTTGCGATCATCTGAGGTGAAGTTTTTCTCTATTGCAGAGTCACTACTCAATAAAGAAATCGGGTGCAGCTCTGGGCTTTGGAGTCGAAAATGTCATCTTGTTGAAGTGTGATAAGAGGTGTGTGAAACCACATCTTTGTACTCGATGCTGCATGTGACCGACTGTCCTTCACAATTGTCAGCAGTTCCCTTCAACCTCCTCTGTGATTTTTTTTTCCAGAGGAAGAGTCATTCCAGCCGACCTGGAGGCCAAGATTATAGATGTTAAACAGAAGGTGAATTCCTGTAGACCGGGGTTATTCAAATCACGGTCCTCGAGGTCCGAGCCCTGCTGGTTTTCCAGCCTACCTTTACCTGTGAGCCAGGTGTGAAGCCTCCGACCAATCAGAATCAGCAATTATTAAACTAACTACCTGGGAGAACTGAAAACAAGGCCTGGATTTGGAATCGAGGTCCAGATTTGAAGAACCCTGCTGTAGACTATCTCTAACGATTAGCATGCTTTTAGTTCTAAGTGAGTGTGAAGCGTCAGGTCGGGATGCTGGAGTAGTACTGGGCTTTAAAGCCAAGCTGTCAGACCACATTACAGGCGTTACTGGTGGTCGGCGCCCAAGTCCATTTAGACACACTTGACCCAAAAACATCGGCCTAATGTTTGGAGTGCAGCAGTCAATTAAGCCATGTGATGCCTGGTGCTCTTTCCTTGTAGGGCTACGTCCCGCTCTTTGTCAACGCCACAGCTGGAACAACTGTGTACGGAGCCTTTGACCCCATCAACGAAATTGCGGATCTCTGCGAAAAATACAACATCTGGCTCCACGTGGATGTAATTTCTTTTATTAACGCGGGACTTGTACAGATGCATTTTCTCCCACTGCTAGAAGAGATCTGGAGCTTTCCTGAGTTTCACACTGTGTTCGAATAGGGGGCCTGGGGAGGAAGTCTACTGATGTCCAGGAAGCACCGGCACAAGCTGAGCGGCATCGAGAGGTATGAAGCATTCAGAATAAGGGAATATAAGGGAATCGCCATGGCAACAATTAATTGCGACGATGCTGTTGTTACAGGGCCAATTCGGTCACCTGGAATCCACACAAGATGATGGGTGTGCCGTTGCAGTGCTCTGCCATCTTGGTCAAAGAAGTGGTAAGCAGCTTGAATGGATGCAGTAGGCAGTGTTGGGCATTTCAGGTCCAGAAGCTACAAATCCAGACCATGATTTTGATTCTACCCAGCAGCTGAATACTCT
>JABFDZ020000001.1:32087836-32098353 GCA_019775955.2 Pollimyrus isidori
AAATGCAGACGTTAAAATGTTTATGTGAAAATTATGAGGTGAAAATGTTTATGTTAAAATGATGAGGTGAAAATGTTGAGGTGAAAATGTTGAGGCGAAAATGATGAGGTGAAAATGATGAGGTGAAAATGTTGAGGTGAAAATGATGATGTGAAAATGTTGAGGTGAAAATTATGAGGTGAAAATGATGAGGTGAAAATGATTAGGTGAAAATGTTGAGGTAAAAAAGATGAGGTGAAAATGATGAGGTAAAAATGTTGAGGTGAAAATGATGAGGTGAAAATGTTGAGGTGAAAATGATGAGGTGAAAATGTTGAGGTGAAAATGATGAGGTGAAAATGATGAGGTGAAAATGTTGAGGTGAAAATGTTGAGGTAAAAAAGATGAGGTGAAAATGATGAGGTGAAAATGTTGAGGTGAAAATGTTGAGGTGAAAATGATGAGATGGAAACCGTTCTCCTGTCAAACACGATCACTTGCGGTGGGGGGGTGACGGTTTGGTGGGTTTGGTCTCTGGCGTGGACTCTGCTTTGCCGGCTGTCAAACACAATCCTAACTCAGCGGCACGTCAGCCAGGAGGCCCCCACCCATTCAGGGGGGCCGACAAGGTTACGGACCCCAGCTGCCATGCCTGGTGGACGGAGGAGGATGAGATGGAGGAGAAACGCAATGTGAAGGCCAGTGAGAAGGCCGTCTTCAGAAGGCTACCACATGCTTACACTCTTTAACTCTCTCGCGCTTTCGCTTTCTTATGCCTGTGCATTGCTGGTGTGTTTTTTCTTCAGCTGACTAAAGATATTTCAATCATGAGTCTTTGTGCCCCGTTTCTACAAACAGTCGGTGACACTAAGAAAAAGAAACTACTTCAGTGTTAAACATTAATTGGAAAACCAGTCTATTGCATACATGTGTTATAATGTATTTTAGATATTTAAAAAAACCCATGATGATTATCTAACATTTTATTTTTTACGCTAATCAATAAATTAAACACAACTATTAAATGTCCCGTAAACAATGGATCAATTAATTATGAATATACATTTCATAATATGGATGATTTAAGCAGTGGGATAGAAGAGACAGTTACGATACCCTGAATTACCTCTTAGAGCATCACTAACGGTCCTACCATTTTTTCAGGGGTCCTCTTCAAAGACACCCCATTAATTTCACACTAGAATCTTGACAGAAGCAGAGTTTATGGGAATCATTTTGCTTTAAGAGAAAATTGCAAATATAATGCCTGAACTCCTGATGGGAAGGACATATTGTGGTACTTTCGCATGCTCTTTTATTAGGAAAAATCATATTTTCCAAGAGAAACTAGTACTGTCATGCTATAAAATCCATGCACATTGACCACAGTAATTTCCTTTGGAAGGAAACAAGCTAATATATGGGAATATGACAGTTTAATAGCATCATCACTGTCAATTAAGGAATTGTGACAGTTGTCAGGTATAATCGTCATCTTCAGCCTCAGTCATCTTCAGTGTCTAGAGACATCTCCCCATTATGAACCTGACTGGTATCCCATACGGGGTGTTATTCTCTAATACCCAGTGCATCATGTGATCATGTCCAGGTTCACTGTCACTCAATTCAAATGAGTAAAAAACAGGTTCAACGGAAGTATAGTGTGTCCTTGCAATCCTAAGCCGCAGTGCATGTACTTGAGCTCCAGTGAGACTGAGACAGACAGAGACGACCAAAATATTCTTTCTTCATCTTCACGTAGTTCAGCTGACTGGCACCGAATACATCACAGGTTTCCCGTTGGATCATGAAACAATCCATTTTGAACCAATAGGCTATAGGACGCGATTTGTCCGCTATTTTAACACACATACATACACTTCCTACATATATGTTCCACGTTTTGCTTGTTGTTGAGGGGAGAATACCCTTAACCGAAACGCGCGTAACTTTGTAACCGCTTTTTTTACACACCTGATGTGAGAATAGACCCTGTAGTGCGAAAAATTAAAAGCACTTGACTTAAGTCAGTGGCAGAAAGCACTTAAGGGTCATTTACATGCCACACGCCCATATTTTGGTGTTATACTCCACCCAAAGGGATCTCCCGTGAGCTTTTTTGATTTATGCAAATCGACCCCAGAGTGCATGTCTAGAGGAAGAGCGCATAAAGACTGGACTTCAGTGGATGGTAGCATATGCTACATGCTTTTTTGACTGAATTGGACAATCAACCCCTAAACACTTTAGTACTCTGACTACAGTGATACCTACTAAGCCTAGTTCTTATGCTATAGTAACATAATAACACAATATACCTTCTAAAATAACATAATATTATGTTTCCAAATTTTAATCAGACAGATCTTACTTATATAAAGTTATGAGCACCTAGATGATTTCACAATAGGGATTGGATTTTGGATGGGGTTATACTGACAACAAAAGTGCATACTAGCTGATTAAAAAAACGTAATGTGTCATTGACTAATTATTTACATCAATTGCTTAGTTTTACTTAAAACTACAACTGATGGATTTCAGCACTTCCAGAGGTAAAATGTATCCTCAGTAATTCATTTCTCGCATTTGATAAGTCATACAATCTAATAACTTTCACCTTAACACAGCAACTTCATTTATCTCCCACTAAAAGCCAAAAATCTCACTTGATTTTAATACCATCGTGACAGAATATTTCAAACTTGCCATTTTCACTAAATGCAAACGAAATATGATTTCAGAGGAAAACCGAGTAGAAAAACATACACTACTGTCGATTAGACGGCAGGGTTTTATTCCAAAAAAAAAAAAAACGTTAATCTATGACAAGCACATTAAACTGAAAATACACGAAAATAAGCAGCCAAATGTGAATTAGAGCTATGTTTTTGTCGTCCATCAATAGCGCAGAAAATAGTTATATATGATCCAATACCGAAGTCATATATTTTGGTTAATGCATTATTTTTCTCTTTTTTCATTGCTTTTTACTTAAAACTACCAATTATTAAAGTGACAATTCAGCTTACGATTCAGCGTCGAATCTTACTTAAATCGTAATCACTGGAAGTACTTCTGCGAGTTCCTACCCAGACCGGTGTATGTATATAGTTGTATGTTGCGCGGATATTTCTGTTTACTCCCGCTGACCAAAACATGCAACTAGGCAAACTGAGTGTGTGATCGTTTATATTCTTGTGCCTTTTGCCAGATTTTTGTCAATTATAGGATTTCACGAGATTCTTTACTGGAAATTGGTATTTTTACACTATCTCTATGTAACATCTTTCTGAACATATACGTGTTAATCCAATTTAAACAACAACGCCGTTTCGAAAATATTTGTTTCCGGTAAATTAACAAGAAATCCTACGCACATCATTATGCATCAAGTTCGCGAATCTTATTAAGGCTTATAGCGATATGTGTAACCTCTTGCAACTTATTTCGGGAAAACAACTGCACAATGGCAACATTTTTTCAGACAACACTGAAATATCACGTAACAACAAACGTGTTACGAATGTATATTTATACCGGAACTGAGGTAGTTCAGTTAAACATCCGGTCATTAGGTTTCATTTTTAACTTCCGGAATATATATACTAAAATAAAAGTATACATATAACTAATCATTTTAGGCACAATATAAAGTTGACTTATTATGACAATGTAGTGTACCAATAACTAACAATAACTGTTTTGCTAGTATAACAAGAGACTTGAAAAGTTAATGAATCAAATACTTTGTTATCTGGTAAAATCACTTATGCTTTTTCAGAAAGTCGAGTTTGCTTTGTCGTTTCTTGTACAGCACCATTGTGTGGTCTGCACAGTGCAGTCTATTGTTCAGATGGACCTCCAGCTACTCCAGAAACACATCACCTCCACTTTATCCTCATATTGTGATTAGCTTCAGCGGCTTCTTGGCATGCTGGAAATGTACCAGTAACTACTGTTCCTGCTGAGGTGGAGCTGCAGTTGGTTCTGCCTGCACAATATAAGGTTCCCCGCTAGCCTCCTATACTCTTACTAAATGAACCTATCAATGGAGGAGTCATCAGGGAACTTCTGTAGGTGGCGTGAGCTTGTGTTGTATTGGAAGCCTGTAGAAGGTAGTGGAACAATAGTGGAATTTGTAAATTCTCCTTGTGTTTATGTGGATTTTCTACTGCAGTCAAAAAGCATCTATTGGTTGTCTTTAAATTGCCCATAATGTGTGACTCTGTAATGGAATCATACCCTGTTCAATGCATCCCCTGCCCAGTGCCCTGTGCATCCTAAGTTATGTTTCAGACTCACCACAGTAAATAGTTATGAAAAATACTTTAAGATTATAAATACTTTTATATTATCACCTTAATTAATACATTGTATTCATCGACTTTCCATATGCTAATCGAGGTCAGGGTTGCGATGAGCAGAGTAATATTTTGATTTCTAAAACACTATAATGTAGAGTCTTTTAAAATTTATATAGGTTAAAGAATATTTAGGGACTTTTACTTTGAAAAATTAATACCGGAAGCTGCTTGTTGTGGCCACCAACAGTTACTCAAATAACGCAATAGTAGAAGCGCTCGATACGTCTAATCATAAACGCTTCAAATTTTGGAAGGCATGGGGGGAACGCAGAGTGTCGAGATTCCTGGTGGAGGGTCCGAGGGTTATCATATCCTCAGAGTAAGCAGCTTTGATGTCAATAGGGGCTTGTTATTAAATATGATTCAATTTGGCCAAACGGGACGTAGGTCTTACTGAGGCCTACTGGTGATGCTGCATGCAGTTTTGAACTGTATTCTCATTGATTGTGTTTTCAAATGTGTCATTTGCTGTAAGTTTAATGGAATGTATCCTCTTTTCAAACCGTAATAATCAACGGCTACCATGCTAAGTAAGTGGTTTGGAAACTGAGGTGTATCCTAACGATCTATTAATATATATCTAAATCCAGTTAATTTCGGCAAGACCTAGTTTTTATGTTGATACGGACGATATTGCCTTAGTCAACATTATATTTAACACAAACCTAGTAAAGCTGTATGGGTCTTATGCGAATCAAAGCTATTTCTTCCTGGTAACGTGGTATAACTAGGTTTTCAGCCACTTAACTACTGGTTGGATAATGGATTTGATACAGTATTGTATACGTCGTTAAATTGTGGTGATTTTTATCTCACGAATACTGCCAATTCTTGTGATATTAAACTGAAAAATATCTACATTAAGTTGCCTCACTACCGTGCCTTCTTTAAGCAACTAAGTTAGTTATCTTTTTTCTTTTAAAAAAAAAAAAATCGAAATTTCACTTTTTGCCTGGCTTTTAATTGTGATCACTTCTCTTTACAGGTTCAAGAGAACTCGCCAGGACACCGGGCAGGACTGGAACCCTTCTTTGACTTCATTGTTTCTATTAATAGCACAAGATTGGTATGCATTCCTTATTAAATGTTGTTAAATCAGTAGCTTTGAGTTTACTCTTACAGTATTGATAAATCTTTTCAGATTCATTAAGGGATTTTCTCTGGCGCCATGGTGATTAGTCAGACAAAATGTGTGCTGCTTAGCATCTTAGACAAGCTGGATGTCATATTTCCCCTTTGTACAGAGGAAACAGAAGGTGTAAAACAATTATTTTGCTTTGTTTTAATATGGTAAACCACGGTCAGAATCCCTGCCGCAGCTCCTGGATAGACTGCCTTTAGGCGTCTTTAGAGGCACGATGAAGGTGGTCTCTCGCCCTGTTTTACAGCCTCCTCTTTTACCTTGCATTGTAGGCCTGTAAGACTTAGCAGTTTTTATGTTTAATCCCAGTCAACCAAAGACAAACCTTTCTTAACGAAAAATAATTAACTTCAAAGTGGCTTAAACTCCTTTCTACATGCACGTTCGGCTAGAAATGCTAAGCATAGTAGAATTTGCTGTATTTTAATGTAATAAAAATCTGTTGAGGTTTGTGTGCCTGAGGAGAAACCAAGGCATGTAATGGGTTTGGTATTATAGTGGTTTACTTAGCAAATTAATAACTAACCCCTTAAAATTGGTTATTTGGGAGGAAGCTTCAGTCGAGCAAATCTATTTTTTTTTACTGTGCTTTGTTTTTGGACAGAACAAAGATAATGACACACTGAAAGACCTGCTGAAGGTTAATGTGGAGAAGCCGGTGAAGATGCTGGTGTACAGCAGCAAAACCCTGGACCTGAGGGAGACCACCATCACCCCCAGCAACATGTGGGGGGGGCAGGGCCTACTGGGGGTCAGCATCCGCTTCTGCAGCTTCGAGGGCGCCAATGAAAACGTCTGGCACGTTCTCGTAAGTGCAGACTTGCAGTCGAGGGCGAGGAGGCGATGGGTCGTGAAGGACAGCTGGGATGCTGGGTGGTCTGTTCTTCTGTGATCTTTGTGTCTATCTTTTGCGTGCAAGCCGGTAACGGTATTAAATGTTAGAGATCCGCTGATTGCAATTTTCTTGACTGATCCCAATTACCTATTTCTGGCAAGACCTGCCGATACTGGTTTTTGCAAATTCCATTTTTCTTTCTTAGAACTATAATTGATTGCATATATAAACAAAAGTCAACTTTTCTTCAACGCAGAACTTTATTTTCATAGTAAATTGTTAAACTTTACGATTTCCCCCCAGCTATACTAAGTTTACAGGATCTTCTCTCACTTGAACGTCTCAAAATAAAGTGTTCTGTGGCTGGAAACGGGTACAAATAATTACCTGAAAATGAGCTGCTGTACACCCAACTCTATCTGGCGTATTTTACTTTGCCAAATGAAAGCAGGGGTAACGTTTAAATAACATGTCAGTTACTTGTATAAATTTCCTGTATGTTTAAATTCACCAAATAACACATTAACCTTTTTTCTCTCTTTTTTTTTAACTTAAAACTAAAATTTTTGTAGGTTACAAACCTCCAGATAAAACTGAATCATACTGTTCTCTTCCAGATAATAGGTGCAGGATAATAACATTAATACCAACATCGCATGTTATGCACATACAATTCTTACAATGCTAATAAGATTAAGAACGGGCTTTTTATACCTTCATACTGTAAGGACACAATAGTGCAGAGGGTTAAAGTTTTGTCAACATTTTTACTCCTGAGGAAAAAAAACTTTTGCTAGCTTTGCAATTTTAATGATATATAATGAATATTCATTTTCAAGATTATCTAACATACTTTTAATAATCTGGTTAAAGTTCACTTCATGTTTCACCGTGTTGTAGTTGTCCTTCCCCCATGGTTTACAGCGTTTAATGTATCACAAATTGCAAGCTCTGTGTTGTCTTCACTCTCAGTGAAGAACTTCCACGCTAACGACATGCTAGCGTGTGTCTGTGAGGCTATTGCCTGTATGTGTGTGCTGTGCATATGACGTGTGGTGCATGCGCAAGGCGCATCGGGTCAGTCTGGGCCAAGCACACTGAAAAACCACCAATTCTAGTCCCGGGGTGGTCGACTGGTGCATCTCCAATGATTGTTTCTGCATGCAGCATGCGGCTGGCCAACACCAATTTGCCCTGTGGTTATTTTCCGGTCAGAATGTAAAACGTCAGCTGCTTGCGTGTCCTTTTCTTGCCAGGAAGTGGAGCCCAACTCCCCGGCCGCCCTGGCTGGCCTCAGGCCGCACACGGATTACATTATTGGAGCTGACACAGTAATGAATGAGGTCTGTCTGGCTTCACCTCTTTATATTTGTTTTATGCGTTGGTGTTACAATAGTATGTAATTGTGGTAATAAAAAGAAGTATCATTGTTTATGAGGAGTAATAACCTTTACTGGAGTCACACTCACTGTTTCTTCAATCCTGCAGTCAGAAGACCTCTTCTCGCTCATTGAAAACCATGAGGGAAAAGGTCTGAAGCTCTATGTGTACAATACCGACACGGACAACTGCCGCGAGGTGGTAATAACCCCAAACAGCGTGTGGGGAGGAGAGGGCAGGTATGTCGCAGTGCTTGGACATCTCGCCCGACCGGCTCTGCGAATGGCTACAGGCTGATGGCCCTTTCTCCTCCCCAGCCTGGGCTGTGGGATTGGCTATGGCTACCTGCACAGGATACCAACCCGACCATTTGAGAAGGGGAAGAAGATCAGTTTCCCAGGCCAATTTCCCAGCGAACCCGCTAGCCCTCTGAAGGATGGATTCACAGAGGTAAGGCCTCCTTACGGGAGGGTTGCAGTAGTATTACGCAGTTGCCTTGTGCTGCCATCTTGGTGCACTGTCAGTCATGGTAATGGAGTACTCTGAGCATGTCAATGCAAGCAAGTCAAGTAGGGAAGTATTATCATAATAATCATATTAAGTACACTGCTTACGGTGATGTGAAATAAAGTTAAAATATAAAAGTGAGATAAAGCAAAATAAATAAAATTATATCAAAGCAAGTGTCGCATACACACTGAAAGCAGAACGGTCGTGAGCTGCTCATGTCATTTATGAGGATGTAGTTAATTGTCTGTTCTTCCAAACGTTGTGAGTAACGGTAAAACATAGAAAAGCAAATAAAAGTCTGGGGTGTTAAATTAATTCCAAATACTGCGCAGGAAAAAATGTGGATGAAATATTTTGGTGTATTCATGGGTAAGTACAAATATAAATTGCAAGCTTATTTCTCATGTAGATTTATTATTATTATTATTTTTCATGCATACAGTGGTGCCTCGGTCCTCGAACTTATCCATTCCGGACTCCAGATTGAATCATAAAAACTTTGAGTTCTGATCATTTGAGTTCTTTAAACACAAAAAGAACAGGATAAAACAAGAGCATTTTTTTCTTAATGGCTTCCAAAACAATAAAGACCTTATGCTAATATTACCCCTGTTTTGCCCCAATTGTCTGCTCCTTCCGTGTGCCACACCCCCTCGTTAACCTTGTGTGGGATCCCCATGTGATCAGCTGTTTCTGGTTGTTGTCATTAGTCCTCTGTATTAAGTCCACGTTTCAGTTTGTTTTCCCAGTCCGGTCATTTGATGCGTTCCACTTGAAGCCTGGTAACGGTCTGGCAACGCATTCTGATCCTGATGCAATGCATTATGGTTAGATGCACTGCAACCTCTCACCCGGCTGCACAAACCGGAATCGCCTCCGCCAAGACACACCTTTGCCCTTATTGGCTGAAGAGTTTAGTCACACGCATGACGTTTGTATCCCAGGCAGTTCGGATGCATAATCTGCTATTTCTCCCGAATATCACCTAAAGCCGTGAGAAGTTGTTTTCAGTTAATTTACCTGGTAAAATAAAGTTTAAATAAATGACATAAATACTGTAATAGTACATGGAAGTTAGTGGTTTATTTAATATTAGTTACTGTAATGTTGTGCTGCTTTATTTGGTTAATTGTCCAGTCTGTGAAGAAGGCATTCAAGTAAGAATTGCGTTGTAATATGACAGTATGACTGCTGGCGTGTACAATTTATATAAGGTCTGTGTTCACCATCCGACTTCAGATGTCCAGATCTAGTTTTAGGTCAAACTGGTTTGTTAGACTTTTAAGGAATTTGAGTTCTAGTGAGTTTGAGAACCGAGGTACCAATTTTATATTATATTTTCATCATGTAATGGTAACATCAAGCAATTACATTCCTCTGTTCGGTACTGTTAACATTACAGTGATATGCCTTTTGCTGTTACTACAACAAGTTTAGATTGATTGCATACAAGTGAATATGTTTTGAATTGCTAATATATGAACCTAATCCCTGAATGTATGGCTTTGATTTGGGTCTCCGAGGAAACATTTCTTTTTGCGTTCTTCTCTACCTACGTGCAATGCAATGCAATGCGATTTTATTTATATAGCGCATTATCACAACATTACATCGTCTCAATGCGCTTTACATTTCTGCCACGCAAAGACCCCCCCGATGAGTAATGCTGTCAGGCTTTATACTGCTGTGTCCCATGTTCACTGTTTGTGCCCAGTCAGTGTTGCCTGTCTTACATACCGGCAAGTTTGTGTAACTTGAAAAGGCAAGAATGACCATTAGGATGTATTTCTATGTTGTGTTTTTAAAACCAGCCAACGATTTTATGTAATCGGCTTACCTTTGGTTGGTGGCAGGATTGCCACTCCAGCCACTGGAAAAGATTTCACACTGTTCCATTCCACTCAAGCTAGTGTGAGGTATCACCCGCAACACACTGGACTTGGGTTCACATCCCTGAGGTGGTTCGTCGTGTGTTGGGTGTGGCGACGCCTTGTACTTCTCTTACTTGCTGAAAAATGTATCTCCTCAACACTGCCTCTGTCTTTTCGGTGTGATCCACTCTTGAGATGCTGTGTAACCATTGGTGGCTCTCGCTAGGTAAAACATCTCTTACCATAGTCATGTAGACTGGTGTCATTGCAGCCCGCAACAAACACCACACCCAACTGTGAGAGACACAGCGAAAGAGCCCAGACGGTACACACGGGGGACTGGTACACACGGGGGACTGGTACACACGGGGGTCTGGTACACACGGGGGTCTGGTACACACGGGGGTCGGGTAGACCGGGAGGGCGGGGAGACG
>JABFDZ020000001.1:32164806-32181111 GCA_019775955.2 Pollimyrus isidori
TAACCCCCAGCTCCCTGGGCGCCCCAAGGCCCTTAACCCCCAGCTCCCTGGGCGCCCCAAGGCCCTTAACCCCCAGCACTCTGGGTGCCCCAAGGCCTTTAACCCCCAGCTCCCTGGGCGCCCCAAGGCCTTTAACCCCCAGCTCTCTGGGCGCCCCAACAGGTGGCTGTCCTTCACGGACAGCTTGCTCTATAAAGAGCAAGTTGAGGGAGGTGAAAAAGACAATTTCCCCACGGAATCATGATTAATCATTAAATAAACCTGAGACAGCTGGAGCTTATGGCCGATGCAGAAGTCGTATTGTGAACTACAGAGAAAGTTTAGGGTATCAGCTTTTTTGTCCATGCAATTTTCATTTGTTTTGTTATGTATAATATTCAGTTTAATCAAAAGCAACGTGTTATTTGTGTTAAACATGGAATCAACAACAATGGATGCCATTAGTTTCAGTCAGTTTGAAGTTATTTCTGAGATAATTGTCCAATGTTTTTTTCATGGAAGGGTACCAACACATTTGTCCACATCTGTAACCTCAAAGTTATCTGACTAAGTAAGAAATCCAGCTTAGTGATATAGGTTAGACGTGCAGCATGAGTTACCATGGTGACGTATCCCAGTAAGATGTGGTTCAGCATCATGATATAGAAAAGCTAGATATAGATATAGAAAAGCCAGATTGAAATTGAATTTCAAGACTGAATTTTTCGAGGTAGGACAAATGCTCTCTCGAGTTACTGGAATTCAGATTCAAACTATTAAATTCAGAATCCGTTTTGTAATGCGGATAACTGCAGATTCAAATATATAAAATTCAAATTCAGTTTCTAGTGGCACAAATATCAGCCCATACGTAACCTCTACTCATCATGATCACGATAATCATGATACAGACCCCTGGCATGCCTTTGCGAGGGGTTCCATTTGAGCCAAAAAAATACCGATACGCGCACTATCCGTGATATGTAACAAAACCTCAGTGTGTCTATTCGACTTTGAACTGAACATAAGCCGTGACACCACCATTTTGAGAATAAGATATCTATGCTGCCTGCACACCTGACAAAACATTTGTTTGTCAGTTCAACTTTAAACTCTACTTTTCTCGTCTTAGCACACGATGTATCGTTTTCCTTGACGTTTGACTGCAGCTGTTATGTTAATTGTTATGCACGTCGTCTGACTGTTAATTGTTATTAATGTGTTGATTACTTTGCTCGGAAAGAATGTTAAATGTGTAGGCCTAACAGTATGTTCTTTCATAGTTCCTTCGTTCATTGACGAATATATATAAATGATGCAATACAGCACCAAAACGGAACATACAAAACGTGGTTATAAATGAAAATTCAATCGACCGAATTGATGCCGTGTGACTTAGGTTAGGACGGTTTTGTTTAAAGCCCGCCCCTTTGACAGATAATTATAATAGTTGATGGATTAATTTACAGTGTAATTTAAACTATCATTTAAATAGTTGTTTAAATGACTATTTCAATAATCATTTAAATGACAACTTAAATTTTAATTTAAAAGATCATTCAATGGCATATTCGTCAATAATAATTAAAATGAAAATTTAAATTACAATTTAAATAACCATTTAAATTACATATTTATTTACTTAATATTATTACAAAACACCCTCAATATTTATGCGTTGCAAGGCGTTGTTTTTGGAACTACTTCGACCGGCACTAAAAAGCAGACCAAACCAATGTTTGCATTAAAGGGAAAGAAAGTAAATTTATTTATTACCTCGTCAACGAAAATGACTAAGATAAAAAAATAACAAGCTTGTATGTGATTCACAAATTACTATATTTAGTTTCCAAAAATTTTGCAGGTTGCTTAAAGTTTAGAGAGCACTTTCGGGCCGACCTTAACCCAGGGCCCGGGGACCTGGTTAAAATACTTGGTTAAAGTCTCTTTTACGATCCATAGAACTCATACGGAAAAGACGCGTCAATACAATGCAAAACTACAATTCCCAGAACACCGCAAGAGACATGACGTCATTACAACCGCGCGGCGATACTCTAAAAAGAAGGAAGACTGGAGATGTGCATGTAATACAAGAAGCTTCGAGTTATATATCGGTTTTGGTTTTTATTTTTTTCCCCCAAAAACATATATCAACGTAATTGTCACACCATGATGTATAACGGACATATAGTCAGAAAGGAAAATGGAATGAGGTTTGCGGGCTGCATCTAAAAGCGTTTTCCAGAATGACTCAAAAGTACCTCAGAGATGCTGGTGAAACTAAATGTATCATTTGAGATTAGCTACCTTCTGAACGCTAAATGTTTTTGGATTATACAGCATACTGCTCGTTCTAGACCGATGCAAAGAACTAGTTAGCAAGCTTCTTAGTTACAGCTCTCCGGCAGCCGTGCTTGACTGTGTGCCCATATATATATGGGCGTACCAAATTTACGCAGAGACCAATACGATTAATTAGTATAGCTGTATAGGACGGGGATCAAGTACTTCAATAGTATTAGGCGGCTAGTTACTCACCGTATTTACGGTCTACTTGAAGTTGAAGGCCAGTCCAACATGGCCACACTTTCCACTCGGTGCTCAAAATACTCAGCACCCATTTGTTTGAATCTCGCGCGACCCCAGCTGTTGATGAGCGCAAACGCCAGCGTGCACATGTCACTGAGGTCTATAGGTGCCTTTTCCACTGATGCTGGGATGCTTCTTAGGAAAAATATGAGGCTGCTTCGACAACTTATTCTTAAGGTAATTACAGTCCTTTTCCGTATACCTTTAATCAGTGTATGTTGCATTTAATGCATTTATCGCATAAAATGTTATGTATGTTTTCCGTAGGACACAACTGAGTTTAAAAAAGTTTGGACAAGACATTCAAAATCCCCAATTGCGTATGAAAGTGGGAAGATTTATTTCGAAAATTACCGGTGCTGCTTCAGTAGGTAATGCTAAATGGACTCCGTGTATCCTGCTTTGTTCTGGGCTAATTACATATTGAAAATTAACATGTACAGCTATAAATGTGTAGCTGTTTATTTCATATATGTTCAGTTCATCATTTAGATGCCTCTGGATCACTACATTAAGGCAGTGCCGACGTTGTGTTATTTTGTAGTATTCCTCCAAATCCACAGTTCCTGTACAAATTACCCAAAGTATCTAATGCAGAGAAGATTGAAGATGCTCTACTGTGCCAGTGTCCTCTTGTAAGTGAACTTTTTCTTATTTCTTATTTATTAACTTGAGATACTGCAAAAATTGTAATTGACCTCATTTAAGGTTTCGGGTGTCTTGTAGCACAAGCAGATTTTTCCCTGGAAGAGGATTTTGCCCCCTCCCTCCCCTCGACCCCCCCATCACTGATTGAGGCTGGCTGAGTGTCACGATACTCTGATTTTTCTCTAGGATTTTACAAAAAAATATATATAACCAATGTCAAACCTTTCAGATCCAGAAAGCAAAACTCCAAACCAGGATTTTGTTCCAACCACCCAGTTGAGTACTCTGTGACTGTGACTCTTTATGCTCAGCTGATTGGTTGAGACAAAATCCTGGCTTGGATTTTTACTTCCTGGACCTGAAATGTCCCCATCTGTCTATGACTATAAAATTCTGTTCTATAACTGTTCCACCATACTGCTGAAAAGTTTATAAAACTTGTAGTTCAATTAATTGGTGTCTATAAATTGTCTGTAGTGTGTAATTGATGTATGACTGTATGATTTGTGATGAAATGACATCCCATTGGGGAAGATGGTGGTGCAGAAGGCAGTGCTATCGGTCAGCAACCAGAGGGTTGCCGGTTCAAGCCCTGCTTCCTTCCCTATCAAAGTGTCCTTGAGCAAGACACTGAACCCCAAATTGCTCCCGGTGTGCAGGTTGGCACCTTGCATGGCAGCCTTCGCCACCGGTGTGTGAATGTGTGTGTGGATGGGTGAATGTGAGGCATAAAATTGTAAAGCGCTTTGAGTACTTGGAAGAGTAGAAAAGCGCTATATAAATGCAGTCCATTTACCATTTTATTTTTTTACCATTGAAGATGTCTCCTTTCTGGTACACTGCGTTTCATGGAGTCTCAACCGTTGTCCTTAAACCTTTTTTTTTAATTCTTTGTCATCATGTATTTTTGCATATATAGGAGAGAGTACTGCCACAATCATCAGACCAAGAGCCCTGTCTCCTGGCACTGACGGCAAATAACTGGCTGTATCGCTACTCAACAAAGACGGGAGAACAGCTGCAGAAAGTTTATCTCTCTCCACGCTATAAGTTCAGGTAATTTACTTCCGGTCGGAAATATTGCCAAATGGCCAAGACCCTTGCTGTCTCCCCTTTTAAATTTACTATATGGACAAAATTATTGCGACACCGACAGGGACATACCATTCTAAATCCATAGGCATAAATATGGAGTTGGTCCCTCCTTTGCGACTGTAACACCTGCCAGTCTTCTGGAAAGGATTTGGGATGTCTGTGGGATTTGTTACCCATTCATCTAAATTTTTGAGGTCGGACACTGACCTTGGACACTAAGCTTTTCCATGCCAAATGCACCAAACTCTTTTTATGGACCTTTCTTGTGGACTAGGGTACAGTCATACTGGAACAGACAAAGCTCTTCCCAGTTCTGTGGAACTATAAAATTGTCCAAAATGTCTCGGTATGCTGAAGCATTCAGAGTTCCCTTCACTGGAACTAAGGGGCCCTGAAAAACACCCCCACACCATAATCCCTCCCCCACCAAACTGTACAGTTGGCACAATGCAGTCAGACAGGTAACGTTCTCCTGGCATCTACCAAACCCAGACTCGTCCATCAGACTGCCAGATATAAAAGTGTGATTTGTCACGTTTCCACTGCTCCAGAGCCCAGTGGCGGGGTGCTCTATCCCCCTCCATCCCACGCTTTGCATTACGCTTGGAGATGTGAGGCCTGCATGCAGCTGCTCGGCCATGGAAGCCCATTCCATGAAGCTCCCGGTCCACAGTTTTTGTGGTGGAGTTAATGCCAGAGGAAGTTTGGAACTCTGCAGTTATTGAGTGAAGAGAACATTGGTGACGTTGACACTCTGCCTCTCAGCACTTGTTGATCCTTGCTGCTTTGTGGCTGAGTTGCTGTTGTTTCTAGCTGCTTCCAGTTTGCAGTAATACCACTTACAGCTGACCGTGGAATATCTAGCAGGGAAGACATTTCACAAACAATGATGTCGTCCAATCACAGTACCAGGCTTGAAATCACTGAGCTCCTCAGAATGACCCATTCTTTCACAGATGTTTGTGAAGCTGACTACATGGCTAGGTGATTGGTTTTATACACCTGTGGCAATGGGTGTGAGTGTAACACCTCAATTCAGTGATTCAGAGGTGTGTCCCAATACTTCTGTCCATGTAGTGTTGTACGTCTGGCTTAAATCCATTCATCATATTTATTAACCATATGGCATCTAATATACTTTGATTTTATTGTAAAAAAAGAAATCTAAGACGTGATAGATTTAGTATGATAGCAAATCTTACCCCATACGAAAGATGGTGGTGCAGGAGGGAGTGCTGTCGTTTGGCAACCAGAGGGTTGCAGGTTCGTATAAAACGTGTAAAATGCCCTCCATAATGCTAATTTGTGAATTCTGATTGTCATTTGTTTTTAAATGTCACTTTTTAAAAATCCATACTGTACTGCAGTATTTTCACAGTCAAAGGTTCGGCTATACTGTGATGACATATTGCATCCATGTTTTTTCATTTAAAGAGCTATGGTGAAAACATTTTGCAAAGTAATTATTGTATTTAAAGCATGTGTAAAGCACGTCTTATACAATACTGTGCAAAAGTTCTTCGAAGTCAAATATTTAAAGCATGAACACCTCTTCGGTTCCCAAACCTCTCCTCAGGGGCAGCCCAGCCGTCCCCTGTATTTGTTAAATTTCATCAGCAGCTAATTTAATTAATTAGCCTAATTAGTTTTTTAAAAGTGGGTGACATATTGATTAGCTATACGTGGAGCGCTAGTGCTCGAGTCAAAGAACACAGGGGTGTATGAACGACTGCTGTGCACAGTGCAGTGACTCCAGCAGAGGTTTTGAAATGGCTAAGCTAACACACTCTGACGGGCATGATGGCGTCATTTTAAACCCACACGAAGATCATTCAAACATCATCTTCTTTGGCTGCCTGAAACCTTCGCACAGTCCTGTATATCAGTTGGCCTAACGGCGCTTGCTATTCTTTGCGTCTCTGTCAGGTACCTTGGTTGGGATGTTTCCCAGGAAACATTCTACATTAAGTCTGTTCAGAATAAACCGTCTGTCATGGCAAGGCAGGTACGTATTCTCGTTAAATTCTATGTATGTGACATTGCTACTGAGCAATAAGCAGTATACGTTTATGCATTCATATGTATTTACTTTTAACTTTTAAACTGTTCATTTAGTCTCTTTTATTTTAACTTGTAGCCCTTTGAGATCTTCTGAGGTAAAGGGCATTATAAGTAAAATGTATTATTATACTTTGTGTTATTTGTATTTTTTATCTTTGTGTATATAGACAACTGACCTACCTGCTCTTGTTGCTCTACAGTACTTTTTTGTGTAAGAGCTCTGTAACACCTACATTTCTCATTCGTGGGATAATAAAGGTTTATTCTATTCTATTATTATTATTATTATTTTTTTCTTTCCGTTCTGTTATAGGCTGGTCTTGATGATAACACCATAATCTACCTGGCTGTACTCAGTGTTTTTCCCCTGGAGGTGTTGGCTGTTCTGGAGATCAACAAAAAGGTACAGATCCTTCCTGGTACTGTATACGTAAAATGATCCACTCTTGGTTTATCTGCTGTAAATGTAGACCGCTGCCTGGTGCCGTTGTGTTTTCCTAGGCGTTTGGAGCCACCGTCGTGGATGTGTTACTGTCTCAGGGTCTTCTGGTGGTTTCCCATAGCACTAAGGTTGTGAAGCTCTACAGTTTTGAGAACATTGTTGATAAGGTAATGATCTTAACATCCCCAGTACCATTAATACACACCATGCTTTGCCCTATTTTCAAAAAATGTTTATGCATAGTCCGAGTTAGGTTATCCAAAAAACTAGAAATGTACGCTGTAAATGTCACAGTCCTTAATATCCGTAACTAGTGCATATATTAGGGCTGTGAATAACACAACGCGTTATTTCTCACATTAACTTATGTCGTATTTTGAAACCCGAGGGGGGGAGTAGTATGAGTGGAGATTTTAATAGGGACCTATAATATTCCTTCTTCATTGTAAACAATGCAGGAGTTTTGATAATGATGTTGTACAGAATCAGATCATTCAAAGCAAAGGCTAAATCATTCAGTTAATGACTGAATGAAAACACCTAAGGAAGGAGGTCACATTTTTGTTTTAATTGTGGAAAATGAATACTTTAATGAATACTTTAAGTAGCCTACTTGATTACTATAAGCAAATTATTGAAGTAGTATTTGTGTCCAAAGCTTTTTGATCCACATAAGCAGTTGATCACTATAACCGTGAACACTATAAGCGGTTTCTACTGTATTTCAAATATCGGTAGTGTTAAAACTGATTGGTAGTATCACTTTTGGTAGCTGAAAGTGTTTTTTTGCAGTGTTTACATTTGACCTTTTTTTAATTCGCTGTAGTCGTCACTAAATCCGCAGTGCTTCGACACTGCATTTTTCTTTGGTATAAGTTGCTCGAGTTGCTCAGTGTCGCCTATATCTTGCTTCCGTGTCACAGACTGGATGAGGTAGAGTGACTTGACAACACGTTGCTACAAATAGTAGTATGTTTTTAAGGGGACAGTACATGAACACACACTGGAGAAAGTATGAACAATTGTACGTATTAAAAGAATTAACAAAGCAACCCAAAGTAACTAACATGGGCAAGAATACGTCGATTAGAGGTTCTAAATGTCGGTTGTGATTCATTGTCGAATAATTGCCCAGCCTTACTTCGCAAGCTAAGTTAAATCGTTAAACATATTAAAATATGGGTCATTCTCACATCCTTTAGATTTACAAGGAAATAACTGTTTTTTTTTCTCTGCAGACCAATTGATGCTACTTACACTTTTTAGGTATATTAAAATTAAGCAATTTGTTTCTCTGATCTGATGAATTTCTAACCGTTTCCCCCAAATAGGCAGCCAAAAATCAAATAACACAAAAGCACTTGTCGATGACATTTCTCAGTGTATGACAAGGAGGCTGAAACTCGGACAACGCTGCGAGTGGGGCGGAGTCACCGGCACCGTGGGCGAATCACCTTTCGGCATTCCGGTCAACCTCCACATCAGCGGTGAGCGGACGCTGCCTCTGGCAGTGTGGGCGAGACGCTATGCCTAACGGGGTCGGGCCCTCGAACGGACTGCTCTCTGCCTTCCCCCCCCAGAACAACCCCCGGTGTTGTTCGAGCTGGCTTGCCTGGACAACAACGTGCAGATCGGCGGTCATCCGTGGCACGTCATCTACACGCCAAAGCTGAGGAAGCACCAAGGGACCTACCACATCTGCTCGCTGGAGGACGGCTCCCTGGTAACCTGCGCTCGCACGGCCTCGCGCTGTTCGACACAGTCGGCTGCCTCGGGTTTATTCTCCCTCCTGGCCTTTTGTAGATGTCGCTTGTAGCACATGGAATGTGTGTTCGGCAGACACTGAGCTCACCTTTTAGGAAGAATGAACAACTGAGAAACTGAGGCTTGTTGGTGTGAATATTCTCATATCATGTAAATCTGATGATCAATTTTGACGTTACTGTAAAATAAATGAATATTGGTGTATGACATGAAAATAACACTATTGTGAGCTTTCTGCTTGTCACTTAAAAGGCACATAATGGGATACAGGACATGCAGTGTTGTTCACTGGAATCTGACTGGATCTACTTCCATCCAGACGATTCTGGTAGAATCATCCATGTGGGTCCCAGCAGAATAAAGTGAGTACAAGTGAAGGCCAGTTTAAACCGGAAACCTTCGATTTAAGGCCATTTCAGACCAAACATAAGCACAGAAAAATGCCACGATTTGGGCATTTTGATGATTTAGGTACGAGTTTGTGAAACGTTCACACCAAACATAATGCAGAACATCCGCATCTGGTTTGCATACTGAAAGAAAATGGTGACAAACACTAGCAGCGGTGAGAGCAAGTTATTTTTGTTTCTTCTGATAAAGAAGAAGGTGAAGATTCTGTATACCTCCAATACTGTAACAGCGTCTAGAACTTAAGATTTATCACGACCCTTGCAATATTTCAGGATGTCTAATATTTAAAACATGGCAGCAACATCTATCATCAATTAGCAAACTACAGGAATAGATAATACAAAGTGTATTGTTTTAACTGGATTTTTATTGGATATGGATTTTATATAAATAGATCTAATAAAAATATTGATGAATAGTCACAGTTTAAAATAACTTAAAAATTAAGGGGAAACCAACACAAACACAAGCAACCATAACAGCGGCAGGCCGCTTAAAATGCCCCTTTTCATAAAACAAGAAGGGCATTGTTGCAAACCCAATGAAAGGTTGTCTTTCTATTCAGAACACTGGTCACATGTAAGAACTGACATCCTCTTGGTTGTTTTTTTGACATCAGTAAACTGCAAAAATGGACCCCTCTTTGAATGGAAAAAAATATATGGTGCACAATGACAATACGAATTTGTGGGACTTGATGAGAAAGCCTTCATGGACATACGCTTGTACCTTTTAGAATGATGTTTCGTGCAAAAAATTCTGACGGTAAAAAGACGGCCTTTGGTCTGGAATATTAATTCGCAGTATTTTTCAGATTTGTAATTTGAGTCATTGGTGCCCTTCTCTCATGCATTAATATCTATACGCTTCACAGCTACAAAATTGCTCATCACACGCAGTGTTGTTAAAAGCAAATATGTGATCATACATGTGCACTTACATGCATCTTCCAACTGCTTATCCAGCGTGTTGAAGATCCTAAAAGCTCATGGATCCCTCTCACAGTTTGAGGTTGTTGAAGAATTTTCCATCACAGCCCATCGGAACAACAGCGTAAGCATTTCCTGTATGGCCCCTGTATTCAGCGTTTTTCCGGAATGATTCTGCTCTGCCGCTGGTTCATGTCCACTTCATAACTGTGGGAAACTCGTGACCGGATAAATTTGTTTAAATGATTTTTTATTTATGCAATGAGAATCTTTTAGGGATCCACCCTCCTGTTTGGGATTGGAATTTGGAGACTTGTTCTCCCTTGATTAAAAAGGTGTGTTTCCCCAATGTAGATTTGCCCTTAGAAATTTGTGTAGAGATAATGGAGTTGCTCGTTTGCTGTTAACGCAGGCTGTCGCCCAACCCAGTGTGACCTTTTCAGGTCGAACGGTGAAGAGAAGGTTTCAAGAACTGGATGATGATCCTGAGAAAGAGGTACCTGAACGATACCACCTAAGAGGGGAGATGCCCCCTCACAGTATCCATATTAAATAATGTGGCAATAATGTACAGCGCTCGCATAACAAAAAGATTAAGCTAAGCTACCCTAAAGGAGAAAGAATCGTGAAATAATGGAATTCGAACTTGAAAGTACTGTGTAGCTGTGATTTGAATAATTCTTCACAAATGCCAAAACAAAATATTCCATCAGAGGACTTCTCATGTGGCCTCATCCATTTTTTTTAATTTTTATTTTTTATTTAATATTTCCAATATTTCTTTGAAAAACTGATTATATTGTGATGGGTAATTCATTCATCCATCTTCCATACCTA
Organism: Pollimyrus isidori; assembly: GCA_019775955.2. NCBI lineage: Eukaryota > Metazoa > Chordata > Actinopteri > Osteoglossiformes > Mormyridae > Pollimyrus > Pollimyrus isidori. Next base: position 32,175,565 of record JABFDZ020000001.1, read on the forward strand.
TTTTGGTAGGACAGAGTTATGGGATTTTCATGGGTAATGACCGAATACCGGGTATGATATTAGGTCGTGCATTATTTTTGTGGTTAGAAGTGTGTGAAACGTGTGTGTTTTTAAGGTTAGTTTTTATCTTTTTGGACTGTTTTGACTAGACCTTCAAGGTGCTGGAGTATGAGGATGAGCTGGACCTGTTGGCAGCCGTGGAGGTGATCGTGACGGACGATATCGGAAGGGCTTATGTTGGGTTATATGACAACCAAAATGGAACATTAATGAAGAAGAATCAGCTGCTGGAAGCTTGGGATGTGGTTAGTTCTAAACCGTTCAAATATATGCATGACAACGAATCTCTTGTCTCACTTAATATTTTGTTCTCACTATTTATTTGATCATAATATACAGTGGTACCTCGGTTCTCAAACTTAATTCATTCCGGACTCCGGATCGAATCCTAAAAAGTTTGAGTTCTGATTGGTTTTCCATTATTTCTTATGGGAAAAATTCAATCAATTGGTTCCTGCCCCCCCTCCCCCAAAATTACACCTAAATGTTTTTTAAGCATTTAAATACAAAATGAACAGGATAAAACAAGAAGAGCATTTTTTTCTTAATTGCTCCCAAAACGATAAAGATCTTATCCCAACATTACCCCTGTCCTGCCCCGATCATCCGCTCCTTCCGTGTGCCACACCCCCTCGTTAACCTCGTGTGGGATCCCCATGTGATCAGCTGTTTTTGATTGTTGTCATTAGTCCTCTGTATTAAGTCCGCATTTCAGTTTCTTTCCCCAGTCTGGTCATTGAGTGCGTTCCACTTGCTTACAGCGCTGGGTTAAAGCAACGCATTCTGATGACCTCTGTGACGACACACATTTGTCCTTATTGGCTGAAGAGTTTAGTTACACGCATGACGTTTGTATCTCAGGCAGTTCGGATGTGTAATCTGCTATTTCTCCCGAATATCACGTAAAGCAGTTAGTAGTGGTTTTCAGTAAATTTTCCTGGAGAAATAACGTTTAAATAAATTACATAAATGCTCTAATAGTACATGTAAGTTGGTGGTTTATTTATTGTTAGTTACTGTAATGTTGCGCTGCTTTATTTGGTTAATAGTCCAATCTGCGAAGGAGGCATTCAAGTAAGAATTGCATTGTAGTATGACTCATTTCCTGGCGCACGCAATTTATATTAGGTCAGCGTTCACAGTTTGACTTCTGATATTCGGAGCGAGTTCTAGCTCAAACTGGTTTGTTCGATTTTCAAGAAATTGGAATTCTAGTGAGTTCGAGAACCAAGGTACCACTGTATATATAGTTGTATGTTTGGTTTTATATAGTTAGTAATAAAATTCAATTTTGCTCATCTGTTATTTTTAATTAAGCAAATATCTGGAATGTTCAGCAGAGTAAAATGTTTTAAAATCTTATTCTAGAGGTGTCATAACATTTAACTTGATCTAAAATTGGATTTTTGATTAGTATTATAAGAAGGTGATGTGAATCTCTAGGTTTGTTCTACACAGTAGCTCATAACCGAATTCTATCAAATGACAATGTGTGTGTCCCTTTTTACAGACTTACAGTCACGAGTTTTTCTTTGACCGAGACACAATGATTCACATTGCACAGGAGAAGAGTAATTTCTGCTGTCATGTCTACAAAATTACCCAGAGACAAGAAGATATTGAAGAGCGGTTAGAGGAATCATCAATGAAATGACTCACGTGTCTGAGCTGTCATTACTCACAAAAAACACTGAAATGTTATTTTATACATTCAAACTAAAGTGACAAGGTTATACTTTAAATATGAATTGTGATTAAAAAAATACATGATTGTTTGTAGAAAATATGCCACTATAAAGATGTTTTTCAATTTTTGCTGATTTAGTTTTGTATAGATATGTGGATTTTTGATGCGCTGTAGCGATAAGCCCAGCTAGATCAGTATGGTTTTTAAAACCACTGAATAAATGCAAAAGTCATCCCCGCAGAGACTGATGAGTGGGGTGTGAGTCTTTTCTGTCATTTATTCATGTTCGTGTACACTTAATTGGTAAGGTAAGGCAACTTGCAGCTTACATGTACTATTAGCGCCCACAGCAACACATCGTGTAGATTAGTTTCACTTTATATGTAGACTACTTATAAAAATAAACAATTCATTATTCATTTTATGGCGAAAGCACGAAACTTTACCTCGTCTTTTACCCTACGTAAGCAATCAACGGCTTGCAGATTTTCCATTCGTTCATTTAAATGAGTCGTTTTTAAATATTTCTTAAAAGGGTCGCAATGTGTCAGACTATTACAAGTGTTTTATTTATCTCTTTCTCCACATTTTCAGGCACAAATTTAGTTTATCGCAAAGTGACTTGTAAGTGACCCATCCCCCAGTGCAGCCCTCTTGAAATCCTCCAGTTTCCCCTCTTCACCCGTAAGGAAGTGCCTACGCTTCCGAATCCTGCCTGGAAGTCAGCGCAAGATGACAACCACTGTGTGTGTTAGCTATGTTCCCAGCTGGGTCTGAAAGTGAGAATGTCTTTAGTTCCTGTTTGAAATTCGTCAAAAAATGTCGCCTGAGTAACGACGCGAAGGTGAAAACAACTTTGGACCAGTCTGTTCACAAGGAAAATTACTTTCAAATATCATACTGAAGTGAATTCTTAGTGGCCTATACCGTTTAAACTCCATGGCTTCTACTTGGAAATCATCATGTAATGTTAACCTTCTAAGTCATAATTTTGTTTAGACGTAATATTCCGACATGAAAATGGTTAGGCCTTGGATTTTTGCTTGGTTATGTTTGGTCAAGTAATAGCAATACAAACATAAATGCATTTTAATGGTTACAAATAAATACACTTAAGTCAATATTATTTTAGGATGTCATTTTCCACCATGCGTAAGTGAATTTCCATTTGATTAAAGTATTGTTACGTCATTACGTTGGAGCATTTAAGTCCTTTGTTCCATGGATTTTGGGTCATGCGTCAAAAGAAATGACATCCGTTTTATATGTAATACCGAAATTAACATAAAGTCTATATAATTAATATATATATAATATTTCTGTATATTGGTCTATGGTGTCTAAGGTTAAAGAATATTTTGTTAATCTGCAGATTTAATAAACTATAAAGACGAACAGAGATAATTCAGAATCGGGAGTGGGAAAAGGTTTGCGTTTGTTTCCTTTTCTAATAAAGTATACTCATGGTGTTACTGAAGCCGCCCAGATACAGCATGTACTCTCCTCAAAGTGATGACAAGTCGGCAGAACAGTTCAATAACACTAATAACAAACGAAAGCTGAATTAAGTTCAGAAGGCAAGTCCCCCTACAGACGCAATGACGTCATTGCATTCGGCTTCGCAGCATTTAAGGTGGACCGGAAAATCCGAACAAGGAGCTGCGAATAAGGAGTCAACTTCAGCCTCGTTGTTTTAAGGCAACATCGTAATGGAGAATTACCGATTATTCTTACTTTTCCTTATAGCAGCCCTGGCCGTGGGCTTCACCTCCGTGGTTTTTATTCTCAGATGGGTCTTTTACTTCCAAGATGGGTTGGCGTGGGATGGAGGACTGGCTGAGTTTAACTGGCATCCCCTGTTGATTTTAACGGGGTTTATTTATATTCAGGGAATCGGTAAGCGTTTTGGCTTGTGTGTTGTTGTTTCTGTTGCACTGCACATGGGGTAATTATAGATAGTAAACAGAGAGATTCTTTATTTAACCCTTAAATGAATGAAAAGGTAACTGAATGACGTTATTCTGGGGTTTCTAGGTAATCCACGGTGCTCCGTAGCATCACATTCCACGACGAAGATGAACCCCTGTTGCGTACTCTGTGGGCATGATTCGCTTCTTTTGCTTGAAAACAAAGTTTATTTAGCATTGTTTTCTCCTGCATTCGATTTAAAGTCGTTTGTTTGGAAAGTTTTAAGAGTTTGAAAACTGCAAGTTTAAATTGTTTGAATGTTCAGGGAAAATAATTTGCACCCTTGCTTGAATTAGCTAAGGAGTTAAAACTGGTCAGATTAACTTGTAAATTGTACTTTTTACGCCTCTATCAGTACAAACAGGACAGCCTACAGTACATTGATGTCACTGTAAGAGCAGCAAAGTCCAAGCAAAACTGCAAAAAAAATATATATGGAGCGTTCATAGACACGTCAGACGTTTCAAACCAGTCACGAGTGCATGAGAAGCAAGAACCCCAAGGCCTAAATGCCTTGAGGAAGCATCGCACCAACAGTAAATGCCTGAGTTTACACGTAACCTGAAAACGCAACCTACCTTTTATGTAACTTTCAACCATCTTTTAGTAATGTATTCCTGTATGACTCGTGAATTGTTTCTTAATGCATTCTTTAAATTCTTTTATTATTATTTTAAAATACATATTTTAGGTGTATTTCAGTTTTTTAAAATGAAAACGTATAAAATATGTTTATATATATATATATATAATTAACATATTATGTTTTGCATAATATTTAATATTATATAAGAATACTCATATGTCTGTTGCCTGTAAAGAATTAGGGGAAGGAAACAGCGATTTTGACAGTAACCTCAGACACGCTGTTCCAGCTATAGTCGTGTACAGACTGCCCTGGACGTGGAGGTGCAGCAAGCTGATGATGAAGTTCATCCACGCCGGTCTGCACGGCCTAGCCTTCGTCCTGGTGCTCATCGCGCTGGTGGCCGTGTTCGACTTCCACAACGAGAAGCGCATCCCCAACATGTACAGCCTGCACAGCTGGGTGGGGCTGGCTGCCGTGGTTCTCTACGGCCTGCAGGTGAGCGATCCGGGTCCTGCCGTCTTACATCGACGAATGGCCTCTGCTCGAGGTGACCGGTGGTATGCCTGGACCTTATCTCGCGAGATAAAGGAGGAATCCTCTGGAATGTCCCCCAAAACACATTTGACATTTTAATCTACGGTTCAGGTACACTTCGTGTTCACTTCAGGATTTTAATTAAAGAAGCAGATGGATGGCTCAGTAGAAGTTTTTTGTCTGAATATAGAACCTTATAACTCCTACACCCCTTTGAATAACACATTTTTTTGTTTAAAAAACGGTAAATAATACTATCCTGCAAATTAAGTAGAAAATACCCCCCCCCCCTCCATTCCATTTTGAGGCTCATAAAAAGCATTTCTTTGTGTAATCTGTACATTCTTGGGGTGCACATTTCACCCAGAGGACCAAGTAACAGGTCAATGTTTTGTATATAATTGTATTATATAATTAATAACCATGCATATATATTTCCTTACAAGTACATGTTTCCTCAAGCCCACCACTTTTTTTTTAAATCAAAAGTAGTAAACTTTGACCTTGAAACTTGATGTAGAAAAGGCACTGTATGCCAAAGGGGAAATTTAAAGAAAAAACAAAAATGTTACATGTCACTTGTAAGTCACACGCCGCAATTAATCAGAATCAAAAGAGATGGATGTGAAGACTTTTTGGAAACTTGTTGATTTAAAATGGAACGAACCTTCCTATATATTATGGTGTCACATGATAGAAAAAGGATGAA
>JABFDZ020000001.1:32225320-32235990 GCA_019775955.2 Pollimyrus isidori
CCACCAACCTTTTCCCAAACTGCCTCTTTGTTTCTACCCCCCCAAACCCCCCCCCCGGGGGGGGGGGGGGGGGGGTTATGGGGTATATACTCACCAAATGAGATGTTCCCCGTGCCAGTCTTGTCAAATAACTGAAAGGCTACTATAAAAAGGGCATCCGGGACACAGAGTACTGACTCAAAGGCAAGAAACTCCTGGAAAGAAATGAGCCTGAGGGAGAGAGAGACCGTCATTAGCGTGGACAGACCAGACAATTTCGGCAAGAGAGACTCATGAACAGAGGCTAATCAGGTAATACAAGTAACGTTACGTCGGCAAGGCTGATCACAGGGGTCATTTGGCAAGTAAGCAAAGCAAAAAAATATATATTTTTAAATAAAATAAAAAATAAAAAAAAACATGCATGCAATTCTTTTTTCTGAACTATCCATATCATGCGTCCACAGGAATTTTTCAATTCATATTCAAAAAGACTAAAAAAATTGAAGACTGAAATTGAATACTAAATACAAAGCTTAGTGTCATCAAAATAGCTTGGGAAGCCATTACTTTCAAACAGAAGCTCTGAATGCAACAGGCGTTAGCTTCTGTCTCCTGAAAGAAACAATCGAACATAAACCAACACAAAAGACAATATCCATCTCACAGTTTTACAGGAATTATATATTCAATGAATGTCAGTGTCACACCGTCTAGACTGAGCAGGACTGCATCCTCGACATAACTGCTCTTCATCAGTAATTCTAACATTTACGGGCATAATCACGTGGGAAGAGCGACTACCGTGTGTTTATGACAGATGACGCCAGCGATGTTTACGCCGACTGATACGCTAAGGGCTCTTTCAGAAAACATAACTGGCAGTGAAATTTATGAGATGCCGTCGCCCCCCATTCATATCATATCTTTATCACCCATCGACGACGGCTTTTCAAACTGACAGGTCCGAACTAAGAGGAGAGTCTGGACGGCCTGTCACAGAAGAATGCGGGGAGTATTTAAAAAGGCAGAGGCATTATGCGGCATGCCTGTCCGGGGTCCGGCCTGCCCTCCCCGCTCCCCCCCCCCGCCAGTGCAGGTGTGAGGCAGACATGGCAGCTCCACCCGTGACTGTCAGGCGCACGCACCCACCCGTCCTTCGTGGTGTCGGCCACCCCGCCGATGAGCTGCACGGTCTTGGGGTTGTGGTGGGGCTGTGTGTGCAGGCCCAGGAACCTCTGCACGAAGTCGGCGGGGGTCATGTAGTGCTCGCCGTCCTTGTCCACCACGCTGGCATGCTGCAAAGGGGAGACGCCCATGCCCACTTAGACGCGTCCGGCGAGGAGCCAGAGCCCAGGCGGGCATGGAAATCGCTGCCCTGCGCAAGCCTGGCACGCAAGGATCTCTCTCGAACTCACGGCAGCCCAATCAATTTCTGTCGCTGTCTGAACAGGTACCTTCATAGGCTCTGAATACAAGGACGGGACAGACATTGTCAAGCTGTAGCATAGAAACTTTCATTCAATTCTGCCGTGATGAGGCCTGGAAGCCATATCGAATAGTTGTTCATATTTTCCTTCCCTTGTCTTTAATTGCCACACTAGCTGGCAACAATGAAGAGGTCCCCATAAGTCATCCTTCCCCGCGTTAAATGGTAGACGCTGCTTAATCCGATTCTGCTTCTCTTTTTTTGCACCTTTTCCCAGCAGCCACGGTTCCCGTCAAGCCCGTCACCCGTTTCATGTTGGGAGATGGTGGTGCAGAAGGCAGTGCTATCGGTCGGCAACCAGAGGGTTGCAGGTTCGAGCCCCGCTTCCTCCTGACCCCATCGAAGTGTCCTTGAGCAAGACTCTGAACCCCAGATTGCTCCCGGCGTGCAGGTTGGCACCTTGCATGGCAGCCTCCGCCACCGGTGTGTGATTGGATGTGTTGATGGGTGAATGTGAGGCATGAACTGTAAAGCGCTGTATAAATGCAGCCCGTTTACCGTTTATCATGTGAACACAGAGCCGGGTGGAAGTGTGGGGACTGTAAATAAATGTTAGCCGGAGGGTGACGGCTGTCACTGGAGCAGAGGGATGCTGGAATGCTGACCAGGCCACGGCAGCCATTCTCAGCCTGCTCCTCCGCACCCCCAGGCAGCTACATTTTTTCCCAGCTCCAACAAACACGTGGACTATCCAGGGGTCCACAAAGACTGGTTTGAGAAACAGGGGCCCTACAGGGATCCCCAGAGCCATAAAACACCAAATTTCACCCTTAAAAAATTTAATAAAACTCACATAGGACTGCTGCATCGACCACTAGTGTTTGGCACTCATTATCAACGCTACGAGCTTTCAAAGGAGGAAAACGCAAAAAATAAAAAGAAGACAAGCACAATTCTCTTTCTCCTTTTGAACAATAAAGCAGCGCTGCTCATGTTTTCACTGGTTTTATTAAGGTGGGGTAACAGCTAATTTGTACGGTAATTTTTGTCAGTCCCTCTGAACAGAGTTTCTACACGTCACCTACGGTAATAACCCCTTAAACATAACTTCCTTAAGTAGCACAGGACAACATGTTTCGTGCTCCAACGGGGACGGGACAAGAGCCGCAACCCAGAAAACACACCCTACCGGAGAGAGACGGCAAAGAAAGCGGAGCGGGGATCAGCCAGATGTCCGGCCAAACACAGAGGCCCGATCGGCCGGGTTAAACACTCAGCACCCTCAGGCAACTTCAGGGCTTAACTGTATCGTACAATCACACAAGATGAGAAAACTACAAAAAGCATTTTTAAAACCCAGATCAACCTGGCAGCCACAGGTCACTTATTTACCTACTAATTCCACTCTGGAACAACAAGACCTCTTCAATTATTTATTTTGCTAAAAGCATAAAAAAAAAAAAAAATAATCAACAGGACTTTTGAGTGGGTAATTGTGCACTTAATGGCAGTTAGAGTCAGGAGAGACCATAAATATAACCAAGTCAAATAAAAAAAAAAAGTCTACCAATAGTTAATGTTTTTGTCAGTATTATCCCCTGCGGTGCCGGGCCATGATCCAATGCTGTTCTACACATCAACGTGTACACGCCGATTCATAACCACGAGAACGAAAAGCAGCCGATGGCATATGCTCATTGTTCTGAGATGTCTTCGTTAACAATGGCCCCACAATTCATTTTTAAGCAATATCACGTTCCTGTCAAAAGCCCACACAGCAAACAGGATGAGCACATTCAGACAGCATAGGATTCACGCAAATGTAAAAATAAAATAAAATAAATAAACAAGGACGAATAGGGCCAGGAAAGCGTCCAGGGACACCAGTAAGCTTTCTTGTGAGGCTGTGGGCAGTTTTCTTATGCATATTCCAGGCAGGTGGCCTGGGGTGGGCGGGGCTAATTTAAACAGGACACTAAATGTATATCATGTGTCAGACTGACTATATAAGGAAGTATATACATACGATCATCCACACACATAAGCAGTAATAGTTCGAAATTATTTTCTGAGAATTATGCATTACTTCATTACAAATCTGGATTGCACTGAATATCAAATGAATACAGGGGTGGAGATTTAGGGAACAGGGTTACACTGTAATGGATCAGGTGAGGGTGAACTGAGGGGAGGGGGAGGGGAAGGGGGGGGGGACACCTGCAAAATTGCAAACCTTACAAGTGGTCAAATATACACTACACTGCTGGAGAATGTCTCACGAATATGTGTAAGTGTATAACGAATATAAACGGATAGCAACAACACTAAAACGCATAACAGGGTACTGCACTCACCTTCAAGAAGATAGTCTTCAGCTCATTCGGATCGGCTCTCTTTGTTGATTGCACCTATAAAGCACACCACAATATGATTTCCAGCAAGTGTAACGTGCATATAAGTAACGAATATAATAACAAAAAGAATGAAGTGTAAATTCTGTAATGCATCAAGAAACACCCCGAACTGGCAGTGGATGAATGATCACATCGACAGCGGTGATATCTGAATAGATCGGCTTCATTTCTGAGAACCTGACAGCTTTTATACAGAAATCAGCATTACATTTATTAATCATTTATCTTAAATACCAGGAAAACCTAAGCAGAACCGCTCAAACAGCAGCTAGCTGTAGCAGGGCAGCATCAGCTTCCTTAACCGTTATACTAAACAAATCCCGCAGCTTTACAACACGCTGACGCTCATTTAGACAACAGGTATGCAGAAAACGCCTTACATGCTGATCAATTAAGTTAATCGAGGACATACCGACACAACATTGCACAAGAAAATGCACATAAGTGTCCAGTGTGATGCCAAACAAGAGGCCGGGCTATTGGGAGATGCTAAGAACAATACGTGCATTAAACTGGAACAAACACCATACTAGCTGAACACGTAAACCCCAACATACTGACTGCACGTATACATGAATGTTGAAAATATCATCAGAAAAAATAAAGTAACAGTAGCTTTTGATCAATGTATTATAGCCAGAGTCACCTTGACCGCCATGCTGGATGTGACGTCACGTGGAGTGGCTGGCGCGCGCACGCGCGCGCTCGTGGGGTGTTGAGGGGAACCCACGCGGGGGTGTCAGTGAATGTGTGTGGAACGAGGATGCTTAAAACTGTAAGAACCACTGTTTATTAACTACCTCTGACATCCTGTGCAGGCAGGGCTGGTTGTTAAGAGAAATCGCATGAAATTGTTTTGTTCTCTGCAAATGACCAAAAAATACAAAAATGTAGCCGTGCGGCATACCAGGGTGTGTGCGTGATGTCCCGGCCAGCGACGCGCTGATGCAAATGGTGCAAACCGATTAACCCTGCAACCAGGGATACCTGCTATTATTTTAATTCGTATAAATATTACTTAAAAGCATAGCACTGATGCATATAATATTGTATTTCCGTGTCAGATTAATGTGTTTCCTCTGTCGGCAAACCTAATCTGGTTTCTAATACAGCCGAATTAAATGAGTAAAAACTGAATTAGTTGACAAACTATTTAAATTCTTACACAACTAATAACGAGCATGATAAACGACGGGTGCTCTAGATTAAAGGTATCTTGTAATCGCATTTAACGGTTTAGAAAGTTTTAACGGCTGACTGTTTTTTTGGCAGTTTCTTTGAGATGTTTAAGTAATTTGTTGCCCTGCTCTCTGCTTTAATTTTTATTCTTAACAATGGGAAGCAGTACTAAGGAACTGCCAAGGAATCTGGGATGGCGTATGCAGCGCGCGCCGCTTTTCATTTGCTGCCCCAGCTCCAGTAACAAATTTAGGAGTTTTCTGAATATGTCGAGAACTTGTGATTTTCTCCATCCTATCAGGATAGGTTATACTGATTCTGAACACAAGAATCAGGTCGGGTCATACCGACGGAAATTTGCTCCAAAATTCACCATAGAATAGATAAGTGCATCAAATCAGACGCTGGCGGACGCTGACGCGTGGCATTTTGACATTGTGACTTTAACTGTGTCACTTAAAATGAAATGTTTTTCTTAGCAAGCTTGCAGCTTGGATGGCCAACAGATTGTTTTATATCTGTGTTATGTTCTATAATTAAGACGAAAACAGCGAAAATGCACTGGGGAAAGCATCAGTTATCAATACAATTACAATCATAAGTATATTTATTTTGGCGATAACACACTGTCAACGTCCCAGCGTACACTAAAAGCCAGAAGCCAGCACCCTCAGATAAAGAAGAACCTAGTCCTGTTTCCATGGTAGAGGGTAGTTGGTCCAAAGTTTAGAATGAATGTGTCTGTCATACAGACATGGCCCTTCAGGATCAGCCACAGTATCCCACATAATTGTTTTTTTTTTTCCATTTATCTTTGGCTTTCTTGTAGTACTATGTACAAGCAACGGGGTCATTCATATATTCCATTATCTCAAGAGAGATTCCCCCTATGGGTATTATATTGTCACCGTGGCACTGTTAGCACCATTCCAAGATACGAATGGGGATATTCCCAAATAAGATAAACCATTTAAATGCTATTTTAGGATGCAGTAACCCATTGTAGCTTAGAAGAGAATTAATCAGATATTTAATAGGTTTTACATGAGCTAACTAGAAAAAAGATGCTGTTGGAAGGACAGCAATGTGTTCCCCAGACAGGACCACCACCCCTCCCCCATCTAACCCTTACTCCTCCTGCACCCCCAACCTCTACAATTTCTATAATTACTGGATGGATTAAAGTTTTTCCTGACATAACAGTAAGAGCTGTAATAGATACATAGGTATTATATATGGAGCCCTGGGGGGGGCCACAGAGAGTTTGTTTTTTTAATTTTGTGTGCGTGATGTAGTGAATATGAGGCCGATCTCTGTCACCCCACCATCGCCACGCCCCCGCGCACGGTCTCCCTCAGCTGAATTATAGCTGCTTGCTCATCTGTGTTAATCGCTGGTCTTATTTAACCAGTCTAACCAGTTTCCTCAGCGCGAGGTATTGTTGACTATGTGCCAGTTCCAAACATTCTACCACCCTGGGTTCTCCCACGTGCCCGCATCTCCTCTTGGGTGTTCTTGCATCTCCTCCTGGGTGGTCTTGCAGATCTCCCCAAGACCGAGTCCCATAAGTATGAGTCCCCTACCTTATCTTACAGGGCGTGTGTCCAGTTGCCCCCACGTCCACATGTGTGCCTGCCTTACCCACCCTGCACCTTCTGGATTGATCTTTTTGGTCCTTGCTTCTGTCACCGACTGTGACTTCAGCTTAGCCTTCTGGTTCTCTGTGGGCCTCTAGCTTGAGTTCCTGGTTCCTGTGAGGTCCTGTTACAGAACACGCTGCCCCGACATGGATCCAGTGGAGCTGCATGGTACCCTGGCTCGATTGGAGCGGTATTTGCAGGACGTCTCGTCCAGCCATCATCCACGACCCTTCCTTCTGTCGCTGCTCCTGCCTGGCTGTACTTTATGCCAGAGCGGTGGTTTGGAAGCTTACATTCAGCACTCTGTCCTCCTCAATAACCGTGCTTTATGGTCCCAGTAGTCAGCTCATCCCATAATTTCTCAGTTCTCCAGTTTCCTTCCACAGACATCTGAGGCAGGATCCATTTATACCTTCTGGGTTGTACCCAATTTTATTGACATTACGTTCAGAATATATTGACTCTTGTTCACAGCATCTGAACAAACCCCTCCAGTCAGCCAAGACAGGTCCCCAATGGGAGAGGGGCTCATCACTCAATGTACAGAACCCTTCCTGCTCCAGATTGGTCTGTTCCACCAGGAACAGATTAAACTCTTGGTCACCGAATCCACCCGAGATCTTATAGTACTTGGCTACCAGTGATTATGGTGGCATGACCCCCACTTCTCATAGCAGATGGGCAAGATCGTCAAATGGGGGGGTTCATGTTCTACTTCATGTTTCCAGGTTTCCATTTTTCTGACCTCTGGAAACCAGAGCAACTCAGCTACCTCCCCATCATTGCTGGGACTGGGTGATTGACCTGCTGCCTGGTCCCTCGCCCATATAAGCCGACTATAACCTCGTACCTTCCCCAGAATGCAGGTTCAGGTTGGACATTGAGGAAGCCATATTATGTGGGTTTATCCAACTGCCCACTTCTCCTGTGTTTTTGTTTAAGGTGGTGGGCCTTCATACATGTACAGAGTGCTGTGCCTTGAAGGAGGTTATCCAGAACCCCTGGTCATGGTCACTTTACAGCAAGTTCATACCGTTAGACTTACAGAGAATGTATAACCTAATTCGTATCTGTAAGGGCGATGAATGGAAGACCGTGTTTGTCACCACATGCAGTCACTATGAGCATTTAGTGTTGCCTTTCAGGCTTGCTAACACTCCATCTCTCTTTTGGTCGTTTATGAATTCTATCTTCCATGACTGGTGGATAATCATTTATAACGATGACCTGCTCATAGGTGAGACTTTGTCACCTTGGGGAGTGGTTAAGAATACTCTTAGGACAGGGTACATCCTCTTTAATGAAGATATTTTAACTTCAGTACAACTTCAGGCATGGGTCTGTACCTGTTTGTATACTGGTGGGTATGTGGTTGTGTGTATGTGGTCTGAAAACAAACAATATTTACATGAAATAAATTTCCCAGTGAAGCACAATCTGAGCTAATGAAAACACTGAACATTCACACTGCAGTACTTGTGCTTTTAAATGCGGGGGTTATAAATACAATAGCAGGATCACAAATCACCAGTAAATAGCACACCCTTCATAACATAAGCAAACTTTACTGCAACTAAATTGTGATTAATATTCTACAATTTACATAATTTAATATACTGTAACACAGCAATGCAGAGATTTGTACACAAATTATAGCTCTGCAGCAAGCGATATTTGAATTGAATTGAGGAATACTTAATGACTGAATAAACTAAAGTATATTTGGCGACCAGCACTGGGTTCGTTTGTGGCTTGTCTGGGGCTCTGAATTCCCGGACCCTGTGCCGATGCACTCTGATTGGCTGAGAGATCACGAGTCATGTGATCAGCCTGTGGAAAGCCTTAAAGGCACCTCACCGTCTGTCTCCCTTGTGCGTTTAATCTCCATCTCTGAGTGATCATCTGACTGGCGCAAGCAGGTCTTCACCCAGACACCCATTTACCTTCTCACCAACCATTTGTAGTATACTGTAAGTGGACACATCCTGTGTCGGGGTAGGTGCAGTTCTGTCACAGTGAAGTGGTACTCCTCCTAAATTGCATCCGTGAGTATTTTACTCACACAAGCTGTCAGGTCCTGAGCGTAATTATGATGTGGATGGCTGTGATCTACCAGCCGTTAAATTGGCATTAGCACTTCCGCATAACTTCCATGTCGGCGCCTTGTGCTTGTGGTCAATCCATCAACAAGCTATCGCTGTAAGAGCCTCCCTAGTGGTTCCTCTTCAAACACAAAGTACCTAGTATGGGGTAGGAACTAAAAAAGGGTTCGGGAGCTGCCTCCGAGTAACTACAGTCGGGTCAGGTTCTTGCTGTGGGAACGCAGCAAAAGTTCCTGGTTTTGGAAAAAGGTTCTGGTTATAGAAATAAGTTCTTGTGGTGTGAAAGAGCCCAATGAAAGGCTTACCGGGGGTTAGAAACACTAAGGCCTGAGGTAGCTAGACGACGAGATCATCGGGTTTCTGGTGCAGCTCTCCTCCAGTGCCCAGTGGACATTGTGAGTGATTGGGGACCACAGTTCATGGAGGGGTTCTGGAGGACCTCCAGTGTGTCTTCTCAATGCCACCCGCAGGTTAGCGGTCAGGGTGAGTGGCTTAACCAGGACGTTACTCCCACTTGTACTGCATTCAGGGCCAATCAGACTGGTACCAGTACCTTCCCGTGGGCCGAATACGCCCATCACCGAATCATTGCACTCCTCTCTGCATCTGACAACCTTTCAGTGTGACCTAGATTATCAGCCCCCGCTCTGCCCATTGAGTCCCCCAGCATCGCAGCGGTCGGCCGCTGATTTTAGCAGAGTGGTGGATGGACAGCGTGCCGCAGCGGATAATGACGGCACCCCCTCAATGGATCTTCCGTCTCCGTCACTGACTGTGACTCATGCATAGTTTGCTTTTTTTCATGCGTTCAAATTCAACTTTAGCTCTTGAATTAATTTTAAGTTTTTTTTTCTAAGTGTCAGTTACTTGTATTGTATACTTGTTACTTGTATTGTATACTTGTTACTTGTATTACTTGTATTACTTGTATTACTTGTATTGCTGGACTAGCTAAGATGAGCGTGCAAACTGTCCATACGGAGGTGTGTGGGGGGGCTCATCTAGGATAAATTTCACAAAAATACTATACAGTCTATAACCAATACAGTCAGTCCTGTTACATTGTGACCAATTCTTCCCTGAAAAACCTTGCTTTCAGTAAAATGACATATTAAAATACACTAATACAAATGTGACTACAACAAACAGAAATGGATACTAATATATTAGTTGCATTTAAGAGATTTGCAGTGTGATATCACATACTGTAGCAGGACTGACTGCACCACCCAAGCCTACTCTACACACTCATCTTTATTAAAAGTCCAACTTTAGTTAAATCCCTCCGCAATAAATTTTGCAGAACCATTCAAAGCCCCACCTATAAAATCTTTTGAGCTTGCAGGGTTGCAACAGAATTTTTTTTTTTGTTAAATCGTTATGAAAATCATCTCATGAAATAAAACTATCCTCTATTTGCCATTTGTATGAGTAGAGGTACGTTGGAATGCTTTTCTTTACCTACCCCACCCTGCTCTCTGTGAGAGACGCTGACACACATACAGGCGACTGTAAGCTTGGGGGTCGCAGTGCAGTGCCAGCCAGCATGAGGTGTCCCTGGACCTGGGGGTTAAGGGTCTTGCTCATGGGCCTACAGACATGTGACTGTTCTGCTGAGGTCAGGGTTTGAACCAATGATCTTCCGATCACAGACAAAGAGGTTTAGCCCTGCTGAGCCACTCTCTGCCCCTGTGCCTCCAGTATGACAGCCACTAACCTGTACAATGTTCCTGTGAGGTTTGAGAAAGATGTCTTCAGATTCCAGATCGTTTTATTCACAAGGTTCTGTCTGCCAGCCTCGCTTTAGCCCTCTGCCACCTCCCTCTCACTCCTGATTCCGTCCTCTGCCACCTCCCTCTCACTCCTGTTTCTGTCCTCTGCCGCCTCCCTCTCACTCCTGATTCCGTCCTCTGCCACCTCCCTCTCA
>JABFDZ020000001.1:32293683-32305114 GCA_019775955.2 Pollimyrus isidori
CGTCAATTCACGTCCTTTCATGCTGGCAACATCTCCCACCGTGTGGTTTTCCACCACACGGGGGCATTTCATCTCTTGGGTAGGGTTTTGGGTACCCCCCCCCCCCCCTGCAAAGTAATCTTTGGTTTCCTGAGAATCGCAGTTTGGTTTTAGCAGCTGCGGACCGTTTCCCATTAGTGGCGTGACACCTAAGCCGCCTGTCCCCGCAATACCGTCCTCTCCCTCTCTTCCGCCTCCATCGCACAGGGGAAAGTCGTAGCAGGTGTTAAAATGGAGGTACAATGTACCCACCCCGCCACCGCCTTCTAACTATCACTGTTATCCTGAGACCTCCCAGCATCTGACCCGACGCCCGGTTTTGCTGTGGTTTTGATTTTTCAGGTCGGCGCAGTTCGAGCACACGGTTGTGATCACGGCGGACGGCGTGGACGTTCTGACGCTGCTGCCGAATGAGTGCTGAGTGAAAGCGGGCCGGAGGGGCAACTTGGTGGGGGGGGCGGTGTTTACATTAAAAAAATTGCCGTTGTATGAATAAAAAAAACTAGCGTTGATTTAACACCATTTTTGTGCAGTTTTCTTGTCTTGTTTCTCGAAATTGTATTTTAAAAACTAGGTAGCAGGACCCAGATACTCAGTGGCGTCCTTAGCCTGAGGCGCTGGAGTTTAAACAAGCCCCGAATGATTTATCTTGTTTTAGATGTTTAAACAGCCATGGTCTAAGTTTGGGAACCGTCCTAATATCATACTTTATTCTTGTTGAATTTAAATATCAAACGTTAAGATACTCGAATCGCAGTGAAGCTGTAAATATTTAAAATGCTCATCGACTGGCTTATTAAACTAAATACGTCACTGAACAATAAATTGTACTTTACAAGAACAACGACAGAAACATGTTTATGCGTAAAAGCATTTTTTCGGAGGAGGACTTAGATATTAGTAAAAAATTGTTTTACTCAAACTGAAATATGTAGTTCGCAACCCCAGATGACAAATTGCCGTAGTCACGGTGATATTTTGAAGAATAATACAGGCCTGCTGTTTGTCTGTTATATCGCAGCTAACAAAAATTGTTTTTATTGTTTTTGACAACATTTGAACAACTTAATATAGAGCTATACATTTTCTTTAAAATCTTTTTAAATTTGATCATTTAAAAGATCGAGGTAAGTAATATTTTTTTCTGTAAAGTAAATATTTATTTTATCTGTAAAATCCTGAATACATCGAAATCCGCTTTGGCGGGTTTGCAGTACGGAAGAAAAAATGCTATTATACGTCATGTTCACGTTAGAATTTTCTAAACACGTCCAAAAGTTGTTCTGCATCTTTGACTTCAATTATGCAATTAGGTTGGTAATGACAGTGACGGAATTTAGCTGGCTTTAATTTGTTATTCATATGGAGAGTTTGAACAACCGGTGGAAAGGACAAGTGGCTCAGCATTTATTTCATCCAGGCGAAATGCGAAAGCGATACGAGGAATCAACTGAGAATTCGTGGACCTGCATGGCGGTGCCACCATTTGGGCAAAGGGACTTAAGACGAGAATTAGTGGTTCGTTCATTGTTCCTTTTTTCAATAATATTTGTCATTAATATTTATTAGGGAATTAGTTAGGCTATTTAATTAATTGTTCTTTTTCCAAACGAAATGCAATTACACTTGCAACATAGTACGCTCTACAATCGCTTATAATTGATTATTATGTATTTGCAAATTGTATTTTATACTTTTTATGTTATGACCGATGAATTATATTAAAATGTTTCACCCGCTGCTGCGCTAATGGGACTATCCACGTTAAAATTGGTGTAGTTGTATTACTAACTGATCTGAAGCTTCTTGTAATATTGTCTCCTTCAATAAGCCGCGTTTATTTGGTTGTTTACACACATTAGCCTGTTATTCTTCTTGGCCAGATGGTAGAATTTCTCTTCGGCATTATCGAATGGATGCGATTCTATATGCTCTGTTTTATGGCATGATTTATTTACTGAAATTATGATAACACTACGAGATTAGCCATCCATAGGTCCATCCCATTCACAATAAAAATATTTCTCTTTAAATCCTTCAATTATAATTGCTATTTATTAATGGCAAATGACGAGATGTTAAGTAGATTTCATTAATAACAAATACTGTAAGACCTATGGGTATACATCTTATCTATCTATTACATATAATATATATAGCAAAATAGTTAATTTCCGAAAGTGTCATATTACTCCACATGTATACACAAATTCTTTATTCATACTGAACGTATTTCACGTAGACCTTTTTTCCATTTGTCAGGTGAGACGGCACAATCGTTGGCTAATGCAATATATGAACGCAGAAAACCAACTGCGCTGTAATCGCCAGTGGCTGAGACTTCGAAAGACATAAAGAAAGCAAATTAAAGACACCACGTCTTTAATTTAATCTGCGTTTTAGATTATTAAACCGGCGCTCTATTCATTTTATTTTGCTCCTATTGACTGTGCCAGAATTGAAGGTTTAATCCCAGGCAGGCACGCACCCATTGGCTGCTGAAAGGTAAACGATGGCCACATGTTGCTGGGAGTGTTAAATACGTGGCTAATTATGCGTATGAAAATTAAACATCGGTGTTATGCTAATATCACTGGCCTCAGCTGTGAATCAGCACACTTGAGACTACATTTAATCATATGAATTGGTAAGTAATGTCTGCATCTGCACGTGTTAACTCTTCCAAATCAAGAAACGGTTAGCATTTGTTATCTAATCTGCGGGCATTTTAACTGTCCATTAATGGAGGTTATAGATTGTTCTCCATTTGCAAGTATTATTGTTTTTTTATCTACGTCTGTGTGTGTGTGTGTATGTATCAGACTACATTTCTTTAAGCAAACAATGTATCCCGTCTATTATGCTATTATTCTTGTTCTGTGTTTGTTTAGTTGTTTGTTATTGTCCAGTAGTAATAATAACCCCATCACATTAAATACAGACCGGATTTCTCAATGCTTTCAAAAACTGCAATATGTCTGGTGATTAAATGGTTAATTATAATTACGATTATCAAATTGTTTTTGTCAGAAGTTTGAGGAGTCAATTTCACTACATGTCAACCGCAACAAATTCTGTATGTCCGAGAGAGCACGACGCCTGTATGCAGATACATAACGTTTTCCCACAGGTATGCCGATAATTCCTGCTGGCCTGCTGCCATCTCTTTGTAACACATATCCAGTGAATTTCATTATTGAAATATCAGACTTGGCTCTCACCTACGACGCGTTTCTTGAGTTTCTCAGGTTCTCCGGACCCAACCCAGTATCGCCAATCGGAGCCACTCTTGGAGTGAGTGGGCCAATCAGCGCAAGCTTTTGATGAATATTCATAAGTACCCAGTTCAAACCTTTGAGGCGAGTTTCTGTAGATTCACAGCATCATGCTTAGACTTTTCTCGGAGACAAACTGAATTTTCTTATGAATGGATAGTGAAAAAATCAGATCACCTTATATTTGGACTCATCCTTTTACTGAGATCATAGAGGGAAATAAAAAGGAAAGGAGGGCATCAACTTGAAGAGATGACAATGACCACAGTGCCAGAAGGTCTTAATAGCCCTGTCTCGGGAAAGACCGTTTTTATGGAATTTGGGCCGTCAAGTCAGCAAATGTCGCCGTCCTCTTTATCTCATGGGCACTACCCCATGCACTGTTTACATTCTGCCGGACATTCTCAACACGAAAACTCCTACAGCACAGCCTCACCTTTCCCTAGATCTCTGGGTTATCCTTATGTTAATTCAGTTGGGAGTCATTCTTCAAGCCCTTATGTCAGTACCGTACAGTCCTATCAACACAACACAGCATTAACGCAGACACGTTTAGACGACACAGGTAAGAACAGCATTATTTTAGTATTTTTGACAGAGCTCAGGTGATGGAAATATATAGTTTTTGTTTGACCCACCCAACACGCGTTGTATTGTCCAGACGCTCGCGTATTAGTGCTGGTGATTATTTATTGCGTAATGCTACAAACAATGTATGCAATTAGGGGTAATTACACCTAAAATACAGCGTGCACAACTTACACACTTTTGTTCTTCGCTTTGAAGCAACGTCTACTGCGATGTTTCCTGAAATGTCTCTGCTTTCCTTTTAACACCATGCAGGACCAGATGCAGAAAAAAACACAGTGGTGGAAGGAGGTGAGGTGCGGTTCAATGGAAAAGGGAAAAAGATCCGCAAACCCAGAACTATATATTCCAGTTTACAACTACAAGCTCTGAACAGACGATTTCAACAGACACAATACTTGGCGTTGCCGGAGAGAGCGGAACTCGCAGCATCCTTGGGACTCACGCAAACGCAGGTAAGTGAAATTTCGATTAATATTCATAATTCAAAATAAAATATTAATTTGTGGGCCATATCCATCTTTATGAACCACTGAAAGTGAACTATTTATTTACGCCTAACTTGTTTTTGTCAAGGAGTAGTCGATTTCAAATGGGTTCGAATGTTTTTGCTTGTTATAATGTTTGTTTTAACTATCGCAATGTTTGTCAAATTCTATTAAACATTTAAATTACATTGTCATTCTTTTATTTGAATATCATTTTGCGCAAATGTAATATGTGGCATGTGATTTTTTTAACACCAACAGTGCACGTCTTTATTGCTGTCATAAATATATAAGCCTAAATTTAAAACTGTGTTTGCTATTAACAAATGTCTGTCGAGTAAATAAATAGCCTATTTGAATTTGCAACGCATTCTTACTTTTTTCTGAAATTTTAGTGTAAATTACATATGTGTTATGTTGCATTCGAAAGTCTTTACTCCTGTTTGCATACTGACACCGGTTTATTTTTGCAGGTAAAAATTTGGTTTCAAAACAAACGATCGAAATTCAAGAAATTAATGAAACAAGGCGGGGGCACCATTGACACAAACACCCTAGCAAATGGCCGAGGACTCTCCGCCGGTTCTCCATCCATGACACCAGTATGGAATGCTTCGTCCACTATGAAAACGTCGGCGGCCACCCCGGGTTCTTACATTCCCGGTTACACATGGTATCCTACTGCTCAAGACACTATGCAGCAGCCGCAGCTGATGTGATCACGAACCGTGAACGCCGCCCCGCCCCCCCGCGGAGCCATGGATTGTCCAAATCAGGGGAGCCCCGGGCCGACGGCGGCCCTGCACCCTATGCCGTCGGAAGCCAAACACAGATGTAATGCGGAGCTTGTTTCCAGGGGCGACTGATTATTGTTTAAGCCTAATAACGCAGACAGTAAAGTCAGAGAGCGGACTGGAGAAATCTCGCCAATGGAACTGTCGCTGAAAAACATTAATAAATTCTAGTGAAACACTTAAGTTAAAGCTACTGTTTTCTGACCTTACATAAGCATTACATTTTAGGCCTACCTAAACAGTAAAGGCACAGTTTGACCAGGAAAATAATCGTTTGGTTACATGGTTTTCAACGAAAACCTACAGTAAAACAACAAGCCGAGATGTTGATCAGCTGGTCTGTGTCATTAGTCATAACGTGGAAATATCTGGAATAATACAAAGCCAACGCTTCGGCATTACTCACAGTTGCGGATTCTGTTAAAATGACCTACGAACTTCTCAGCCTTCCTGAACGCGAAGGCGAACGTTAACAGGAATATACATTCATCGGTTGTTGAACAAATCTGTCTTTGTTTTTGTCTGTAGATATTTGAAATTATTTTAAATGAAATGCCCTGAGTCTTTGTATGTTTGTATTATTTATAATAAAGCGTGAATGTGTTGCTGAGTTCAAACCTTTGCGGGCGTCTGCACCCGTTTCTTTGTAACGTGCCAGACAGGCTTCATTCCGCTGATCATAACGTTTTAAAAGTCATCATTTTACAGCTTTAAATAACGATCGTATTGTTCGCCTTGCAGGGTAATGCGGACATGTAACAGTATTGCGACCTGGGGCATATCTTGAGCTATAGCTGTGTATATGGCGTACATTGCTTTTATTACTTTTTAAAAATGCCTGTGGCTCTATATTCTTGCTTAGTAAAATGGAGTTTGACCTTTGGGTCTGGATATGTTGACTACAAAAAGCGTGTTTTGCATCCGATACTGCAAAGTTTAGTTTTATAATGATTAGATTAATTTATTGTTTTCTAATATTGATTACTGTATGCGTAGTGTGTAAAGTTACAAAACAGTGAAATTATTTTGCAAGTGCGCTACCAAAACTTAAATACAACTAATGTAATTTATACGTTGTTTAATTAAGTAGCAGAAATAAATCCCAGTGTCCTTGAATTTTGTTTACAAAGCTAATATTGACCTTGCACCCCTATTTTGTTTTACACAATAAAACATATAAATATTTTAAAACATAATGTTAATGTTAGTTTATGATTTGTATCTCTGTTTCGTAATATGGTCCTTATCCGCTGTCGTGGTATGAGCAACCTCTAAATCCATTCATGTGTAAGCTTACATCGAATTGTATAACACAGTAATCCCTACAACTGTCAAATTGCAGGTTTCTTTTCAATTTCATTTAGACGCTATAGACTCGTTTCTGTTGTGGTTTCGACAAGCTCTGTTTCGTCGCTGAATGCCGGAGAGCACTAGTGTGTATTAAGCGAATAATTGGACGACAGATAAGCAGGTGCTGCAAAGAAAGACAGCGGTTTGTCGATGGGGAATTAAAATGTAGATCAGTAAAAGTGAAAAGTTCAAAGGCGCTCTTCTTGACTGTGCTCCCCGCAAAAACATACTGTGGGACCGGATCAGATGAGGCACGTGTTAACTCAATTAGCGCTTAATAAAAGCAATTAGTTCAGACGATTCCACGTCTCACGAACACGCGCGTATCTTTACTTGTGAGGGTATGACAATGCAAAGGAAGGCATATATTTATTCATTCTCATCTTAGTAGCGTGCAAGGTTCAGTTATATACATGCAGAAAGATTTTGGCCTGCATGTGATTTTCAAAAAGAATAAAGGCAAATTATACGAAGGCCCTAACACTTCTGGTGGGCGGCTAACAATTTCTTGAAAAAATGCACCCTTCAGTATGGTCGGTTGTATCTGTTTAAAAGATAAAATGATAAAATGATCCACATATTTTGCATGGCTTCATAACGAATTCGTAGTGGCTATATGCGATTAAAACTGTCAATTAAAACTCAGGCATAAATGGCGGTAGTTTATCTCTCGTCTCTGTTTCGCGAGTATCTTTTGCTGTTAATGCGGACAGGTCTGGCGTTTTGTAGCTCTGACCCGTTTTGACACATCTTGTGTGGTCAGCGAACATTTTCATTTTCTGGTGCTCATGCAGAACCGGAAACGAAACATCATGTTCTCCAAAAAACTGTTAGCAATCACTGTGGCCGCAAATTACCCTCAGGCACCATGTTTGGACAACATATTTTTTATTTTCTACTTCTTTTAAATATTATTTTTTTCTTATTAAAACAAAGCAAAAATGTGCCATATACGCATCGACTAACTTTGTTAGCAAAATAATTCTATGAATGTTAAACTGATATAGATTCCTTTCGAAAACCAACTGTATATTATGTATATCATTTAATGTAATTAGAACATACAAGAATAATGCCGACAAAATGTTAAATAAATACAATTTAATTGGTCGCTGATTTTGTGGCTACGATGTGTATTTTCTTAGTGCTAACAGTAATATTGCAATATGAGTTTGACAAATTTAAATATTTTGTTACAGGGGAGTAAGTCCCGGGAAATGTTTTGGTGTAAAACTATCATATCTCGGTTTGTTTTTTAATACGGCCTAGGCTATTTAATCTTTTTTTTTTGAGAATATACGTTTAATAGTAATCAGTTTCATAGATTTTAAAGTCGTATAGACTTAGGGTTTGCATTTTGTCATTTCCTCACTATTGCTGAGGAATCCGTAATATTAATTAAGGCTGTACATTTAATTCGGCTTGATATTTAATCAGCGCATTATTTAGCTTACAGTTACGTGCACTTAGTTCTGGGTAGTTTTATCTGAAAGAGAAAACAAAAGGTTTAAAGGCACTCATTAGCGGTCTTAAAAATGGGCCTAATTTTTGGATTTACCTGTAAATAAAAAATCAATTTCCCCCACTCTTAAAAAAATACCACGCGGGTCTTAATAAAAGAAAAAAATACAAAATTACTCGGCTCTCGCGCGCGTGCAGCTGCGCGCCCGAGAGGGTCACCGTTATTTCACCGTATTCTCCTCTTGATTACAAGCCGAGCCCATCAAACGCAACATAATTACAGTAATTTTGGCTTTATTTATTCTAATGCAGTTACCCATCTCTGGGATAATTATGAGCAATTTTTTCTTCTCACAGGGAATCTTTTTGCATTAACAAAAGAGATAGCGCGCTGAAAGGCAAATTTTGCTGTGCATTGAAAAAAAAAGAGAAGTGAAATAGGTGATCTGCCATCTCGTCGCCGTTCTCTTATATTTAAGTCCCGGCAAATTGCTTGCAGGTGTATACCGCGGAATTGTCAATAGGAAGAGGGCTCAGAATTAGCAAAGCACAATGTTGGAGTGATGAAGGCAGCGCAGAGAAAATTGCGGAACTAGAGAAGCCTTATTTTCTACCCATTTCCATTCTGCGGAAAACCTTTCAGTGCTTTTAATCTAAAATCAAAGACAACCCTTACACAGCCTCCCGGATAATTGGTTAGTAGTGACATAAAATTATATTTTCTTATCAGAACGTCCGAATTTGCTTAAAATGAAAGTGTCAGTATATGAGTATAACAACGTTTCTTTTAACATACTCGTGGTCACATACCCTATAGTGTATTATTGTACTTAAGATATATTTCAAACAATATAACTAAGTATAATTACAAGCACAGAAACTACCACACTCAGTCAATGTATGTTAGGCCTATGTATATATAATTTGCATAAAAAACAGTGACGACAGCTTTTCCTAAAGCTGAATATCAAACGGGTCACTTAAGATCTTCAGCCATTAAAAAACTGGAACAGCATCCTTACCTCAGTCTCCGTTACAGTTACAATCACCCACGAAGGACGGTTTTTAGCTTGCAGAAATACACCGTATTGTGCGCAAATTAAAGACACAGATGATCTTAAAATATAACTTGAAAACAGGACTAGATTCCTATAAACTGTCCGCCTTGCACTTGCTATGTGTCAGAACGACACTCTGCGGAATATGACTGAACATTTCGGCTATATTGCCTCTCTTTATAGCTGATGGAAAAAATTGCAGATTATTAGCATAAATGTTTACTCTTCATTACGTTGATGACATTGTGCACTCGAGATCTTCGTAATCTTTGGGAAAATTATGAGTAATTTTTTAAAAATTTAAAGCAGCAGTTACTATGCAATTCAGGATAATTCTGCGTAGGCTCCAAACGGATATAATTATCGAGGAGTCAAGATGTTATGCTAAAAAGTATGCATTGATATTCCCATTTATTATGTACATACAACTTTGACAATGTTGATGCTTGAAATAGCTGGAAATTGTCTTACGTAGAAATTACAGTCCATATTAGGACATCTAAAATTGCGAAAAATTATATAGTAATTGCAGGTTTTCAGATCTGAAAGCCAAAATGCTCAAACTAGAGCAAATGTGGATGAAATTACAGATCAGACCATAAATTAGGGAAAGGCGCCTGGCATTTTCCGGAAGTGCAAAGACACATCAAGGCTAACCTGTTCGAGGGAGCACAGGGAAGGAGGAGCGGCTGAACCAAGAGTAATAAAATCATAATATTAAACATCAGCTTTTCAAAGTTTTTAAAATTTAAGTGATAATCTGAATTAAATGCTGAGTCATTCTTTAACTTCAAACGGCATGGCATATGCATACAATGCAAGAATGCATCAACGAAATAAGGAGCAGCTAGCAGGCCTAGCTGCGCTATTCTGACTCATAAAAATATGTCTTAAAGTCAAGTGAATATATAACTAGCGAGGGCATGTCGTTCGAGGGGGGGGGGGGTTAGTCCGAAATTCTGTGAACTGTACTTGCTTATTTCAGACGCCCTAAGTTTTTCCGCCCAGTGACCGATGCTGAAGCGTAAGCGAAGTACGAGAAGATTAATCCATTTAATTGAAACTGACTTGTAGCGTATATATCAACATACTATATTACTCAAAAGCTTTGTATTTCTAACTGCTACGATAACGGGGTTCTAGATTGTGAACACGTAGTTTTCCATTATCTGTGAATGTTAATGTGTTTCCATGGCTAAATTCACAAATTCACGACTCCGGAGTGCAGGCTGCATTGACATGAAGGGGGAAATTTAGGTCTCCCAAACACAATTGTCCTATTCTTATGTCGACAATGATCATCCAAGGAGAGAGAAGCTAGGATACCACGTACCAAGATTAATAAATTATCTTTAAAAGGTTGATTGGTATTAAATGTCTGGAATGTACACATACATATCAATTTTACTTAGGCCTAATGTAAAGTGCTTTTCTGAGCATTTCTGAAAATTGTAAATGTAGGCCTACAGGTTGTGCTTTCTTTGTTATTTTTATATTACTAAAAATATTTAAAATTTGAGCTTCATCTGTGTTCTAAGACGTGAATCAGGCCGGTCTTATTGCATGCGAGTCAGCCGGGAGTTGTGAGAAATGTTTCCATCTCGGTGTGCTTGGGGCGGTTTTAGGCATAGTCTTTGGCTCCGGATGGTTAATAAAAAATTCTGAGGAGAGGCGTATAGTGACTCCAGAGAGTCTGAAGGGCTGAGCCCTGCCAAACGCCTTCATCTCCTTGCTCACATGCCAAGGCGTGTTACGTTCTTTCAGCCGCACTCTCTCACAAGTGAGCGACGTACCCAGGCTCGGGTCTGTTGACCATCTTCTCAGCACGGTATTCTGCGGATTTCTAAGGACACAGACACTTACACTACATCGCACTACAAACCCTATACAAGTCTAAAAATGTTGAGTCCTCCCGTCTGACTCGCAAAAAGACCCGTGACGAGAATTTCAAAGCAAGCAGGATATTTGAAGTTTTTTTTTTCGTGTTCCAGTTTTACAGGAATATTGTAATAAATATGTAACCCATATTGTAAACACATACGGACTGGGAAAATGTCCGAGGAACTCGGCTGGCGCCACTGCACAAAGGCATCCAGCCAGAATCCTTCGTTTTCCTTGGTACGCTTATAACGCAAGAAATGGTTGGTTGTAGTCTGACCTCATTCCAGCGCAGTATAAATGATTAACAGACTCAAGTAAACCAGCCACTGCCGTAAGTGTGGGATCAGTTTTTACTGAGTGAGCAATAAACCGACTTTCATTATGTATAACTATAAGATTGAGCATGTTTCATTTGAGCATGACATTTCAAACTGGATTTAAGGAAGCACTTCTTTACGCAGCGTGTAGTTAGAGTATGGAATAGTCTTCCTGATAAC
>JABFDZ020000001.1:32356699-32367701 GCA_019775955.2 Pollimyrus isidori
TCAATTTGTTCTAATAGATTTGCAATAACATGAGAAGATTAGAAATAAAAGTATTTACATTGTATTTACATTTCTGTTGCTCCCCAACACTTGTTTACTTTGATGTCTGTTGTACCGTTATTAATTAATCGCGGCAATTTTTTCCCAGGCGTCTAACACATTCCGCCGAAGACGCAGCATTGAAGAAACGACTTCAGATGAAAGAAAGACATCACTGTCGATGGATAAAAGAAAAACTTTGGTAAACAAGTTTGTGACGTTAATGCTTATTTTGACTTCGCGAGAAGCTGACAGGATTGTTGCGCTATTTTGAAACGGTGACTTTGCTTACAGGCATGTGGCAATGGGGCTAGATGTGTGGCGATAAGGTGCCCCCTTCAGGGCTTGGACAGTAATGCGGTTATCGTATTTCGGTCCCGGCTGTGGAACAGCACGTTTCTTGAGGTAGGCCTATGCTTCTTTGTCAACAAAGGATAGAGCCACCACCAGTTCAGCCTTGCATGCTATAATATTGCAGGATATGATCAAGTTTTGGGAATAAATTTTTCAGCCAAACTGAATGTACAGCCCAAAATTCTGGATGAAAATGAAGGACTTTACTTTTAAAAAGCCTCTCGTTTCTTATAGGACTATGCATCTCTTAGTTACCTTGACCTCATTGTCAAAGCCTCACTCAGCCTGGATACTTCTGCCACAAACATGCTCCTTAAAAACGCGGAAACTCTGGTAAGACAAGATATGCCTCCATCCATCCATTTTCGAAACTGCTTATCCAATCGGGCCGCGGGCCAAAATATGCCTCATGTCACTCAAAATTATTGTTGTTCCCCATCCACAGGTAGAACAGCCCTGTAAAATAATTACGGTATTCCGTGTCGCGATGTGAATGTCTTGTTTTGTCCCCCTTAAAGTTTATTAGTCTAGTTAGTGAAAGTATAACACCAAGTGCAGTGCTGGAATCGCCATTTCAAGTTTGCTTCAATTTTAGGTGAGGCTAACTATATTTCCGGAGAAGATGGCGTCCCACTACGCTGGTGTCCCCTGGTGGATCATGCTGGTGGCTATCCTGGCAGGCATCTTGATGCTGGCGCTGCTGGTATTTATCCTCTGGAAGGTAAGCGGCCGCACGTCTGTCTGAGTCATGGTCACGGGATGTGTTTGGTTGCAGCCCCCGGGCTGCGAGTGACTGCGAGGCGCCACGTCCGCAGCGTGCCGAGCTTCTGAAATGCACACGTCCCCTTGGCTCTGCCTGCTCACAGCAGCCCGACTTGCTTCCTTTTAGTGTGGTTTCTTCAAGAGGGCAAAAAAAGACGAGCATGACGCAGCCTATCAGAGAGCTGAGGTCCGCGTTCAGCCGTCTGACAAAGAGAGACTCACGATGGAGGCATAGCGCCCCCTGCATTCAGCCTCTGGGTAAAACTGACGCGTGTATCTGTCTGAGTCTGTGACCTGCATGGTGCGTGAGCTGCGTGCAGCTGAGGGCATGCGCCAAGACATGCGAAGAGACATGCTTTTTTGCAATATGCTTGCGGTGAAGGCTGCTAAATGTACATATCCATCAGTTAATCGCAATCTGTCAGTTGAAAGTAGCGGATTTCAAAGTTTTGACGTGTGTATGTACATTTCTGGTCACCCTGAAACCATATCTTGAACTTTACAGCTTTTTACGGCTATTTGCTCTATAATTCCTGTGCATCAAACCTGGTGTCGTTCCTGCAGTTTCTCTTTAACTTGGTTTAAAAGATCATTTGTTTTTCTAGGTGTTTCTAAGCTGGCCGCTTTCGGTGTTTGCTCTGCAGCGTTTCGTTTATTTCCATTTATTTCCACAAACATGCTTGCTGACTCAAACCCCGATTTATATCCACTACTCTGAAGCTCCGCCTCTGGACTTCACATCCTTGTCATATTAATCTTGTTTCATAAAACAATACTTAAGATACCTATTTTTTTTTTTTATTCGACGTTACTTTCTGTAGTGTGGATTTTTCAAACGCTCCACATATGAAGATAGTGTTCCGAGGTACCACGCCATCCGGATACGGAAGGACGAGCGCCAGATTAAGGACGGGAAGACCAAGTTTGACAGCCTGGAGAAGAAGCAATGGATGACAACATGGAATGAGAATGAGAGCTACTCATGAGGTCGACACTTGGTGACGTGAAAGATATGAAATAATTCACCTTTGTATGCAGTCTGGGTCCTGAGATGTTCCTTTTTTATTTTTGCACTGCATCTGAACCTTCATTTGTATATATTGATAAAAGAAATCAAGGAGATGTTTGTTGTTCATTTTGAATATTCTTGCATTAATGTCATAATTCACTGGGCATGGCAATAAGGCATAAAATAAGTTTAAAACAAGATAAAGAGAAGTTAAAGACAGTTTCATCTGCGACTTTGCTACTGTATATTTACAGATGTGTTCACGTCTGGAATGCGGTTGGTTACAGTGCTTTAAAAGAATTGTGCCTATTTCATAATTGTCATGCTCCTCTTAGAACTGTTTTTGTAAATGTACAGAAGGGAGCATTTTGTATGTTTTGTATATAGTTAAATATTTTAGTACAGTTTATATTTATTTCTGTCATAAACTGTTAATGTTTCATGCATATATTGACCAAAGATTTGGGAGCTCATGGAAGAAACAGGGCTTGGCTGGTTCAATCATGACCCATTTTGTTGCTTCAAAGAGCATTTCGTTGTTTCGTTGATGTAGTGTGATGAACTGAGGGTGGATCTGTGATTTGTGAAGCAATGTTACATACAAAGAGTGAGCAAGGTAATGAACACCATCATCATCAAGGTCTGGGGTACATTCTCCGATCAACACTTACTTCTGAATGTTTTATTGTGAATTTTATTACGCATAAGTTCTTTAAAGAATATTACTTTTTGATTTTTATTCTCTTTAAGTCATATAAGTTTTGTTCCAGCATGGTCTTTCCAAAAAGATATAGATCATTGTGTAGCATCACTTTAGTTTTACTTTTATACTGGGGAATCTACAGGAATGCAAAATGTGTCTGTGCACTCGCAGTGCAATAATTTAATATGGTCAGAAGAATTTAAGGCTTTTTATCTGGGCAGTATCCATGAACAAAGTTGCACTTAAAAAAGAAGATCAAGCATACCACACAAAAGATGATAATGTCTGGCATGGGTTTCACAAAACATTCCTTGGATGTTAGAACTATAGAACTAGGACTCTTATTTTAGATATTGTAATGTTAGTGAAACAAATGTCCAGAAATAATTGCAGTTTCTTTAAAGGCTGGCTTAACCATACTGGAAAAATGTTTTTTACATTACAGCAGCAAAGCAGGAAACTTTGTCCAACCATTTTGCTTCCTTTCAGAATAGATTTTTAAATTTTACCCATGTAATGAATGTATGTGTAGATTTATTCCAATGACCTTTTAAAAATGTTTACATTCCAATTACACTGGAGCTATGGCATATTAGAAAACTGCGTTTAACACTGCGAATTGGTGTAAGGCAACTGTAAAACCATATTGTGGTAAGCATTACTGTAACAATGGGGAATGCTAGTAGTAACACAATTACATTTCTGTGTGAACATATTTCAAATCTAAAGTCTTACCACTTATTGTTTGTTTCAAATTAGACACATTACTGGAGAACACCAAAAAATAAAATGGTTTTTAAAATCCTGTGGATTTAAAGAAAAATAAAGTAATAAAATGTGCATTTGTATGGCTTCCTTCATTTATTAATACTTCACACATTACAAATGTATAATTTGCTAAGTAATATTTATCATTAATGTATTGCTATAATACATAAAAAAGTAGGGAAGAGATTTTTTCGTGGGGTAGTGGTATTGTTTTGAAATATTATTTCGTGCTACTATACAGTAAGTTTATCAGTGCTAAATAACTTCAGGATGCATAAATGTTAAATTAAGCTATTTACAGCCAATTATTCAGGTTGACCCACCCTTACTCTCATGCACCGCCTAGAATATTTTCAGCGACGTAAAAGTGCCGAGACGCGCCAATGGAACGAGGTTTGTTGTTTGTCGGGTTTTGATGACGTCACATCTTATTAGCAGTCGCCAAACGCGCCGGGTCAGATAATGAGGAGTCAAGGGTAGGTTATGGGCAGGGCGTTCATAGTAATTTAAGTATAATTTCCCGACGTCAGTCGTGTGGACAAAGTGAGGTTTTTCACGCCCTCCTTGTGTTAAAACAAGGCGAAAACAGACATCTCATTAGGCGATTGCATGGGTTCAGCGTTCACTGGAAGATTAAAAGGATCAAGCGACAGCGCACAACCAACATTAATGAGGCTCAACGGATTATTAAATTGAACGATATATATATTTTTATAAATAGTCGCTGTAAATTGGCATTGATTAAAATGAGGCTTTTACGGTTTCTTATGAAATCAGCGTCAATCGAAAAACACATAGATTACTACTCCAGGTTTTCGCCTTCGCCTCTTTCCATGAAACAGTTCTTAGATTTTGGTGAGTTTTTGGCGACTGGTGGGTAATTTGTTGATTTATTGTTTTGTTGTGTACATATAAATAGACACCACGATGCGGTGTCCATTGCCTCCTTTCGTAGGGACGGAAAACGCCTGCGAAAGAACATCATTCATGTTCCTGAGACAGGAGCTGCCAATACGGTTGGCCAATATCATGAAGGAAATAAACTTGCTGCCCGACAACCTGTTGAAAATGCCTTCTGTGATGCTGGTGCAGAGTTGGTAGGTTTGCGGTAATCCTAATTTTAAGGCATCTTGTAAATAATAATAAGGTTTATACTGTTGTTTTAATTTATTATTATTATTATTATTAATAATAATAATAATTAATTAATATTAATATTACTTGTCGTTAGCCTCCTTACTTAATTGTCAGATTTTGTCGCTAGTTGTCCGCCAGCCGGGCTGTGAAATGTATCATTTGGAATTTATTTTTGTCACATTTTATTTTTTTAGGTTTTTTTTCTTCAGTTTTTTATTGTGCAAAAGGAACACACCAGTGCAGTTTTGTAATTTTGGGAAATGTAACGATTCAAGTTCCCGTTCGTCACATATTACATGATTGGCCCATATTGAATATCCCTTTTGAAAGTTTATGAGACGCGATTTGTCTCGCATTTTTCACATCACCCCCCACCCCCCAGATCATTTTATCATCGTGGAGGTGGGGGGTGGGGCGTGGTCTTCTTTATTGAAAGTGGCAAACCTAGTGAGGATTGATAGTTTGATTGACGAAAAGCTTGTTTCTGCAGTTTGCCTGCAACTGAATGACATGGTGAGGAAAACCCATGACATTCTGAAAGTCAATTTAATTCTTGGGTCTGCCGGAGCTGTCATTTAGGGGACAAAATGAGAGGGTGAATTTATAACCAGCAAATAGAACTATAGATGTGCTGTCCCTCTGTGACGATGTTCTGTCTTTTGTTGGTGTGTTTGCATTCAATTCAATGTAGATCAAAACAGTAATGTAAAGCTGTGGAGCCTATTCAATAAAGTAAATGGCGAATTCATAAAGAACTACCTGAATTACGTACATTTTTAAACATGCAAATGATCACTAAATTACCACAAAGTGTAGTTTGATTGGGAGACATCCATCCATTTTCCAAACCGCTTATCCTACTGGGTCGCGGGGGGTCCGGAGCCTATCCCAGAAGCAACGGGAACGAGGCAGGGAACCACCCTGGATGGTGGGCCAGCCCATCGCAGGGCACACTCACACACCAGTCACTCACACCTACGGGCAATTTAGCATGTTTTTGGACTGTGGGGGGAAACCGGAGGAAACCCCACGACGACACGGGGAGAACATGCAAACTCCACACACATGAAACACAGGCGGAGACCGGAACCCGGGTCCCAGAGGTGTGAGGCAACAGCGCTAACCACTGCACCACCACGCTGTCCGATTGGGAGACACATCATGCATTATTATAAAGATAGATTGAGCTAAAAGTTGACTAGCGTGACTCCCGTAGTGTAGCGTAACCCGACAGTAAACGTTAAATGCAATTAAATTAGAATTTCATTTGAAAGCTCAAAATGAACTGAGAACACAAGAAAAGTAAGTTGTTTGCAGATTTCAAGGATTTTGTGGGGTTGACTTAGTATTTTGTGGAAATGTGAAGTAATTTAGTACAATGTGCCCATGAAGAAGAAGAAAACTGTGGCCTCCATCTATATTGTTAGTGCATCATCAACGTCAAAGTATTAATTATATGAATATTTCAAGATATGAACATTAAGACGTATACAAAGCAATACTGGTAATCACGTAATAGGTGGGGAAAGATTGAGCAGATTGGCATGTAAGTGGAATGCGCCATAAATGAATACAATGTTGCCATTCTGACAGCCCCCCTTTCTAGTAGGAATTGTATATAAAGTGATTGCACTCTTTATTCCTTTTTAGGTATATGCAGAGTCTTGAGGAAATACTACAGTTTAAGAATAAAGCCGCTGATGAGAAAGTTATATACGAGTGAGTAACCTAAATTATCCGACATCCTTTCGATTGTATTTGAATTTGATTAAGTTTTTTTTTTTTTTTTTGCATATTAAATATTGAAATCACCTCGGCATCCCCAGTTTCACAGATGCTGTCATTAAGATCCGCAACAGACACAACCACGTCATCCCCACCATGGCCGAGGGGGTGGTGGAGTACAAAGAGGCCCACGGCATGGACCCGGTGACCAGCCAGAACGTGCAGTACTTCCTGGACCGTTTCTTCATGAGCCGCATCTCCATCCGGATGCTGCTGAACCAACATAGTGAGCATCAGAACTAGTAGACACTCGGGCGGCACGAGGTCACACCCCGGTATATTCACGAGGTCACGCCCCGGTATATTCACGAAGTCACGCCCCGGTATATTCACGAAGTCACGCCCCGGTATATTCACGAAGTCACATCCCGGTATATTCACGAGGTCACACCCCGGTATATTCACGAGGTCACGCCCCGGTATATTCACGAGGTCACGCCCCGGTATATTCACGAGGTCACGCCCCGGTGTATTCACGAGGTCACGCCCCGGTGTATTCACGAGGTCACGCCCCGGTGTATTCTCGAGGTCACATCCCGGTCTATTCACCAGGACATTTGGCAACGGGCATCAAAATTTCCCAACGCCGGCGTTTCAATACTATACACACCTTTAGTTATGCCCACAATTTGGTAAGCAGATCGGTTGTACGTATAAAAAAAATTATGCGATGTGTGTTGAGATGCTAAAACTTAGTAATCTGTATAAAATCATCACGTCCTTATGTTTTTTAAATTTGGTTACCGGAGCGGTTTTGGTATACCATGGAAGTGATGAACCATGGTGAAGCCATGGTGAAGAAAGGGACAAGTCAGCAAACACATGACTCTTTAAAAGAGGAGATATCGTGGATGAACGAGGTAAAAAGACTTTGGTGGGGTGGTGATGCTTGCGGCAAAGTCCAACTCATTTGGTAAATATTAGGACACTGGTAATTTATATAGATTACTAACTGTTTGGTGTCACCATACCTGTTTTATTAATATTTTAGGCGCAATATTAATCTGCTTGCCAAATTGTGGGAACAAGTGAACGTCTATATAGTAGTGAAAAGCTGGTGTCCACTTGTGCATGCACGGTGTAATCGATGGTGCGGCCCTAGCGGAGACCCTGCTGTCCTTGGATCGCTCATCTGCTTCTCCTCCCTCAGCTTTACTCTTTGGTGGGAAGGCTCCGGCAAACCCCGCCCACCCTAAACAGATTGGCAGTATTGACCCCAACTGCAAGGTCACAGAAGTGGTGAAGGGTAAGCCCCCCCCGTCATTATGTCCACATTTACTTCTGGGATGTGGAGCCCACTGTAGAATCTGCAGAAATCAAAGTTTTTAAGGGATTTTATGCCTCATATCACACTTGGTTCTGTGACTTGTCTTTCAGATGCGTACCAGAATGCTAGAACGTTATGTGACCTGTATTATAGGAACTCACCAGAGTTGAAGCTTGAAGAAATGAATGGTAAATATAAGTAGTAAGTCACTGACTTTTTTTTTTGAGCATTTTTTAAATTCTACCTTTTTAATTATCTGACCACTGATAAGGGGTCATATTGCACAAAATAAAATAAATTTTAAAATTAGCACCTTTTTGTACGTCACACACAACATGTATTATTAGAATGTTAAGCAGGGATTGTAAGCTTTAGTAAGTAAGTGCCTTAAATGGGGTGACTTACCCTACTGAAAGGTACAAGAGCATAACTGCTCTCTGGTCCTGATCCTTTTTCGTCTCCTCAGCGTTGAGATCTCGCGGCTCAGCATCGATGCGATCAAACGCATCCGTTTAAAAATGACCGGAAGGTTTTAAAGTACAGGCACTATGTAAGTGTGTCTGTTGTGTTCTTATGCGTCTGCAGCCAAAGAGCCTGGGACGCCCATTATGGTGGTGTATGTGCCTTCTCACCTGTACCACATGGCATTTGAGCTCATTAAGGTATGTGCCACGCTCCGCAATCTCCGCCATCTTGTTTCGGCAGTTTGTAGCGCCCCCTGGAATGGCTTGATGCGCAGCGGGGCGGTATGTGGATGACGCAGTGTGTTGGCCGGGTTTTTACCAGTAACGGCCTTAAGCGAACTGGTGAAAAGTTGTTTGTTTTGATGGTATAAATTGTGCAGCCCTTTGTTGGACACTTTGTGTTCTTGAAATGTGATTTATACATAAAATGTACTTGCTAATTAAGGGCATACAATTTCTCTATTCGTTAAATATTTTCTTCATCATTTTTCCAGTTGAATCAAATTACTTGTTTAAATATTGAAACAAAATGGTTTTTATTGATGTTCATTTTCGGTTTGTGTGTACTAACATGCTGCTTCGATTATGGGGAACCTTAACGCCGCTGATGATTGTAGATACAAATTGATGGCATGTGAAGGGATACGTTTGGGCAATTTTTTTTTTTTTTTTTGAAGGATTGCATACTCTTGCAATTCTTTTGCATACTCTCGCAATTCTTTTGCATACTCTCGCAATTCTTTTTGTGTTCCCTCACAGAATTTTGCATTCCCTCGCAAGAGAGACAGCTGACACGTTGATGCATTGACACATTAATACTGTATTTGTGCAACAGAATATTAGGAAGTTTGATAACACAACTTCATTTAATTCTAAAATTCTGTTTATTGGGGGGGGGGAGATGAATGAATCGAAATTAAATATTGGGGGGTGCATGTGCCCCCTGCCCTTTGCTTAAAAAGCCCCTGTGTGGCATTACATAGGAGCAATTGAAATGATGTCCCAGCTCATGATTGGAAAAAAAAATCATATTATTTCAGTCGGGACCAAACATAAATATCAAGGTGAATCGATGACTTGGTCCCATGTGTCCTCGCGACAGAGACAGAGCCCTGCAACAGTGTTTTTAACACTATAAAAAATATGTATAAAATTGGGGCAGCATAATTCCAACAGAGACCTTATGTAAAGTATATTGAGAGGAAAGTGGACTTTCAGATGAGGTGGATGTTACCCAAGTCAGACCTAAGATACATAGATGGAGAGATGATATCTTTAAA
This sequence comes from Pollimyrus isidori, assembly GCA_019775955.2. NCBI lineage: Eukaryota > Metazoa > Chordata > Actinopteri > Osteoglossiformes > Mormyridae > Pollimyrus > Pollimyrus isidori. The sequence continues at coordinate 32,366,268 of JABFDZ020000001.1, forward strand.
AACCCATATAAAATTGGGGCAGCATAAATTCTGTGGGATTGTTGCAGGAAATGAAGAGGGCTTTCTGCAAATATAAAATACATGGAGGTTCTTACACCCCTGTCTCTGGGTATTTTAGATGAAGTAAAAATCAGTTGGGTGATCCATTACCATTGGATCTGCTGGAATGCATGGCACAGGATTGTGAAGAGATGCATTAGTGTTAATCTCCAGCCCAGTCCGTTTAGGGGCTCAGTATAATGTAGCCTACGGTGGTAAGGTGTGCATTATATTCCATTAAACTCTTATGAACAGTTTTAAAGTTGTCACTAGGCCTGCATGGTATTTCAGAACCTTGGCATACCGGCGACAGAACGGTAGTCTAGCGTGTAAAAGTGTTTGTTCGGGCTTTTTCATATTTTACAGACCACTTCTCTGAACACAACATTTATTGTGGTGCATCTCAGCTTGTGCACCGGACATAAAATTTGTGACTTTGTTGAACGATATTACAGCCAGAAAACTGAATCTGAAATATAGAGCTAACTTTACTACGGTGTTTAGCTTCGCACGGCGTTAGCCGTCAGCTACAGGGAGAGAGACGTGTGTGGAAATGTTGGTTCGGACCAAAATGACTTGAAAGCCAACATTTCCAGACGTGTTTGTGACCAGTAACTGGAAACACCCAAGAAGCCTTTTGTGCTGCCTGCAAGAAGTGGTTCAAGCTGGGCAGGAGGGGTGTTGAGGTTGCATGTAGGCAGTGTTGGGCATTTCAGGGTCACAAGCTACAAATCCAGACCAGGATTTTGTTTTTACCAACCAGTTCAGCATAAGGAGTCATGGTCACAGAGTGTTCAGTTGCTGGGTAGAAACAAAATCATGGTCTGGATTTGTAGTTTCTGGACCTGAAATGCCCAACACTGCATGTAGGCCAATGTGTAAGTCAACTTATTTCTCTAGCGTCCCAAAGTGCCATTTCAGCCGTCCCAGTGAGTATGTACGACCCAGTGAGTACGCACGGCCCAGGTTATGAGCGACTGTGTCAACTGTTATTTATACAGTGATATTTATTGTATATGGAGGTAGACACTGTGGTGGAAGAAGATTTAGGGGCCTGGAGGAGAACAACATGATGGGACTGTGGTCAAGCCTTAACTTGTTTGTCTCTGTTCGTTTTTTTTTGGACGTCTTTGACAAAGCAGGAAACTGGAAACAAAGGTGGCAGGATTGAGGGGGCAGTGTGGATGTTCCAAGACAATTGGGAAAAACAGGAAAATGCTCGTTAGCTTTCGGGAACATGGTGACTCTTCTTGGAATGAGGCTGCGTCGCAGTTTCTGCATGGGAAAGGAGTAATATGCAATATCAGTGTCTAACCTGGCATCCATCCATCCATTTTCCAAACCGCTTATCCTACTGGGTCGCGGGGGGTCCGGAGCCTATCCCGGAAGCAACGG
>JABFDZ020000001.1:32419436-32430313 GCA_019775955.2 Pollimyrus isidori
GTCAGAAAATTGCACTAAATGTTGAAAAAGTGGCACGTAAAAAAATGTGTTGTAACTTTACAAACGGCGCCCCATATCTGTAATTTGTGTTGCAACTCTGACAGCGAGATAGGCCTACAGTAATAACTCATAGTTTTTCAGTATATCACATATTTCAATATACGTATCACAACTTCCAGGGTTTCTGAAGAAGCTTATTTCTATCATTTAAAAATGATATTTCAAAATGTTAACAATATGCAAAACAGCATAATGAAGTTCACCTTTCAGGTGTTTTCAGCTGCCATGCTTTCCGACAAATTAAAGTAATAAATGTATGGATTCGGTATTATTCTGAGTTAATACCATTTATACTGATACCGATACTAAAACACGGAATGCTGCATCTCTGACATTTAGTCTCGTGATGATACATTGAAGATGTCGCTTCCTTATAAACAAACCTCACGTGGACCACTTCGCTTCCTCAATGAAACTAGGACGTAAAATGGCAGACATGTTGGCTCTAGAGATATATCAAGCCCTTTACTCCCTATACTACAGCATTCTAAGATGGCGCATCCGTGTTTTTAGTTTCACGGTCATGAGTTCGCTGTTGGTCATGCGCAGTAAAGTTTTATTTATGAAACTGGATTGGGTTGTGTTTGTTTCCATGGGCAGTTTTTAACAAATCGTTTCACTTCACGGTTACATGTTGTTTATCGCTTTTAGGCAGGACAAAGACGTAAACTGAGAAACGTAAATGGGTACCGTTTCAAGCACGGAGAGCGAACGGGAGCCGCTCCTCGTTCCAAGTGTGCCGGAGACGAGCACACATACTTCGTACAGTCGTGTCTACGGAAGAAGATGGCTGATTCTCATTATATTTTCTCTTTTGGCATTTATGCAAGGAATAGTGTGGAATACTTGGGGTCCAATACAGAATTCGGCTAAACATGCTTTTGGATTTTCCGACATAGACATCGCTGTGTTGGTCTTGTGGGGTCCGATAGGCTTCATTCCATGGTTGCTGTTCATGTGGTTGATGGACAAGAAAGGTGAGTATTGTTTTGATGAGAGTCACTGAATGGTAGATATGGTAGATAGCCTACTGATTTTTGCGACAGGACCATGTTCCGGATATCCTGACATTACCGAATATTCCATACTGAATTATCAATATTAATCGCACTAAAAGTGGTAAAGTTATTGCTCTGAATATCATACATTAAGACGCCAATTAATTCTGTTGTCAGTGGTGTTCGCAGACTGCCGTGACATAACACGGGTTATACGAGTGCCTTTACGCATGCTAATACACATTTACATTTTTATTATATAATAATAATCCCTGAAGTAACCTATTCTCCTTCTCACACCACGACAAAGGAATCACATTTCACACAGACTGTTTGTAGATAATTTTTCTGAATGAATGGAGGAAGTAACATTTTTTTAAATAAAAAAATATATATTAAGGCATAGGTAACATATATGTCTTCTAATTAGCTAATTTGGCAAATCCAGAACAATACTAGGCGTTTTGTTGACGATAAAGTTTTTGCATTTAGGAAAGCCCACAGTACAGTCTCAGTCATTTAAAACTCAATATTAATCTGTTACTCACTGCTTAGTCAGTAACCTGGTTATGGCCATAGGTGTGAAACACGGTTTTTGATATGAAAAAAATGAATATTTTTGGTTTTAATTTGTTCTCTTAAATCCTGGTTTGATATTGAGTGACACTTAGACAAGTGTTTATCCGGAGCAAATATGTTAATTTTTTTTTGTAATGAAATAAATTAGACAAATATTTTATCTTTTCACTGCTATCAAAATTTATTATTTCTTTAAAGCTTAGTTTTGGCTGTAGTGCCAGGTTCGTAAAAACTTTTTTTGAAACAAGTGCCAATGAAAGAAGTCTTGCTCTTTATATCCTGGCATAGAAGGCCCCCCAGGTGTATTCCATGCTTTGGTAGGGCTGCAACTGTTATTTTTATAATGAAGTATTTTGTCTATTTTTATGATATATATCGCATAGTTGGATGAAGTATTTTGTTCAGTTGTAAGAAAAATTGAAAGAACTTATGCTAGCTCGGTCTTAACAAATAGTGGTTTTCATGTCACGAAAACCAAAATTTTATTACACAAATTTTCAGATTTGATCAAAGAATATATATTAAAGTGCATTCTGCTTCTATTTAGTACATTGACTGCCATATTGCATCTCTATATACTTCTATGGTAAACATTTAATTATTATTAATATTTTATTGATCCAATCGCCTTTTCCACCTCCCTCAACTTACTCTTTGTAGAGCAAGCTGTCCGTGAAGGGCAGCCACCTGTAGCAGCACCCAGGGAGGTTAAGGGTCTTGCTCAAGGACCTGCAGATGTGCTGAGGCTGGGTTTGAACCAGTGACCTTGTGACTATAAACACACAGGTTTAGCCCACTGAGCGACACGCTGCCCTACAAAGTTCAAAATAGTGCTGTAGTTCTCGAGACCGGTCTCAAGACCAGTTTTTTGTGGTCTCGGTCTTGTTTTGGTCTTGACACTATTTAATCTCGGTCTTGTCTTGGTCTCGAGCATAGCATTCTCGATGGGATGGGGGAAAAAAGAGAAAACAGCACATCCTCACAAAACAGTATCATTATTTATTACATGGCTCAGTTCAAATGCAAACAGTCAGTAGCATAGTTATAATTGGAATAAATTAGGTATTTTACATTCATTACTAAGCATGGTCTTGGAGGTGCAAGTCAATCTGGAGGCTCATTCGCTTCAATTCAAAGCAAAGGGTCATTTCATAGCCATATTCATAGCTTACCCGAGGTCTCTGTCCCTGGTATAAGACACTTAATATGAACATCTTTCTGGTACACCCCATCTCTTTCCCTTGACGAGGTCTGATAAAACGGTTATAGGAGAGGTTTGCAGAGAATATTATTTTCCATCAGGCCTCATAACTATGACAAATCTGAGAGATTTTAAATGAGAGGCATATTGACAAAATGATTGAAAAGATAAATTCATGTTATAATTTAACGACGAATGACACTTCACAGCAATGCCTTGTAATGCACAGTAATGTGATGTCAATTCTAGCCCTAGTCTGTTTTGGTCTTGGTCTTTGGTCTCGCCTTAGTGTGTCTTGGTCTTGGACTTAGTCTTGGTCCCCTCAAGTCTCGGCAGTGTCTTGGTCTTGATACCCTCTGGTCTCAGCAATGTCTTGGTCTCGGTTTAGGCGGTCTTGACTACAACACTAGTTCAAACGGAAAAGTTCAAAATACAAAAAGTGAACACATACATGGCACATGTTCAAATTACTTTCAGGAAAAGTCTTTGCCTGCTCTGCTGAATGAATAGTTGTCCATTAGAGCCTGCGGTTTACTGACAGAGAAAATTTAATTAAATTTATTCAGGTTCTTTAAATATAGACTTCAGATGATATTGATCTTCATCTTAATAATTATAATAGTAATAATAATATTTCAAATGGCCCCAACTAACGTGAAGTCTCTTGCTGGCTCAGCCAGACTATTAACACAGTCATGGAAATGCAGTGTAGTTCAGTGGTGTTCTAATGATATCACCGATAAGACATAAACAAACGAAAGCCTGCTTTTTATCCTTTTGCGCTCATTATTGAGTAAATGCTGATTCATACTTTGATAGCCTCGCTTCAAGTATAATCTCATATTTGATCCTATCATATTCCTCACTGATTTTGACTTGCATCAGGCCATTCCTTAATATTCTGTTTTTGTTGTTTTTACCAGTTCAAATCATTTCATTCAGTTCAGAACCAAGAGTAAATTTACAAATTTACAGAACAGTACTGCAGATACACCGTCAAATTTTTCTCAAAGAACTCATATCAGTATATATTATATCGTGGGCAGAATTAAATAAACTGCTCCATGACATCCATTGACAGGGCTTTTTGCAGCATGGCAACTCAACATTGAACCCATGGTTATGACTAATTTTAAAATATCAAATAGCAAAGGTGTGGAAACAACCGGCATAAACTGATTACAAACAATTAAGTTTGATTAGTATGTTTTATATTATATCCAGAAATACAGATCAATGTTTTTTTGGCTATATTTTATATATATATATATTCAGGTCTGTTCAAAATAATAGCAGTCCAACATCACTAACCTGATCAATCACTGTTTTTGGTAAAAATGACATTCCTTCATGGCAAATAATTTACTAGTAGGTGTAGTAGAGTAATGGAAAACCAACAGACTCAACAGTCTTGACATGCATGCTGCTGATTCTAATTGAGTCATTAATTGAAAGGGGCGTGTTCAAAATAGTAGCAGTGTGAAGTTCAATTAGTGAGTTAATTCGTAAGGAAGGCAGCAAATGTACATGCTGGATATAGTGCATTTCTTTCGGAAATTCTGATTAAAATGGGTCATTCCACACATTGTTCAGAAGAACAGCATACCTTGATTAAAAAGTTGATTGGAGAGGGGAAAATATATAAAGAAGTGCAGAAAATGATAGGTTGGTCAGTTAAAATGATGCAAATGCTTTAAAATGGCAACCAAAAACTACCATTCGAATCGATCGAAGAATAGCCAAAATGGCAAAGCCAATCATGAGCTCTAGGAAGATCAAAGAAGGTCTAAAGTTACCTGTCAAATTACAATCTGATGACGCCTTTGTGAAGCCAGGCTATCTGCAAGAAGCCCCCGCAAAGTCCCATTGCTGAAAAAAAGACACGTGCTGAAGAGGTTACAGTTTGCCAAAGAACATACTGACTGGCCTTAAGAGAAACGCCACCACATTTTGTGTGCTGATGGAGGCAAGATTGTTCTTTTTGGGTGTAGTGGCTGCAGACAGTTTGTCAGATGACGTCCAAACACTGAATTCAAGCCATAGTACACTGCGAAGACAGTGGAGCATGGTGTCGCAAGCATCATGATATGGGGATGTTTCTCATACTACGGTGGAGGGCCTATTTATTGCAAAAAAAGGGATCATGGATTAGTTTGAATAGCTCAAAATACTTGAAGAGATCATGTCACCTTATGCTGAGGAGGAAATGCCCTTGAAATGGGTGTTTCAACAAGACAACAACCTCAAACATACCAGTAAACCAGCGACATCTTGGTTCCAGACCAACAAGATTGACGTTATGGAGTGGCCAGCCCAATCCCCGGACCTTAATCCAATAGAAAACTTGTGGGGTAACACCAAAAATACTGTTTCTGAGGCAAAACCAAGAAATGCCAAAGAACTGTAGTATGTAGTCCAATCACCCTGGGCTGGAATACCTGTTCACAGGTGCCAGAAGTTGTTCAACTCCCTACAACACAGCTGTGCAGCAGTTCTGAGAAGCAGTGGTTATACAACTAAATATTAGTTGAATGATTCAAAATCTTGAAACATTTTTCAGTTCATACAGTGAATCTTTGAATTTGTAAAGAAGAATGTGGGCACTGCTATTTTTTTGAACAGCCTAATATTTCCTTCCCTTTCTGCAAAAGAATAACACAAATGTGAAGAATTTTCTTTTCTTTTAGACACACTGCTATTATTCTGAACATAACTGTACATCCATAATGTTTGGTGTTCTGCTACAGAGTACCAGAGTAACTGGCTGTTTTTCATCTGTGCAGGTTTGCGGTCATCCATGCTGCTATCAACTCTCCTCATGGTGGTAGGTTCAGGGATGCGGATCATTCCCCTTCAAGACCTGTACTTGAGAAGATGGTAAGCCTTTCATTAAGGCTGCTGTGGTGAGCGACACAAACAGTGACTAGATGGCATTCTTCTGGTAAATTTGAAAGTAACTTGACAGATGAAAGAGCTCATGCTTGCCCTGATCTTAGACATGTTAAAGTGATATTTATTTAACAACTACAGTGCAGCCATATAGAAGCATGGAGAGGTGCATAACACTACCAGAATATTCTGTTAAATTTGCAGTTTCATGACTGAAAAGATTAAATTCACCACAAGCCTGACAAAACATAAACGTAAAGAATGCAGGTTATTTTGTTTAATGCAGGAGCTGTGCACAATCGTTATTATTTTAATCTAAGTACAATGTTAAAATGTGCATAATCAAATTTTTTAAATGAAATTTAGAAAATGATGATGATATGGGATCATATATTTCATCACATTTAAAATAACTCAATAATCAAAGAAAATAACATTCTGGTTTGACCACCATTCATTTAAAATTGACACACTTTATAATATAAGAAAAACAAACATTTTGTACTGAGAATAATTATCTAATGGGCAGCACAATTGTGCATCATTCAGAAATGAATTGAGAATGTCCTTAAAAATACAGTTCAATCTGTGAATCTTTCGTTTGAAGCCAGGAATCAGAATTGCAATTTGACTTTGAAGCTAAGCAAGTAAAATTTTAAATGGTATTGAATTTATTACACATAGTGTAGGTGCAGCTTTAAGCAATACAGCTCAGTATTTCAATATTAAACAAGAATGTGTTAACATACACAACATTTACTGTTTCACCATTATAAATATGTCATGTTATTAAGAAAGAAAGAATAAAATACTTTTTTTTTTTCATTTTGTGCACCACGGTGTATCTTCTTGTAGGACAAGTTGAGTGTCCCTTCAACAGTCATTGCTGGTCTTGACTGTAGTGCCAAACCAAAGAAACTTCCCAAACTGTCTGCCTACGTCAAAAATCAAATTAGTCCCTCTCCAGTAACAAAGGCTTCACATGATGTCATTGCACCCGTTGAGAGAATCTTGAGTGTGGCAGGAAAAATTCTCAAGCTAGAATGTTGCAATGTGAATGACAAAATTTTCCATTACATTATGCTTTATGCTATGGTGCTAAGTTTGAACTGAGAGACGTGTTTTATTACACATAAGAAAATAAAGAGGAGCAGCCAATAAAATAAAGCAATTCTTCTATTTACTGTTATATTTTTATTTACTTCTAATGTTAAAAATTAATTGGTAATCAGCAAACAATAATGATTATACCCAGTTAATCTGGGGATACCTCATTTTACCAGCATTTTGGTGATAGAGTGCAGGTGATTCATAATGAGATACACGGGTGATCGATAGGAACCGGGCTTCTGATTGTTTCCCATGCTCTGTTTGTATATCAGCACATTTAATGTATGTGAGTGTAACCATGTATTTTGAAGATGGACTTTGGTTAATGAGTTTGGTTTGTGACTGATTGCCAGTTCGAGATCAACACAAATCTGTAGTGTTTAATGTGCATTATGTAGTTAGGGGTTGTGTTGTTGCTGAAATTTGGTTGATGTTTTCCACTGTTTTCTATTGTTATTGCGATAAAAACAATAGAGTGCTTTTTACCAACATCAGTACATATTTTTTGTGTATTTTTGATACAGGTTAATCAGTGGGAAGGACAAGCTTGAAAGCTGGAAATTTAATTTCTTAAAAATATACATGTGTACATCAAGATCTTAGCCAATAATTTATAATATGTGAAAGTTTGCGGACAGTCACAGGATGGGTGGCACTCCAAGAATATTATTATTATTATTATTCTTATTATTATTATTATTTGCAAGCTGTGTGACACCATGTAAAATAAGCTAACCAAAGGTGTTATACAGTACATGGATACTTTCTTTTCTGAATCCAGGCATGTAAAATAACCTCCAATAGCCTGGTGGCGCTGTTACTTCTTTTGAACCTGAAAGACTATAATAATTTAAGGTGTTTTTCCATATTCATTACATTATTTGCACTGTTCACGTGTTTTGAATCCACAATTGCACCTTCACTCTATTGCAATCAGCACCATTTTGCCTTTGGATTAGCATCATCTGGGCTCCTGTTTGGGTACTTCTGTGAGTCGGTTCTGTGTCGTCATTGTATTACTGTTAACATTTAATGTTTATATAATATACCTTTTTACATGTGTTGAGAGTCCTTTATGCTGTTGCGGTAGACTATATATTGTGAATAGTACATAGCTAGCCACAGTTGCTTTTGAAACATTTAAATCATTCAGAAGATTTTTTATTAAAAAAAAAATGATATAGGCTTTAGCATTTGTATAAGCTTGCTTTAGGCTTTTGCTCTGGTCATCATAAAAAACACCCCAAATTAGCCTGTTGGTAATACATTCGAATTAAATGGTTATTCTGGGTATTCTGAACGTAATATCCAAAGTTTCACTTACAGTTAAAAAGAAAATTTTGTAATTTTACCTGTTGACTTATGAGACAAGTAGAAAAAAGTTAAAATCCAGTTAAAAACTAAGAGTAATACTAGTGATATATTTAATTCATTAATTCTGTTAATCACACGCACGATGTTATAATATATTTTTCTGTTCTGCATACTTGTTGCTAGTAAGGCCATATAACTCCTGCTAACAATTAAGTGAATTAATACTGCTTCTTTGAAAGTTTGAGTCTTTCTCTAGTTGTCCAGGAAATTTCCTGGTAGTAAAGCTTACCTTGAATCGAGGTAATGGATCATGAATAGATCATATTTTAGCATAGGGAGATACATTTACTAATATGTTTGATGTTTATTTAAATGTCGGCTTTAAAATGAAATGAAAACTTGTTGATCTCTATAATGTAGGAGAGCATGATATGTCATCATAAATGTCCATTCTGAGGCATTTTTACTTGTATTTAGAAGAACTTCTGAGATCTCTACTGCTCAGGTTGACAGGTGACCACAGTAAATGTTATTTTTTTACTGCCAGCCACCGTGACATAATGGGACTTTATTTTAGAATAGTTTTATCTCTAGAGTTGAGAGCTAAAAGGTATTTTTATACAAGGTGTGGTGGCAGAGTAGGTATATTGTATGCATGCATGTAATGTGTGTGTGTATGTATATATATGTGTGTGTGTGTGTGTGTGTGCATATATATATATATATATATATATATATATATATATACACATCAGATAAGTATTTTTGGAGTGAAGGGTGCTTTGCCAAGTTAATTGATCTGTTTCTGTAGGTCTATTAACTTGATCAAATAAGCATCAGATCAGGGGGCAGAGTGGAATGGAAGTTTTCTGCGGGACTCTATCTTTCTTGCTGGCATTCTTTTTGCAGTATGGAGCATTTGTTTTCTTTTAGTATCTATACATTGCAAACTGTTTGTGGGACAGATGTTTTATGGGACGGTTTATGTAGATGGATGTGCGTGATCTTGTGAAGAAGTATCTGATTGTAAATTGTCAAATTAAATATTTCAACAGATTTTCACTACAGAAATTCTGGACCTGAATTTAATAGTGTGCCTTTTCATTAATGCTTATTTTTGTGTTCCTAATTTGCTTTGTTTATAGACTTTTTTGTGGAGCAGGGGTGGTCAGTTTTGTCCAGAAGGGGCTGTTGGGTATGGGGGTTTTCGTTGCAACTCCCTAATTAGTTTACTAATTTGAAGATGAATGATTGGATGAAGACTCTTCACACCTGGGTTTGAAAAGATAACCTAAATGTTATCCCAGAAACCTGCATACACACTAGCCCTTTGTGGAGAAATGCCCACCATTGTTCTAGAGATTTCTTATCCTTATTATTCTTGATTTTGAATTGTGCATTTCTTTTCTTCTTTTGCAGGTTAATTCATGGGGCACAGTTGTTGAATGGTCTAGCTGGACCGACTATAATGAGTGCAGGCCCTCTTCTCTCTACCACGTGGTTTGCACCAGACCAAAGAGCTACAGCCACAGCTGTTGCTTCTTTGGTTTGCTATCTAGGGTCAGCAGGTTCATTTCTAGTTGGTCCTCTCATAGTACCAGCACCCAATGATACCCAAGTAGTGGACAAAGGAATTGGCCAAGACATCAATCACATAAAGGACAGGATCCAACTTGTACTATATGCAGGTAAATATCTTGTGCCAGTACAGCCAGTATGAAGAAAAATCTGATGTAATTATCTCATAAAAGCATATTTCACAATGAAACACAGTCATCCACTCATCTTGCATACTGTTTATTGTGCATGATGACATTAAGCTTGGAGCTTATTTCAGGAAGCACAGGGCTATATTCAAACTCAGTATGCACTCAAGGGTAGGATTCAAGCCCACACCCTTCTAGATGTGTAGTCGCAGTGCAACCAATGGGGAAGCTCTGCTGTTTAGACCCTATGCCCATGACTGCAAAGTAGCCCATTCAAAGTCCATTGATGTCACTACTGACCCTGCAAGCAAGGCTCTTAACTCCATTGCTCCCTTTTCTATAAGGTCTCGTTCTTGTGTATTCCCAGAAAGAGGCTGCAGAAGGAATTGTTTGTGCTCTCTCTACCAATGACTTATACACAGAAAATGGTACTAAAAAGGAACATGGAAGATCAACAGGGTTTACAGCATTACTTTATCAGCAGCATAGGGGAGCAATGAAAATGAGTAATCTGTCAGTTTAGCATTGCAATAAAAAAAAAATAACTGAAGAGTTTTAGCATCTACTACATAAAGCTATGAAAGTTCATGTTTTAGAATCCTATGAAATCTTTATTGGAACAGTCTGATAATAGATTACCTGTGCAGTGTGAACTCTCAAGCAGTGTTATCTCTATTTGGTGTAATACATAGCTCTCTGCCTGATTGCTCTGTTTTTCGCACCTGCAGAGTTTGGTATGATCACAGTGCTGTTTGTGGCTGTGCTGCTTTACTTCCCGTCACGCCCCCCCGTGCCCCCCAGTGTGGCTGCTGCAAGTCAGAGGCTCAGCTACAGGAGCAGTATCTGCAGACTTCTCAGGTAAATTAATGGTTGTTCCCCCTATGGAGACCATTTAGTATACTCATAGTAGTATGGTGAATTATGGGATGTGTCAGAATATGTTTTGATTGATTGATTGATTGATTGACTTTATTAATCCCACAATGGGGAAATTTCTAAGAAACAGCAGCATTAGTAAAA
>JABFDZ020000001.1:32430526-32452955 GCA_019775955.2 Pollimyrus isidori
CGACTATGAGGTTCATAGTCGAATCAGATGTCTACGAATCGAATCGTCGAATCCTCGACTATTAGAAGTCAGCCCTAGATTTGATAAAGATCACTATCACGGTCACCTGCAAAGTACCTCCAGGCCATAACGCTGCCTCCTCTATCCTTCACAGTAGGAACCACATATGCAGACTTTTACCTATGTGTTTTAGAAATGCATGTGGGTTGAACCTTAATATTTCAACTTTTAAATGTAGCTCATTGCCCTGCACTGTCCTGTCTCACAATGCACTGCAGTTTGTCCTATTCACATATGTATACACAAAACGGACAAAATGTTTTGGGACACTTGGCCATCATTCCTACAGGAACTTTTACGATATCTCATTCTAAATCCATAGGCATCAATACGAAGTTGGTCTCCCCTGTGGTGCTGTAACAGCTGCCATTCTTCTGGGAAGACTTTCCACAAAATTGTGAAGTCAGTCTGTGGAAATTTTTGCCCATCGATCCAGAAGGGCATTTATAAGGTCAGACACTGATGTGGGATGTGAAGGCCTGGCTCGCAATCTCCATTCTAGTTCATCCCGAAGGTGTTTGATAGGGTTTAGGTCAGAGCTTTGTGTAGGTCCGCCAAGTTTTTCCATACCAAGCTTACCCAGCTATGTTTCTTTGGACCTTGTTTTGTGCACTGGGGCACGGTCATGCTAGAACAGAAAGGGCCTTCCCCAAACTTTTGCCACAAAGTCCGAAGCATTGAATTGTCCAACAAAAGTCTTAGTATGCTGAAGCATTCAGAGTGCCTTTCACTGGAACTAAGGGGCCTAGCCAAACTCCTTATCCCTCCTCTACCACACTTTACAGTTGGCAAATGCAGTCAGGCAGGTAATGTTCTGCTGGCATCAGCCAAAGCCAAATTTATCCATCAGACTGCCAGATGGAGAGGTATGATTCGTCACGCCACAGAACATGTGTCTTCTGTTCTAGAGTCCAGTGGCAGCGTGCTTTACACCACTCCCTCCAACGCTTGCCGTTGCGTTTGGTGATGTGTGGCTCGGCCATGGAAGCCCATTCCATGAAGATTAATGTTAGAAGTAGTTCAGAACTCTGCAGTTCGAAACACCCATCACCCAGATCGGCTGGTTACCAATGCCTGCAAGGAAGTGGATAAAGGAGTCGGCAGGAAGTCATGAAGGCAAAGAACCTGGGCCAAATAGTTTTTGTCTGTAATATTGTACTCACAACTTCTCCAATAACAAGACACGGATCACAAAACTAGACTGCTGTACCTGATGTGTAAGACCTGCTGAACATGAAGAAAATGGATTTCTAGGGCTGGTGATAAGGAGGGAATGAAGGGGATGGAAGTGAAAAGACAACTCCATGAGGTGGGAAAAACTTCTACATGGACAAGTGAGACTGCATACTGCAGCATTTGGAGGAGCATCTTTGGCTATTAACTGGCTGTTTATTTAGTGGTACAGTGATACTGGAAGGGGGCCAATAAGCTGGATGTATGATACCACAGATTTGACTCTCTGACACTGTCACTCTGACAGAATCTGACACTGTCTCCGCTCACCAGGTGAGAAGATTGCACATAGGGCTGCACACAAGACTGCTGGGTCTTTGGGAATCAACTCATAACCATGGTGCTCACCATCCAGCTCTGTAGCATTCTTTATAAACTGCTTATCCTTTTCCTGGAAGATTTCCTGCATAGTTTCCATGCCAAGGAGAGGGTGTTCTCCTTCATGGACACTACACCAGTTGATCTTGTATTATACATCATTTACAGCTTTTAGTCTTTGGATACTCTGGACCTGCTGTAGTTTGCTGACTAGTCACAGTTGAATTCCACTCTCATATGCAGTCTTAGCAGAGCCTAATACCACCAGGAAAACACTGGCACCATATTAAGGGTTATGTTTTTTGCTTTCTCCAGTGTCTTCAACACCAACCTGCTTCTCCACCTTGGCGACAAGCTTGGATTTGGAAGTAAATCTGTGCCATCACAATTTGAATTTTACATGCCACTGAAATTCTAACATTGAATATTTATGCATTGGAAATATGCATCATAAATTCAATGGTCCAAATTCACGTGCAAAAATACGAGGTTAAAAATACAAGTGACACATCCGGGACACCAAGGCTAAGCAATCGAATCTGTGGCTGCGTTCGACTTGGGCTTGGTCTGCAGCTTGACATGACGAGCATCTGGCTGCGGCTGCAGGGGTGGAGTATAAACTGCGGACAACTTCTTCCTTCCTGTGTCAGTTGGGGGACCAACACCAGCTCAGGCAGTTCCTCTATACTAAACTGGACTTTTTGGAAGCAGTGGCAGAGAAGAGACTGATAGTGAAACTAAGTCTGTCAACAGCCCTGAATGCCCTTTGCACAACACTCAGTCCCGAATCAACCTTAGCCATCAGTTCATTGTGCTGTGGTGCTTTAAGAGGCACTACTGGGAATGTTATCTGTTATCAGATTATGCAGCACTTTCTCCACCTTGATGAAATGATTTTGCTTTTCTTTTCAGCAATGTGCGCTTCCTCATGATCGCATTGGCGTACTCGGTGCCTACAGGAGTGGCGGCTGGCTGGTCTGGAGTTCTGGACATGGTGCTCACCCCTGCCAAAGTCAGCCAGGTAATAATTAGAAACACTGCACTGAACCCAATATACCTGCCATATGTGATTTTTTTATGTACAATTTGGAGATATTATGTGTTCACATAAATTCATCATGTATAAATTCATCTTTCTTAATATAGGAGGTAAGTACTGAATTGTTGAATTGCAAATTATTTAAAAAATCACATCAATTATAAAGTACATTAAAGAATGACACATTGGATTTAAACTGCTGCTTATTAGTGCGAAAAGGGTCGCCGTTGAGCTGCTCAAAGGGAATACCAATCATTTAATTGGGATTTCAGTGAATGTATGTGTATTACGGTGGAACCTCCATACCCACTGAATCGGTATCAGCAGTTTCAATAATCCATGTTTTCCCATGACCCAGAAATATTAAGAAGAGGGTGAATACAGGAAACAAGCAATTCAATTCCACATTAAAGTAAAAATGTTGTGTACAAGATGTTTTTCATTGCTGCATTGTCCATTGAGCATTAAGCAAAAATGTCAGACTCCTGTTTATTCAAGAGAAAGAGTGAGACCACATTCACATGACTTATTACAGTATATTGTTAAAATAGTTTTATTAATAATTATAGTTGTTGATATCTTATTGTGTGTGTACAATCTAGTGGTCAACCATAACTGAAAATGAGTGCATAGGTTGGAAATGGGGAGAGATTATACCTATTACAACAAATGTGCTTTTCATATGATTTATTTACAAATATTGACTGGTGACAATTTGCTCAGATGTGGATATTGCCAGATAAACAGACAAAACACCTCTACCTAAAAATGAAACCTGTTCAGCTAAAAAAATATTCTCAGACAGTACACTAGACCTAACTCCATAAATAGCCCAAAACCAAAGACAAAAAGTTTAAAATAGACCATAGCATCCACGTCCAACAGTCCAAATGAAAAATGAGAACTAAAGTAAGAAATATAATATCTAATTTGCAAATATTTGCTAGAGTAAACAAAACCAAAGAAGAGTCTAAGCAAAAAAATCATTGTCAGAAAACAAGTCCAGGTCAATAAAACCAGTGAATATCTGGGCAGCAATGAACAAAGATATGAAGTGGATCCATGGCCCGGAGTTGAACTTAATGTGATGACACATGACCTAAAACAGGGTGGCAATACACAGTACAAACAGCTACACACCATAATGTGTAATTTATAAATTGATTTTTGTCCGAAGTATGCATGTACATCAAACACAAGTTATGTATGGTGCTTGCTGCTATTCGCGGTAGGTCTTGGGATACAAGGTGAGAACCATAAAACAATCACCAATTGATGTTTTTCCCAGGTGGATGCTGGCTGGATTGGGTTCTGGTCCATTGTTGGAGGATGTGTGTTTGGAGTGGCAATGGCTAGGTAAGCAGCAATTAATGTTGCTGTGTGCTGTTAATTACTATTTATGCTGTGCTGAAATTGGGGCAATGCCACACAACAATTGTTGGACAATCTCACATATCAGATTTGTATTTTGTAGTAAACTTTGCCCCTTTAGGACCATAATGATCAAAAAAAAAAAAAAGTTTTAATTGAACTACAATGGTAAATACAATTTAATAACCAGCAGTATGCCATTTAATATTAATTTGACCCTATAAATCATACTTTGCATTTGTTGTCCCAGGTTTGCAGACTCCATCCGGGGCATGTTGAAGCTCATACTGTTGCTGATGCTGGCTGGTGCCTCCTTAGCCTCAACTTGGTTCACCCTAACCTGCTTAACCCGGGTGACTCATCTCCCCTCCACTGCAGGTGGGTACTTCCCTAAGAGATGCAGACATTGCCTGAATGGAAATGTACACACACTGACTTCCGGACAGTACTCTAATTAGAGTAAACTGGAAGAAGGTTGCATAAAAGAGACATAAAAAATGTCTGATATTCCAGTGTTTCATTGAGGTTTGTAATTTCATGTCTGGATGTGTCAGTGTAGTGAAAGTGAATGGCCTATAATTTCTTGCTTGAACAAAATAGGAATTACTTCATATCAAGGCAGTAATTTTCTTCATGTCAAACACTAATTTTCTGGTCATACTAAAAACGTCCATGTTTTTGCTGGACGGTTTGCAGAATGATAGCCCTGTTTTTAAGTTATTCCTTCACGATTGTTGTGTGTTTTGGGTCATTTTTTTTATTGATATTTATTGTAAGCATACATGCAGACTGAAGGAAAGTCCCGCCACAGGATTCACTTGTATTTGGATCCACTCTGTTGTCCGACATGGCATTAAGAGCCCCAGTTCTTCCACTAATCCCATACTATAATGCTGCCCACTGGTTGATTCATGGTACTTGTTTGGTCCCGATCAGATCAAAGGGTTAAGTTCTTTCTGATCATAAAATAGTCATCCATTTGGTCTAAGGATGTCTCCTGTGATTTCTGGAAAACTGATGAGAGACAGTCTTCCAGAGACATGTGTAGTGCTGGAAAAAATGCCAGTTTCTGAACTGTTTTCCATCTCAGGCAATAGGCTTTGTAACTGAAATGATACTTTTGGTCATTAAACTTATAGTTACCCTCTCGTGTGATTTTGCTTCATTTTGACAGGTGTTAGGATTATGGTTTTGCCATATAATGTTTGACTTTGTCACTGTGGACTTATCTGTACTCCTGTCAAACTTGGGCATCTGCAAGACTACTGTTATATTGATTAATACATTTCACTGTCCTTACTCTGTAAATATAACTGTTTTCTTAACTTCAGTAACTCTTTTTCTCACAGCCACTCTATATACTTCCTGCATCCTGGTGGGCATTTTTATCAACAGTAGTGTACCAATCTTCTTTGAGATCTTCATTGAGACAGTTTACCCTGTGCCTGAGGGCATCACATGTGGTGTGGTCACTTTTCTCAGTAATCTTTTCACTGGCCTCCTGCTATTTTTCCTCACTTTCTACACTACAGGTAAGGGTCAGCATTCAAGTTTCATAACAGTGTTAATGTTAACTTCCATTCTGAATTTTGACATTTGAGTCAGAGTTAAGTAACCACTCAGTTTGTTTTTCTGTTTTCCGGCTGTTATAATCTTTAATTGGTATTCTGAAAATTTGAGGATTGAGGCTGAAAAATTTCAGTTGAATTTTACAAAATATTATTACCATGGTTCTCTCATGATTAAAGATTTTGCTTTTTTATTTAAAAAGTAGAATATTTCTTTTTATGTATGTTACACAATGTTTTTGCCATTTTCCATTGAAAATTTCCTCCAATATATTGTGATTTTTAAAGAATGACTGCATTTCCTTAAGCACATGAAGAGAATATGTTTTATGAAGTGAACGTGTTGTATGAAATGTATGCTTTGCCATATATTTGATGAATTCTGCAGTGGTAAAATATGACTCCAGCTGAGTGGTAAATTGCTGACACAAGCAGTAATGTTACAGTTATTTGTTACTAAATTGCCACTTTATGTTTTTGTCATCAAAGTAATACACATTACTCACTGTGGTGGACTTTTATTTTTACAGATCTGTCATGGCTGAACTGGTGTCTAACGGGGTCCTGTGTTTTCAGCCTCATCCTCATCCTCTTTTTCAGAGAATCCTACGACAGACTATATCTGGATGTCTTTGTCTCTGTCTGAATGATACCCACTATCAGTGGGATGACAGTGATTAAACTCCTTGCTCCAAATTGCACAATAAAAAATCTGAGGAAAATAAGTAGGAATAATATATCCCTTTTATTAAAATGATTTTATTGGTTTCTTTCTAGTATTGGTAATTAAATTATTAAATAATATGAAAGAATGATGATTATATGTGTTTTAGTAAGAACCACAACCAACCAGAGGTCCTTAAATTAAGGGTAGGAAATTTTCAGTTGATTGTTATGTCAGCACACTCAAGTTTTCAAGTTTACTGCAATGCACTGGCTTTCTTTTTTATGCCAAGGGACTGTTTTTTTATTTTAAGAACATTGTTACATTTAGGAGGTTTTGTAGCAGGCACAGTGTCTTGTGGAAATCCTTCAAATTGCCTAAATCCTTTGAATCTTTTGAGTTTTTTTTAAAGTTACTTTCAGCTTACCCAGTGTTTCTTGGGTGGCATTGTTGAACATTATTTTTAATGTTTAATGTGTACAGATCTTTTGTGATCATTGAAGAAAATGTCTAGACCTAGATTTTGTGATCTGTATTATATGTTCTGTTTGGAATATTCTGTGTATAATTCTGAAAGTAATTTCAGATATTTTAACCATTCTTACTATTGTACATGTTTACATTTACTTTAGTGAGCAACACACTAAGACAGGGAATAATATTTAATAAAGCATGTTATTTGACTGCCCACTGGAATGACACTTGCTGTTCTGGGGGGAGTGGAGGGGCAATCAAGGTTTATCTTCTGTTTAAAAAAAAAATAATAATGTCAAACGTCTTTCATCCATCAATACTGAGGAATCAATGATAGCATTGAAAATATTGGAATGTATACATTTTTAAAATACCCTTCATTCTGGAGCTTCTGGTATTGTTGCTATTTTTTAACATAATTATTGCTTTTTTGTCACCTGCACATTCATGCTGTGAATCTCCTGTTCCACCACAACCCAAGGGGGCTCAGTAGTATTAAGACCTGGTAACTGGAAAGGCCAGTTAAGCAGACTGAACTCATTTTCCTATTTATGGAAACAAGTTGTGATGACACATGCTTTGTAATATGGTACATTATCTTGTTGAAAATAGCCAATAAATGGGTAAACTCTGGCCATATGGAGATGCAGATAGTCAGCAACAATAAAATTGATTGGTAATAGGGTGCCCAGTGTAAGCCAAGAAAACAATTGTTACACCGCCTACAGCCTAGACTGTTGACATAAGGCAGACTGAGTCTCTGGATTCATGCTGTTTATTCCAAATTGTGACCTGCCTTAGTATACATGGAGATTTATCAGATCTGGCAATATTTTATCAGTATTCCAATGTTTTTCCGGTTTCAGTGAGACTGTACCCACTGTAGCTTTGTTTCATGTGTTTAGCTCACAGGAGATGTGGTTTTCTGCTGTTTTAGTCCATCCAACTCAAGGTTCAAAGAATTGTTTATTCAGAGATGCTTTTCTGCTCACCGTTGTTGTAAAGAGTGGTTATTTGAGCTGCTGTAACTTTTCTGTCATCTTCAACCATTCTCCTTTGACCTTTCTCATTAACGAGGCATTTCTGCCCACAAAACTGCCATTCACTTCATGTTTTCTATCATTGATAGCATTCAGTGTGAACTCTAGATTCTGTTGTGTATTCAAATCCTGGGTGATCCACAATAAAACCGCACTGTCAGGCACCAGCAGTATAGATCACATTTTTTTATTTAGATGTTTGATCTGACCATTAAGTGAACCTCGTGGCATCTTGCTAGCATCATAAGGAACTGTGGCATTTTGTTCTCACCAACCTTAAAAACATGTGTGCTATTGATTCACCTTAGCGTGATTTTTATTTTATGGCTCCATGTTACCATGTTCACATTTGTTCACAATCCACCTGCATTCTGCTTTAACTATTTTTAAAATCTACTGATCAGATGTTGTAAAAGGTATTCTAGATATCTTTCCAGCTAAAATTTTATTGATGTGTCATATCCATCTATAGATTTATGGCTGAAGTACAGAAGTTTTGTACTGGTATTTAAGAGGAAAATTCATTTCACATATCTTTCACATTGAATTATATGATGCAGCTGTGTAATGTATTTAGGTGTCCAAGCATGCAGTGCCCTATTTGCTAGGATTCTCTTATTATTCTTATTTTTTTTTCTTATTGTTCTTCTTTTGGACTAAAACAATATGGGGAGCAGAGTTGATAACATGTATAAACACAATTTGGTGGAGTGGTGGAGATTGCAGAATACCCCCATTACTCAGGCAAGCAGAATCTTACCTATTGACCTGATGGTGGCGCCATAGCGCATCGTTTTACATTTTCGCCGATATCTCCGGAACCTTGAATGACACAAACAAAATTCTTTTTTTCCTCAAAACAATCCCTGGCTCATGTAAAAAAAGATTGCAATCGAGACTATGAAGCTCTGCCTACTTAGATTTTTTTTTACTAATTTGCATAATGCGAAAAGTCTACATTTCTTGTCCTAGACCATTCATCCGAATCACACAAAATTTTAATTGTAGGCCTACCATTTTGAGACCATACAGACAAAAAGTTGTTTATACGCTTTTGATCATGCAAATTGTTCTGATGCTACCGACAGGAATTTCTTACATGTAGTCTTTTTGTACTTAATTACCAATTTCTTATTCACAGAACATCCAGTTCTAACCAAACTTGCTATGTGTGGTTGATACAACATTTGAAAACCAAAATAATAACCCAAAAGGGGTAACTCAAAATAGCTTATAACTCAGAAACACGTGGACACAGAAAGATGATACTATGTATACATATTCATGGCCAGATATTGCACCTCATCATTTAATAATAATCATAATCGATACTTTATTGATCCTTGTGAGGAAATTGTCTTTATGCCTCCCTCAACTTGCTCTTTGGAGAGTAAGCTGTCTGTGAAGGGCAGCCACCTGTAGCGGCGACCAGGGAGCTGGGGGTTAAGGGCCTTGCTCAAGGACCTGCAGACATGCTGAGGCTGGGTTTGAACCGACAACCTTGTGATTACAGGCACACAGGCATAGCCCACTGTAAAAGTTCATACACTCATTAAGCATAGCTGATAATAGCCAATCAAATTTCAGGAAGCTATGATTGCTGTTGTATGTAACCTAGAATAATGAAATTTCCTCATCTGTTCAGGGCTGCAAAGAGACAATGGGCAGCGTAATTGTTGTGCTACAGTGCCATGTTTTACATTTCAGTCCATTTTTTTCTGAACTGTGGGTAATAGAAAGCAAATTCTCTTTTCTTCAAATTCCTTGGCTTCAGGGAAAATGTGCAAAATATACTTTTTTGAACCTTTCATGTGATTCACACAAAATTTGTGGCACCATCTTGACCCCATTTAGACAAATATACAATTCATATCTTGTGTATTCTCATCAAACTTGCTTTGTCTAGATGGTGTGATACTGTAATTCAACCATTGAACATAAAATATATAATGTAACATAAAAATGTTGGGCCTGGCTGGACATAGCCCGAAACAGGTACGCAGGATTGTCCCCAGGTAGGTCCACCACCCGCAAGGGGAACGTCAGGGGTTCAGTGCTTTGTGGATCGGATGGCAGCCAAGGGAGGCCCTGGTGGTCCAATCCCCGGCTGACAAAACTGGCCTTCAAGGCAAGGAATGTCACCTCACTAGTGGGGAAGGAGGGAAGAGAAGGAAGGAGCCTGAGCTTGTGTAAAAGAGGGGCTGGACGCTCTTTTCTTCTGGAGATGCAGCTTGGGAGTTTGCCTATCCAGTCTACATGTGTTTTGCGGATTTGGAAAAGGCTTATGACCGGGTTCCCCAAGGTTCTCTGTGCGGGGTGCTTCGGGAGTATGGTGTCCCTGTATCAATGGAGCAGAAGCTTTGTCCACATTGCCGGTAATAAGTCGGACGTGTTCCCAGTGTGGGTTGGGCTCCGCCAAGGTTGCCTTTTGTCATCGGTCCTGTGTATAATATTTATAAACAAGATTTCTAGGCACAGCCAGGGTGTTGAGAGTGTCCAGTTTGGTGGCCTCAAGATTGCCTTGCTGCTTTTTGCAGAAGATGTTGTCCTGTAGTCTTCATCTGCTGGGGATCTTCAGTGTGCTCTGGGAAAGTTTACAGCCGAGTATGAAGCGACGGAGATGAGGATTAACACTTCCAAGTCAGAGACCATGATTCTTAGCCAGAAACAAGTGTATTGCCCTCTTCAGGTCAGAGAAGACGTACTGCCTCAATTGGAGGAGTTCAAGTATCTCTTATTCACAAGTGAGGGTAGATGAGATTGGGAGCTGGATAGATGAATCGGAGCGGCGTCTACAGTTTTGTAGGTGCTTAACCGGTTCGTCGTGGTTAAAAAGAACTGAGCCAGAAAGCAAAGCTCTCTATCTATGGTCATGAGCTATAGGTAATGTCCGAAAGAATGAAATTGCGAATACAGGCGGCCAAAATGAGGTTTCTCCGCAGAGATGGGGTGAGAAGTTTGGATATCCGGGAGAGTCTCAGAGTAGAACAGCTGCTTCACCACATTGAGAGGAGCCAATTGAGGTGGTGTGAATATCTGATGCGGATACCTCCTGGACGGCTACCCAGAGAGGTTTTCCAAGTACAGTACAGGCCATAAAGTGAAGTGCATGGTCTCAGTTTTCCAGCTGAAATATTTCTAGACTAAAAAGTTGATTTCAGTGGTACCAGTAAGCTTCTACATTCCATATCCTCAATTGAAGCAGTAACAATATAAGCAACTATCGGTAGGTTTTAAAAAAAATATATATATATATCAGGGAAAGCAAAGTTTGAAAATGCATTTGGATGGCAGTTCGATGTTTTGCTCATTAATGCGTACCACTTAATTTATCCACTTATCATTACAGACTGTTTGGATTATTTTAACCGGTGGACAAAATCTGGAAGCTGGTGGTTTGTGTCCAGGTTCTGTGAGATAATAAACAGACAAACATGGCTAGACTACAGTGACTTCAGATAACCCTTCTGACCACACTCTACTGAGAAGACTGCTCCAATAACAGCAAGCGGTGCAGTTTTTGGTTCCTGTATGGTCGGGGTCTGTGAGAGCTGAAGCCTGACCCATTACACATCATTCACCTATTCTGACAAATAATAGGCAAGCAAAGTGTTTGTTACTGTGAAATGAACTATACAAGCAAAAAAAACAAGTAAACTAAATTAGAAGTCTTCAAGATGGCTGTATTATGTTATGTTATAAAAGTTTTACATACTGCCCATGGCATTATTCCAGTCTCAGACAGAAAAATAAAAAATAGTTTTTAAATCGTTTTAAAATGGCCTAAAAAAGAAACCCAAAACATCATTATGTTTCACTTACCCTAAGTGGCAGTAATTGACATTGTGGAATAGCTTGCTTGCCTGAAAACATGCAAGATATTGTTTCACTCTGTCTTCATATCATGACTGATGGCTCATTACTTTGCTATCTGTTTGTTGTGCATGTTTACTGAAGTGACATACAATTGAAAAACGTGGAGCAGTTGAGGTTAAAGACCTAGCTCAAAGGCCCAATGGTGAAATCATTATTCCGATCACAGTCCAAACCTGCAGACCCGCAGTACACATTTAAAACATATATCTGACTTCTAATTATAGCACTTAGCACAATCAGCTGACAGTCCTCTGTATCTGGCCCCCTAAAGTATCAAAAGAAAACACAACTAAGTATAATTGTAGAAAAGTAGTGGGCTAATAATTTTACACTGCATGTAAAATTAAAATACTAACAGGTAGGTGCTATAAATAAAATTATGCTTTCTATTTTTTCATGAACAAATACATACATACAGACGCATACACACACAGACACACATACAAATGTTTGTATTCACATCTTTGTGGGGATCATCCATTCATATCTATGGGAAACACCCCACTGCGAACTATGACAACCTTAACCCCTACTCAACCCTAAACTTAACCATAAGTAACCAAACAAAATACAAGACCTTTGGTATTTTTAGGTTTTTGATTGCAGTCACTGATTTTCATAAAATCGAGTTTCCTCTTGTGGGTACCAAAAAGGTGGTCCCCACAACATTTTAATAAAAGGATTTATGCTTATATATAATTACCCCTCCCTCTCTCCCTCAAACACACACAAATAAACTCCTGCATGTAAGTCAATCCATGTTTTATTAATCTTTGCCATATTATCATCTGAAGAAACATAAGTACTATGAATATTAATTATGTGTACTATCTGAATAATGGATGAGTACAAAAGGACAAAGCGGTTTAGTGTTATAATGAAGAAAATACAAAATATAATATGTTACATTCCCTGGTGGTAATGGCTAACTTCCTAGTATGTAAGCATGTCTAAATTTTAACCAGGGCATAAACAAACATGGGCTGAACCAATACAGCTTTCTGGCCCAGCCATTCATTGCACAACCACTAACAATGTGGTTCTTTATAATCCAGCTTGTTCTGACTTGTATGTTTGACAAATATAAATGCACAACAACACTGTAAGTCCTTTTTAAACTGTATGTTTGTTTTGTATATCTTGGATATATGTCTTATGTAGCTACATGAATTGTATTAAATGTAATGTATTGTGTATATTATGTTTTAAATTACATTTCAATTTGCTTATTATTTATTTAGACTTATTTGCTTTTAAAAGTCAAATCAACAAAACCCAATCAAATAATTATGATAATTTAGCAATTACTAAATATGTAGATGATTCTACTCTCTATTAGTGATATCAAAGAATTTAATACCTTTTAGTAAAAACCAGTATTGAATACGGCCCAATTGTTACTGCAGTGTAGCTACATTTTGATTAATAATGTAACAAATATTTCTGTAATTTGAAAACAAATTGCTGTGTAATGACTATAAATTTAATAACAATAAAATAATGCAACAACAACTTCCTTGGTGTTTTCCCACTGCTTATTTCTTTCAGTGATCAGGTCTTCTCAATCACACCAAAACTGCAAGAGGATGTGGAGCTACTCAAGAATGTATCCAGCACGCATGAGGTGATTCATCAGCCATCTTTTTTGTCCACCTATTAGTCCATTCAATTTAATTTAATTATGTTTTTATAGCACTGTTGTGATAAACCTCTTTTCTGAGCATCTAATATTCTGAGTCTTTATTATCTGGGACACCAAAACATTTTCATTTGATTTTGTTGCCATACAGTGCATTATAATAAATGATAGTATTATATTAATATTGCTACAATGTAATACAGATAGTAAGCCATATTCTATATGTTGTTCTACTAGACAGTACTATGGCAGCCAGCCTCACCCGATCAAATCACAATCAATGCCGAAGTTCACCTGTTCATTCCTGCTTCCAGTCAAAAGCCCATCATAAAACTGCTACAAGGATATGGCATCACATACAGGTGATTTTTTTCCCTTTTAAAACACCCATATTTATTCATTCTTATATATATATCTTCCACAACTGTTTCTTTTAAATGTAAATTCAAACTACATATGAAGCTTGTAAGCTCTATTCATCTCTCAATTTCTGAATGAATCCTGAAAATAGAACTAGAAATTTCCTTAAAAATAATTTTATTTATGCGTTTTTTCAGGGTTTTGCTAGCAAACCCTCAAGAGCTGATTGAGGCACAGAAAAGAAACTATTCCACAGACCCCAGGAGCAGCACATCTTATTATGAAAGATACCATCCCTTGGAGGATGTAAGAACATATTTTCCTGTGAAATATTTGTATTTAAGCTGTATCTTGGTAAAATCATTACTCTCTGTGTTGTGTTATGAATTTGCTTTCAAAATTAATGATATTCAACCAAGATGCGTCTCCTCAACAGATTTATCACTGGATCAATAAAACAAGTCGAGAATATTCAGAAAGGTTACAGGTCATACTAATCGGATCATCTTTTGAGAAACAACCTCTTTTTGTTCTAAAGGTAAAATTCTTCTCCGATATCTTTTAAGATAAAGCATGCAGAAATACTCATGATAAAATGTCAAAATAAATTTCCATGCTGTGTTTTAGTTTTTCACCTAAGCTATCCAGATGAAATGTCATGTGATAGTATTAGATTATACAGTGAGAAGCAAAACATTGGGACACGAAAGGTAAAATTGGTTATTTTTATTATATATATTCATAAAAATGAATTCCCAGTCAAGATATTAACATGAGGATAAAGTTCAATGCAACCTTTATTACTAGGCAGTATTTTCCATGCAGTAATAAGCATATGTGAAATATGTCATTTGTTTCATTTCCTAAATCTACCCAATTTAGACTGAGCTTCACTATTGGGACAAAAGATTGGCAGGTAATACTGATTGGTGTTCAATGTTCCCTTAACTGTGAATACACAGAAGAGCTGTGTGGGGTTGTGCAGGGTTGGTTGTAGTCATTGGGAGCTTGAATTTGAGGTTACAAACAAGATGAAAACAAGAGAGTTCACCATAATAGAAAAACATGCAGTTTTGAAAATGAACTGAAAGGCATATACCAGTCAGAACCATTGCAGAACAACTGGGCAAGTCTACAGCAGCTAATGACAAAAGGATTGTTAGAGCTGTGAAGAAAAACCCCAAAATAACATCCAAATAAATAAAATATGGACTACAAAGTGCAGGGGTGAATGTGTCACTTTTGACCATTCGCGGAAGTATTCAAGAGAAGAAAAACAGAAGCTGAAAGATGGAAATCCCCCATCAGCCAGAAAGGAGAGACTAGAATTCACAAAGTACAGTGGTACCTTGATTCTCAAACTTAATCCGTTCCGGACTCCGGATCGAATCCTAAAAAGCTTGAGTTGTGATTGAATTTTTCCCATAAGAAATAATGGAAAACCAATTAATTTGCTCCCGGCCTCCCAAAATTATATCTAAATGTTTTTTTTTTTAACATTTAAACACAAAACGAACAGGATAAAAGGAGAAGAGCATTTTTTTCTTAATGGCTTCCAAAACGATAAAGATCTTATCCCAACATTACCCCTGTCCTGCGCCGATTGTCCGCTCCTATTGTGTGTCACACCCCCTCGTTAACCTCGTGTGGGATCCCCATGTGATCAGCTGTTTCTGGTTGTTGTGATTAGTCCTGTGTATTAAGTCTGCGTTTAAGTTTCCCCAGTCCTGTCATTGCGCACGTTTGACTTGCTTACAGCGCTGACTTAAAGGTAATGCACTACGGTTAGATGCATTGCGACCTTTCACCCGGCTGCACAAACTGGAACCGCCTCCGTGACGACACACCTTTGCCCTTATTGGCTGAAGAGTTTAGTTACACGCATGATGTTTGTATCCAGGCAGTTCCAATGTGTAATCTGCTATTTCTCACGAATATCACATAAAGCAGTGAGAACTGGTTTTCAGTTAATGTACCTGGTTAAAAAAAAAAGTTTAATAGTACATGAAAGTTAGTGGTTTATTTATTGTTAGTTATGTAATGTTTCCCTGCTTTATTTGGCTAATCGTCCAGTCTGTGAAGAAGGCATTCAAGTAAAAGTTGCATTGTAGTATGACTCATTTCCTGGCCTGTATAATTTATATTAGATTAGCGTTCATGGTTCGACTTATGATATTCAGATGGAGTTCTAGGTCAAACAGGTTTGTTCGACTTTCAAGAAATTTGAGTTAAAGTGAGATCGATAACCAAGGTACCACTGTATTACAAAAACAATCAGACGAGCTTTGGAACAATGTTTCATGTTTATCAAAGTGATAGGAAGGGAAAAATTCAAAGAAAGGGACTGCAAATGACCTAGCAACAGAATGAATTCTGAGGTTTATAGAAACAAAACCAAAACTCAATGAGTGGAAGCTCATAATGCAGCAAGACAATGACCCAAAATGTACTATATTAACCAAGGAGTTCACCAGGAAGAAAATGTGGAAAGTTATAGACCGGCCAACAAAAGCATGGCAGAGTATTTCAGTGATGTCAGCGGGTCACAGACATGAGGCAGTTATTTCCTGTAAAGGACCAAATACTAACTTTGGAAAACTTAATTTTGCTTTAAATTTGTATGTCCTAATACTTTTGCTCATCATAAATTGGAGGAAAAAAACAAGACAAATGCATACACATGAAAGCATTGAGATGGGTAATTAAAACAACTGTAAAATTTTGTGATAACAATGTACCTTAAAAAAGTGGGATCTCAAACTTGTGTGGGGTATGCCACAGTAAATTGAGCCCACAGCCTGTGAGATTTGCAGCTCTCAGCCATGAGATAGCAAAAAATGTAAGTCATCAGTAAACCATGAGACTTGAAACCTACAAATGACAATTTTCCATGCCTGTTTTATTGTTTTGTTTCCATGTTATATTGTTTGGTTTATGCTGCATGCAAAACATTGTTCAGAACAAAAAGCTGGCATTCTCTACTTCAGTTTTGTGCTGATTATTTGACATCTCACGACAATATAACAAAATTAACCAATTTTAGTACAGTCTCCTAATATGCATATCTTTTAAAGGTTATAAAATGGATTATCTATCTATCTATCTATCTACGTTTGGTGACACTCTACTTGAGGGGCCATCGGTACCTCCGTATCTCTGTTACTGTTCAAGTACAAATTATGAGCAAACATAGTGGCTCCAAGGAACACATTAACTGTTATGACAAATTAATGATGAACAAACATGGGATATAACTAACACTTTCTATCAGTTTCACCAAACTGTTCTCCGGCCATTACTCCAGTAAATGGTCATATTGCTGCAGGAAACACAGGGGACACCCTTAATGGGGTGATAAAAAACACACAAAATTCCAATATAATTGTTGCTTTTATTTATATACACTTTTTCCTCAGCTGTCCGGTAAAGGACCTCAACCCAAGAAAGCTATTTGGATGGACTGTGGCATTCATGCCAGAGAGTGGATATCCCCTGCATTCTGCATGTGGTTTGTTCAATATGTTAGTAGCATATGTATATGTGTCAAGCTGTTATATTTTATGTCCTTCTTAGTGCATGTTAGCACTGACAAATCATTTAAAAATAGAGTTACCAGAGTTATAACTACACAATTTTGTCGGGAGATATTGTTCCCATACTAAAATATATATTTCCTATTCCTTCTTTTCTGTTCCACAGTCTGTCATGAATTATAATCAACATTCTGACATCACTGAAATCCTTGATAAAATGGATATCTATGTCCTACCAGTTATGAATCCCGATGGCTATAAATACTCATGGATAGAGGTAAGGGGTTCAAATAACAAAAAAAGCTAAAATGGTTTGAGAACAGGTGTTTTTTTTGAGTTGGACATACTTCATGTATAACATATATATTTTAGTATATATTTCGCAACTTTACTTTTAGAGTCCATGTTCAGTACCATACAACAATATTCAATTTCATAGTATGTTTGTGAACATTTCCATAAATTAAATTATACATATGACTGAAAATTACTTTTTTTTAAAAATGAACATATTCCTGATAGAAATTTCTTCAGTATTTCAGGAATTTACTCAATCTGTATATTTCATACATGCAGTTTTTTTCTAACCATAATTGAGAGCACTGAATTTTCATTGGTCAGAACCGAATGTGGAGAAAGAATCGTTCCAAAAATGTAGACAACGCCTGTGTAGGGACAGACCTCAACAGAAACTTTGATGCAAACTGGTGCAGTAAGTGTTGTTACTAAAAGCAATATACTATTAAAGGTCTTTATTTATATGTATGTTTGTTTATTAGTTTAATTATAAAGAATGATAATGTGGTAAAGTACAGCGATAAATAATGTAAGTAATTAGGAGGTTATCACTGTATTTTTATGCTTGTATTATCAAAATTATAACAAACAGGACGAAGTTGAATAAAGTAACTGGTATCAGGAATATAATGTGGCTGTGGTTTGACCTTCTATTACGGCTGATCATACAGCTAAGGGATCATCGGATAACCCCTGTGATGAGACATACTGCGGTAGATTTCCAGAGTCAGAACCAGAAGCGGCAGCTGTCTCTAACTTCATACGGAGCAGAAAGGATCTGGTGAAGCTGTACCTCTCCATCCATTCATACTCACAGATGCTGATCTTTCCATATTCATATTCCTATCAAGAGGCCCCCAATCACCAAGAACTCGTAGGTCATTTAATCTGGTTAATTAAAGATGTTCTTTGTCAATTTATAATATGCCTGATATCGTACTAATATGTGATAAATGTTTCTAAATGATTTGCTTTTTACTTTCAGTATGAGATTGCACGGGAAGCAGCAATGAAAATCAAAATACATTACAAAAACAATTACAAGTTTGGGGCTGGAGCAAAATCTTTCTGTAAGTTACTCTTCCTCAATAATAAATAACTTAAAATATTTCAGATATATTCAGGCATATTGTTACTTTTATCAAAATAATGCTTAATACTGGAATAAATAACAAGCATCGATCTCTTCCTTTGAATGTTCAGATCTTGCTCCAGGTGGTTCTGATGACTGGGCATATAATCTTGGGATTGATTACTCTTTCACGTTTGAGCTTCAAGACAATGGCCGCTATGGATTTCTTCTCCCCCCGTCACATATTTCGAAGGCTTGCGGTGAAGCTCTTACAGCAGTGAAGAGCATTGCCCTCAATGTCATCAAGAAAAGGCGCTTCAGCTAAAGCTCCTCACAAAAATTCTGAATTATTGAAATGCTGTCATATTCTTAATATTATACTATACTGGCAAAGTCCTTCTACATGTGAGAGGGATATGATGTTGACAACAACCATTGAAATTATTTTTTCAGTATCTTAAAATAGGAAATAAATCATAAGCTATACTCCTGTATCAGAGTGTATGTTGTCTGCAGATTTTCCCACTGTGGTTTCCTTCGGTGTAGTATATAGATGAACTGATGTTTATAAATTTTACTAATCACAAGTCAGTGTAAATTTTGTCAAAATTACTGAGGGACTAACCCAGGGGTGGGCAATCTTATCTGCAAAGGGCCGGTGTATATGCAGGTTTTCACTGCAACTCCATAATTAGATTACTAATTAGAGAACTGATTGGCTGAAGAGTCCTCACACCTGGGTTTGAACAGCTGACCTACAGGTTATCCCAAAGACCTGCATACACACCGGCCCTTTGCGGATAAAATTGCCCACCTCTGGACTAACCAATATCACACTCACAAAAAATGACAAAAATATGCAGCAGCATTTTAAACCCAACATGTTGCTGTTTTGTCAATATATGTTCAGCATTTCCTACATATGCAAGTCGCTTCCAGACAGAAAAATTTAGAACAATACATAGTTTCTAAGGCTGTGAGTACACTATGAGCTACTTCAGGTTTTACAAACTACTTTAAATCTGAAAGTTCGATTCTTCTTGTGCTTTTACTGGTTTGTTTCCTTGATTAAAAGACTCACCCAGCTGTTTCACCTTAACAATTTTGACACATGCATGATTATTGGAGACTGACTAATCGGCACAAAGCAAGAACTCGGTGCTAAAGTGAAATTCGGGTCTTTTTTTAATTGAAATGGTAGTTTACAAACCCCGACTTTGCTAATAGTGTGCTCTCTGACATGGATTAGGTTAGGGGAGGGAAATCTTATCCGCAATTGCAGGTGTGTATGCAGGCTTTCGCTGCAACTCCCTAATTAGAGGACTGATTGGCTGAAGAGTCCTCACGCCTGGGTTTTGGTTATCCCAAAAACCTGCATAGACCCCTAGATGAGATGATCACTCTACCCGAGTTTTACAGTTAACCAAACCAGCTTGCGAGCATTTTAGGATCGCTGCAGTAGTCTCCAGCCATTGTTACAGTGAGAGCTATTTTTACACAAAAATCTAGCAAACTATCGCGTCGCGACGGTAAATCCTGTCTATCTGGGGTTCCCCTTTCAACCCCTGGATTACTGTAAATTCCTATAGCAACAAACGCGCGCATTTTAATTTCTGGAAAGAAATATCCCTATTTTGTGGTAATGCTGAGTGTAATTGCTAAATCCGCTTTCTGTGTAAAAAAAAACCGCTGATAAATTTGTAAACAAACAAACAACCAGAGTTTGGTGGTAACAGAAAAAGATACTTTTCTTTCAAGAAAATACTTTGCGCATACAAAAATCGAAGCTACGCGTACCTACTTACGTTTTGTGACATCAACTTCATGCGACACGCAGATGAAGGACCAGTGCTGGTCGTGCTGCACGTCGACGCAGCGTTTTGTTCTGCGAAAATGTGAATTGCGATTCGGCGTTAGACGTCTTATTCCTACGGAGTACTTTGGTATTTTTGCACCTATCCCCCGCAGTTTATCGTTTGATCTACGACGATCTCTAAGATGTCTGTCACGGAAATGTTCAGCAACATTCAGGTTTTCCTATGTGCAGATCAAGATATTCGAGAGGTAACTAATGGAGTGAATTGGAGTCTAGGTAGTTAGCATGTATGAATTGTATGCATCATTCATTTGCTTTATACGTGTCTTTTACGTGCGTGACTGTATACAGGACGAATAGAATTATTCCAAGAGCTGTAAAGATAATGACTAAGAAAATGATCAGTTTCGTTAATCTAGATACGAATTTAACACGTTTCATTAACTTCTGCCTTTCCTCAGGATATTAGGAAAGTCGTCCAAACTCTCGAACAGACTGCAAGGGAGATTTTAACTGTGCTTCAGAGTGTCCATCAACCATCTGGGTTCAAAGAAAGTAAATTCAGTTTTCTATACTTTTCTAAATAGTGAGACTAGAGTACACTGATCAAATCCACATGTCACAGCCATCTGTATAGTGTCTTTGTGTAATTATAATTCCTTATTTTTCCTATCGTACCAGTTCCAAGCAAATGCTTAAGGGCTCGGGAGTTGTTTTGCACAATAAGGGATCATATCGGAGACTTGAAGACAAAGTTCCCCGTGGAGCAGTACTACAGGTTATTTTGATTTGTCTGACTACTACTATAATAAATTAATAAATGTAGTGTTAGAGTTCAGTGAATCCATTTTTACATTCTTATATTTCATGAGACCAACATATGAAATAATGTGATAACCAAATTAAATGACTTGGCTGTTTTTTATTCTTCTTTGAGGTCAGTTAATTTTGAGGCATTTAATCTGCTGTATGTAATCTCTTTTTCATACAGATTCCATGAGCACTGGAGATTTGTCTTGCAGCGTGTTACATTTCTGGCAGCATTTGTAGTTTACCTGGAGAGTGAATCCCTGGTCACACGAGAGGAGGTGGTACAGATTCTTGGAAGTATGTACTTGTAATGCCTGTGCATTCTTTCCCAGTCTGGACTTGATTCTTTGAGAGATTAAACCATATGATTTGTTTCCTCTTGATCCACTCTGCAGTTGAAGTGGACAGAGAAAAAGGCTTTCATCTGGATGTTGAAGATTACTTAGCTGGGGTGCTCATCATGGCCAGTGAACTTGTGAGAGTCCACGCATTCTTTATGTCTTGTGTAATTGTGATGCATTTCTAAGTTTATGAATTTTTGGTAGTACTGCAGTAATTACTAAAAAAATGATTAATTCATAAACAGTTAAAGCATAACACACAAGCATCCATTATAAACACAAAGGGTTTCATGTCAGGAATGCCAGTTTTATTGTACAAATTTGCACTATATATTTTTTTAAAGTGCCACTCCTGTTCAGTGCATTAACTTTAATATTGCACATATTTATATCTATCTTTATGTACACCCACACACATATACATACTGCTAAGGGTAAATTATTGAAGTTCAAAATGTAAAAAAAGTTTCAACTTGAAATCATTCGTAGTGTGAGTTTGGTTTTACAATGCTTGCATTATACAGTATTTTCTTTTAATCTGATGCTTAAATGCTCCCAAACTTTTGATGGTTTCTCCTGTTTTCTGCCGGTAGTATCTTTTGCTCTCCCCCGTTTTCATTTTCCTCTTGGTGCTACAGTTGATGTTATCCATGGATTGCTGTAGTCTGTGTATGAGTTTATAAAGTGTGAACAACCTGCCTTGAGGATTTTTATCAATCAAATAATTCTAATTGCTTGAGGTATTATTTTAGCCATTCAGTATTGAATTTAATTCATTTTCTCTATGCCTGTAGATTGGAGTCCTAAGCCTTTTTTTTTTTTTTTTTTTTTTTTTTAAAATATTCATAATTTTTCATTAATTTTTTTTTAATATTTAAGTAATTAAATTAAAATAAAAAAAAAAAAGTAAAATTTTTT
>JABFDZ020000001.1:32453055-32464415 GCA_019775955.2 Pollimyrus isidori
GTTTTATTTTAGCCATTCATTTTTTCATTTAATTCATTTTATCTATGCCAGTATTTGGGTGTCCAAATCCTTTTTTTTTTTTTTTTTTTTTTTTTTTACAAGATTCCTAATTTTTCCTTCATGTATTGTGAATATTTAAGTAATTAACTTAAAATACAAAAATAAAAGTACAATTGTTTTGTGTGATATTTGCTTAAACATTTTAGGGATTTAAAGAATTTGTGAATTTAAAGTCGGGGAACAATCTAACCTTAATGATATGCAAGATGCCTCATTTTTACATTTGTCACCTAAAGTTTCATGCACCCCTCCCTACTTTCAGTCTAGGTTAGCAGTGAACAGTGTAACAGCAGGGGACTACAGCCGGCCTCTGCGCATCTCTAACTTCATCAACGAGCTGGACTCTGGCTTTCGGATGTTAAACCTGAAGAATGATCCACTGCGGAAGCGTTATGATGGTCTCAAGTATGATGTGAAGAAGATTGAGGAGGTTGTGTATGATCTGTCCATCCGTGGTCTCACCAAGGAGCAAGAGGCTGTTACAGACCAGTAGTTTACTGGACAGTGGGTTAGTTTAATCATAAGCAGCTTCTGTTGGAAGAAGAATGAAAGTTCAGTATTTCTAATGCAGGTCTGGCATTATTTTGACTAAAATTGTTGGAAAGCGGTTATTTGAAAAATTTCAAGTCGTTTTTGCTTTATTGATCAAACCTATGGAATGAATGACATTACATTGGAGAGGTTACCTTGTGTAAAGTTAGTAGATAATGAAAAAATTTTATAGGCTTCACATCTTTTGTAATTGATTAGATCGCTCTATACAAATATTGGCATCAAGTCACTCAGCACCCTGTTATCTAATTTCAGATGTTACTTAATAGTTGACTTGGAAAATGCTCTTCATTTTCTGTTTTAAGATTCAATCATTTTGTCCTCTACACATACTTTGAAATGTCATATAAGTGGCAGTGGAATGTAAAACTATGTGAAAACTTTTCCTGTGTTGTTGCCTTTATTGTTGTAATGATTTGATGCTAAAACTTTTTTTAAATCAGTGTCAAACAAACATTAGATGCCTGCAAAGAAAGAGCAGGCAGGCACCCACTCCAGATGTAAGACCCATTTTTTGTAGCACTTGTCTGTTTTTGGTTATTTTTTTCATGCATGAATCTGTTGTTGACTAATTGTTAGTTCATGGTACGTTAGGTCTCATTTTGGTAAGCATAGCCAATCTATGCAACAGTAAAAACAAAATTAAAATGTTTAATTGGGGGTGGAAGTTCCTAAATTTCCTTATCGATATGTATGTGGTGGTGGCCTGGAGCATATCCCAGGTTCAGGTACACTAGATCAGGATTAGGTAACCCCAATCCTGGAGTGCCGGTATCCAGTAGATTTTCTGTCCTACCTGATGAGTTATTTGCTCTGCCTGAGATCAGATGTGGTTCTTTAGAAATTGGTTATGATGGAAAACCTGCTGGACACTGGCACTCAAGGATCAGGTTAGCTGTCCCTACTTTGGACCATCGTGCTCACACAATATGGACATTATAGAGACAATGTTATACTAATTGATGGTGTAGTGACAAGCCATTCATTAAATTAGTAAAAGCATCACATTAGACATAGGGAATTACAATAAGGGGAGGTCTGTGGTAGTGGTGAAGTGAGTTAAGTGATCTGATCTGGTGTGCGGTTTACTGGTCAATGTACAATACATCCCTATCCTCATCTATGGGCAATTACTTAAATTTAAGTTTCTTTCTTGTTGGACTCACTCTCTAGACAGGGGGAGGAGTCTGGAGGAACCTAACAAATAGCATGACTACTCATACAAATTCTGAGGAATCACCTCAGCTACTTTGGGCATCTTATAAGAATGCCACCTAGACCCTCTCTAAAGGGGCTATTCCGAGCACGTCCCACTGGGTGGATGCTACTGGGAAGACCCAGGATAAACTTGAGGACATGAATCTTGGGAACATCTGCACCTGACCCAAAAATGAGTTAGTCTGTGGTCATTGGAAATAAACGACGTCTGGCATTACCTGCTCGGTAGGCAGCCACCACTGGCCCAGCCATCACCAGGAAACTGGTAGGACTGTTAGAAGAGATCGGTATACTTTTTGTGTGTGATTGTGATTATTTTCTTTGCAGAAATCAATCAGAATCAACAGGATAACCATATCCTGAAACATATTCCAAGCCAGTTATGAAGTGAGAGAGAAAAACCACAGAACCAGAAGCTGACCCCACACCATGATGACACAACTCACCATCACACCAGATTTATGCCTGTTGCTCTGGGAAGAACTAGCCTTTATTTAAACACAGCATACCATCAACTGTTGTTTTCATCTCATGTGATTGGACAAAGAAATTTTCACATAGAGTGTCACATAGCAATCAATTAAATTTTGTGCTTCCCAAAAAACTTTAAAAACTAATTTATCAAGATGTGAAACATGAGATGTGTTCATGTATTAAGAGGTTATCTCTCTCAGCTTCTGTGTCAACAAGCAACAGGACACCAATAAAATAAACACTACTTACAATTTGTCTTACTGTATTTCTGAAATATTAAGAGAAAATTATATCCAACAAAATAAACACAATCTTTTCCCTGCAATCAAAGGGCAGTCTACTTCTCAGTGTTACCCAGGATTAACTCCAAGGAGACAGATTAAACTAAAAATGAAATACAATATCTGAGAATGCAAACAAAAAGAACAATACATATATACACATATGATTATCAGCATCCACTTCCAGCTCTCAAAATTCGTGGTCTGAAGATGTTTCCCCAAACTTCATCCACCATGGTCTGCGAGACACCTGAAGCATTGTAGAGTGCGACTGCCTGGCCAAGGAGGCCACTGGAACAGACCTGCTGAAGTAGGCATCTACATCTAATCCTAAAATGTTTCTCAGAGGAGGAGCACCTGAAAAACACAAAGTAAAGAAATGGCTACTTGTTTCTAACTAAATGTGTATGATTCTTTTTGTAATTATAAGCCGAAACATCAAACCACTGAACTATGGGGAATCTTACTCATCAGTAGCTCAATGTCTGTGTTAACTTGAGCCAGAAGAACTTGTCTGTGCTGCTCAGCTCTCTGCTCCTTATCCTTCTTCATCAGGTTTTGCAGCAGCAGCTCCTGTGTCCTCAGATGAAGCTCCCTGCAGCTCTCCATTGAGACCAGATTAGACTAGCAGGTATAAATGAAAGGTTAGTAGATCCTGTCTGTGAGCATTGGAAGTATAAAACATTATTTAAATGTAGTAAATACACATTGAAGCGGGTGACCAAAGCATTTTAGGGTAAATTATTTTTTTTCAATGCACTACCATGATATTTGCTTTTGTAAACAAAAGATTTAAGTAGTATTTCTACAGTAGAGAATACTAGTAAATATTTCACTTTGGCCCATTTATATTTACAAACAGAAAAACACAAGGCAAAGTTATAATTACATACGATATCAAAACTATAAAATAAGCAAGAGTGTACCGCTTGTCCTCCCTTACAGGATGAAGTGTGATGTATTCTTTGACTTCTTTTGTTAGGTCTGTTCTCATAGTGTCAGTCAAATGCCTAGTTACCCTCCATGGAGAGAGCTGCTGCCTCATAGCCCTCCTCTGCTTCAGAAAACCCAGTACCTATAGCATATCACAATATTGTGAGAACAGCAACTTTACATAGCCTTTCAGACCATCAGACACTTCAGTGTTTAGTATTTGCCTATATTGGGCATAAATTTTTCAAGGAGCAATAAAACCTCTTGTTTTTACATTTGTTGTCTTTGTACATTTATAATTAAATATATGGTTTAAATTATTTTATAATAGTTGGATTATGATTTTTTTAAAAATGTATTGTACGTAGCGCTCCAACTCTTTATTTTTATGTTAGATTCCAATCTCAAAATTAAATCATTCTGATTGAAAGAATCGATATTTTAATATCGATCCACACATCCCTAGGGGTTCTAGCCCTGCTTCCTCCTGACCCCATCAAAGTGTCCTTGGGCAAGACGCTGAACCCCGAATTGCTCCCGGTGTGCAGGTTGGCACCTTGCATGGCAGCCTCCGCCACCGGTGTGTGAATGTGTGTATGGATGGGTGAATGTGAGACATGAACTGTAAAGCGCTTTGAGTACTCGGAAGAGTAGAAAAGCGCTATATAAATGCAGTCCATTTATCATTTACCATCCCTACTAGCCTATCTTTTGATAACAAGAGGTATGTTAAATTGTTTGCAGCTGTTCAAGTTACTTATATTTATGTTGGTTTTTCCTTGTTTTTTTAAGGTTTAATAATAAGCCTCTTGAATTACATTAAGGGTACATAAAGGTTAGAATTGTCACCTCACACCTCTGGGACCTGGGTTCAAATCTCTGCTTGGATTCCAAGTGTGTGGAGAATTGCATGTTCTCCCTGCGTCGTCATGAGGTTTCCTCTAGGTACTTTGGTTACCCTCTCACGGTTAATTGGAGCTACCAAATTACCCATAGATGTGAATGGTATGTGAGTGTGCCTTGCCATGGGTTGGTGCCCCATACTAGGTTGTTCCCTGGCTCCAAACCCCCACGACCCTGAATAGGACAAGCAGTTACAGAAAATGGGTGGCATTATATTAAACTTTGGCTAATAAGATATTTTAGCTTGATTTATAGACCGATCTGTATACAATTAATATCCAATATGAATTCAGTTGAAAAATGAACAATAAGCTGAGTTTTCTTTATTCCTGTAATTAACTTAAATTGGATGATGCTATTGCCATGTTTTCAAAATTCATTTTGGTTTTCCTGAAGTACTGAATGAAATGGTTGTTAAAATGTTTAAGCTTTTAGACTTGGCTGTATCCAATATGAAAGTATGTAAAATCTACATGTCAAATTTCAAGAGAATCAAAAATGGTTATGCATTTGTTGAATTAAAATCTAATGACCCCAAGAAAACTCTGGAGATATAAGAATGCTTATGTAGGTTCATCATCTGAGGAAAATGAGACATTACTCATTGCTAAAATTGGAAAAAAAAAAAAAAAAAAGAGTAACACTGAGCATCAGTCATAGAATACATGAAGCACGGAAGGAGGAGCATCCTATTATAGGGGTCTTTCTCTGTAACTGCTAGTGAAAACCTGCTGGCCAGTTTTGGAAGACTAAAATCGCGACAGAGGTTTACCTTTCAAAATGACAATGATCTGAAGCACACTTCCAGAGTTAATTGCCCTACTTTGGTACAGTGAAGATACCATACATCACCTGGACTGAAAACATGTGACGTAACTTGAACAGCACATACTGTACCAGCCCACCAAGTGGTTTTCAGTTGTTAGCTAAAAGAATATCAATCTAAAATGGCACGTAAACCTTCTATATGCATTGTTCGGGGGAAATACTCATGAGAGAATTCTTCTTAAGAATTACAACTCCTCTTCAATACTACCATTTTATAGATTATTTAACTAACATTAGGTAAACTAGAATGTCACATGGAGATTTTTTAATGAAAGTAACACTAACAAATGTAGTAAACGATATACCGCTCTCTGTATGGTGACTGCAGCTTTGGACTTCTTCAATGCTTGTTTCTGCTGCTGAAAGTTTTTCCTCTCTCTGTATCCTCTCCATACCTTCTGTATATTTATTGCAGCTCTGTGCTCCACTTCACATAGATACCTGTCCATCTGGTCTGTGGAAAACACTAATGTTATGCAGAGGCAACTAAGAAATATGACACGTTCCAAACATAGACTATTTAAAATATTCACATTTCAGAATAAGGTAATCAATACAGTCAACTCTAAAATATGGGAAAATATAGACATATAAAACAAGAAATACAAAATGTTTGCAAAAACCCTTTATCTATTAAAAATCAGTCCCACAAGAAAATAGTTTTATTTTGAGAATAGTATATTCTCTCCGGGAACAAATCAGGCTTAATTGTTGGCGATCCCTAAAAAAATACCTTAAACCAAACCAAAGGAATTTTTTATCTTTAGTGAAAAATAAACTTTTTAATACTCTTGTTATCGAAAAGCTCCTTTCTTGTCTATGACCATTTTCCGTTTCCTTTGGGTACAAATATGAAGTTGTAGACATACTTTTGCCATCTATCAACATGGGTATATTCCAAAGAGCTTTCAATTCAGTTGTGATTGAAGGTTGTTGATCTGCACAAATTAGGCAAAAAGATTCAAATGAAGGTATCATAGTTGCGGTACTTGAGTCTGGAGTAAGATTTGAGTACAGTTTCAAGTTCATCTATCTATATATTCTGTCTTGTCACTCATTCAGATGAATTTTGACATTTGAAACTCAAAAAACCTTTCAACATCCATATGAGTTCATACAATACCCCATCCATAGCATAACCCATCAAAAGGCTCTTCCATGACACCTCCTTCAGTCAGAAAACCAACACCACTCCAAGCTCCCTGCATTATAGAAGAAGGTTCTTGTGTAGTTCCCTGTACATGAAATGAGCCCTTAAATAATTTCATTAGGTTCTTATTTTGTTAATAGTTGCTGTGTAGTAGTGTATTGTTGTGGTGTTCCCACTCAAATATTCTTACACTTGTTCTATGGAATATATGTTGAGAGCATAATCATTATGATATTGATATTATCAAAGTATCAAAGTTATATACTATATAGTATACTAAATACTCATGATGTAATCATTACAACGTAATCATTATAACTTAGTAATCACAATGCAATCAACTGAGGATGTATCTGCACCTTATGTTAGCCTCAAAGTTTCTCTTAACTATTCTATATTAGACATGGGGCCTGTACTATGAAGGGGGTTTATCTAAATCAGATTTAACCCGGAGTCAATTTGCGAATGCAGGTTTGACAAAACTAGATTGTCTGAATCGGTGCTAATCAGTACTACGACGCCAGTTAAGAAGTAGATTTTTTTAGGGTTATTAGGAATTTAAATCAACGCTGCAAAGAAAGTCCAATACCACTGCAGCCAACAAAAGCAGGCAGGCTTGTTGGCAATGTATTGTGTAAATGTGTCAGTACATTTTCATGGTCATGAAACGTGGTCTATAATATCTCACCACCGATTATTAGACTATGGAGTGTTGTCTGACAAGAACTGAAATATTGTTAATAAATACAGAGGCTCACCGATACGACACAATTGAGAAGTAAGCCTATTATTTGCTGTTAGGTAATGTAATGCTCCCTAAAGTTCCATTACTTTGATGTTGCACATAATGTAAACCTAATATTAACAATAACTTAACCAAGCCTATTTCAAATGCAACAGTAACGGAAAGCATACGTGGCAGCAAGTCAAGAAGACATATGAAAACATCATGTCAAGAGGTAGGGCTATGTATTTTTATTTGTACTCATTATGAAAGATTTGTTGTGTCTAGACTCCATACACTTAATAGTGTGTTTCTATGTTTTACAGCTAATAAGAAAAAGGTGTCTGTTCATATTACACTTAATACAAGGTGAGCCATTGTTTCAAACAAATGATTTACAACAGGACAAAACGACTAGGAATCTGTCAAATTATTCCATGCAATACTATCAAAATCGTACATCAGTCATATTGAATATGTTACAGAAGAAGCTAGCAAATTCCAAATCACCTCCTCATTCTTCTCATAGGAGAATATGGTTTTGTTTTATATACTTCTTCTCACATGACAATTCTTATTACTTCTGAGAGAAAGTCTATGAACATGGAACTGTGAGACAAGACATTTCCTGGTAATAACTTGAGAGTAGTTACAAGTACAGCATGCTGATAATTCTCATGTGACTCCAATAAGTGAAGAGAAGGTGAACCTAAAGGTACATGTGTGGTCACTAGCCCATATATCAGATTTAAAAGCATGAGAACTTTAATGCCAGGAAAAGATTTGCAATTCACATAATTGCACTCATGCTCTCCCAGTGGTGCACTAATTGGGATGTGTGTGCAGTCGAAGATTCTTATGACCCTTGAGAATCCTATGAGAAATTGTGTTCAGTTTCCCTATGATAATAGAATATTTTAATGCTGTGATTTACCTGATTTACGATGTCTGACATAGAGTTAGCTGAGCATCTCGAGCAGCTTATACCAAAGAAAAATGCTGTGTCCGTTGTTTGGACACATTATGGCTTTAATCATAACGACACCGAACAAACAGAGGTCAGATGTAAACACTGCGGAGAAAGCTACCAAAACGTCATGGAATGAATGCATTCAAAGTTGGATGTTAAGGGGATCTGTTCACGCCTTGCGCAGGTAAATATCTCATGATATCTCCCACTCCGTTGAGGTTACTCACTCGTAGAAATACACTCCTTCCACTTTACAGGCTGCACTTTTGGCAAAGAGGCATTGGCTACAAATTACAGGGTTTGGAGCTCGAAAGCGAATCAGACTGATATATCAGGAGGTAGCATGAAACTAAAATCTAGCGCGTAGCTAAGTATGACAACTAAAACGATGCCACTAGGAGGTTGAACAAAGACAGCAGGAAATGCTATCTGCGCAAGAAAAAAAAAAACATTTAACATCTTTCAACATTCGTCTGAGGTTTGAGGACCTTGTCTTACCTGCAGGGACTATCTCCAGTAGGTACAGCTGTCGTTGCCTGAATTCGCACTGGGCCCTCTGCCTACGGAGGTGCACCTGGAATAGGAAATCTTCCTTTGCCTTCTTCTTTTCAGATTGCAGCTTCTGTTGTTGTCTCATTTCCCTTCAAATCCAGATATGGATTTAGTTAGACCACATGCCAACACCAAGTGAAATAATAATCACTCAGATCTCATCTTCAAAGGCAAAGGAAAAAGGGATGCATAATATACATACTAGACATTTCAATCAT
Source organism: Pollimyrus isidori (assembly GCA_019775955.2). Lineage (NCBI taxonomy): Eukaryota > Metazoa > Chordata > Actinopteri > Osteoglossiformes > Mormyridae > Pollimyrus > Pollimyrus isidori. Next base: position 32,461,919 of record JABFDZ020000001.1, read on the forward strand.
TCACATGTAACAAAGTTTTTTTTTGGGGGGGTGGGTGGTGGTTATGGTATTTGATAGTAGCTTAGGAGTCAGTTGGAACTAAAAATATGTTGCCATGATGACGAAAATGTGTTCGCCGGGCAACCCCATCTCCGCCTCCCCCTACCACCACCCAACCTCTGCAATGATGAGAGACCATTAGGTAGACTGGGTTGTTGCTGCTGGAAGAGGTTTTGGTGTGCCCCAGTGCTGTGATGGTGGCACTATGGCCAACAGGGAAGCCCATCCTGTGGTCTGTATGCATCCCAGTGCCCCAGTGCTGTGATGGTGGCACTATGGCCAACAGGGAAGCCCATCCTGTGCTCTGTGTGCATCCCAGTGCTCCAGTGCTGTGATGGTGGCACTATGGCCAACAGGGAAGCCCATCCTGTGGTCTGTGCGCATCCCAGTGCTGTGATGGGACACTGTACTCCAAAAAACGGTGCCATCACTTGGCTGAGCTGTAAAACCGGCTGTCCTGACTCTTTGAGGCCATAAAGGATCCCTGGCCATCTTTTGACAGAGTAAGGGTAATACCCTGATCCCCTGGCTAAAACTGCTCATTGTAACTCTTTCAAATCAGACCTCCTAATCATCCCCTATATTTAAGTGGTAAATTCTCTCCTGCCCCTTCGCCACCTTAACTGCTGCGTGGTGAGCGTACTGGTGCTGAATGGCTGCCATTGCATCATCCACATGGGTGCTACACAGTGGTGGAGATTGAAGTGGCTCCCCATTGGTTCTGTAAAGCCTGTTGGGTGTCTTGAAAAGCACTATATAAATATATAAATACAATATTCATTCACGTGTCTTAAAATGTCATTTATATTTTTTATATTCTTCATTTGTCTAAAATTATTTCTCATTTGCACTAAGACCAACAATTTTTTTGACAGAACATTAACTACCCTGTAATGTCATACAGTATATATATACACTACTGTGATTTTATTCTGAGATTAAAAGTTATGATACAATAAATTATGTTTAAATCTGTTAGGGACTTGATTGCGGTGTAATTTACAAAGTTTGGTTTGTACCTCGCACATCTGTGCATGCGCAGGAATACACTTTACACAATATTTTACAACAGTGCCAGATTTGTCCAATTTTGTTTCATAACCTAACTTGATCCTGTTAATATTATGGTCTGTGACGTCAGGTTTACTTTATGTACTGTATGTCTGTGATCTCCATTGGGATATTCAGCCAGATATTAAGATTTTGGACTCTCTGTGTTGTCTGTATGTTGAATAAAAGTACTACATAGCATCTGCACTTGTGTGTGTGTGTTTATGAGATTCATTTGATGCTACAGTCACAGTGACTATATACTGTATGTCCCTGATTGCTGCCGCAACAAATAGATTACATCAATAGGACAAAAAACTAGAGAAACATATTGTTGCAATGTCAGCATGGTGAGACATGCTCAATTCCACACGAGAACACCACACTTACATTTACTGACATAATACAGGGTGTCCATAAAATCTCTTTACAATTTCAAAAATGTATTACAAAGGAAATTGATGACTGAATGTGTGGCACCACAACTACATAACCTTCAACCAACCATCATTTTTCAGCGAGATGGTGAACATGGGGACTGCATGTTCGTGGGTTCCTAAATAAAACATTTCCAGACTTCGACTTCTCTCTATGGGGTTATGTTAAAGATGTCGCGTATCGAACAAAGGTGCGGGACATCACTAACCTAAAGCAGAGGATCACTGATGCCATTGCCACCATTGATGAGGGTATGCTACAGCAAAGATGGCAAGAGATCGAGTACAGTCTTGATGTACTTCATGCAACTAATGCTGCCCACATAAAGGTGTATTGAGGCAAAAAAAACTTAAATATATTTTGCAATAATTTCCACATAGCTGTCTTTTCATTTGCCTTTGTAATAAATTTAGAAATTGTAAAGAGACTTTATGGACACTCTGTACATTACAGACATCATTTGCATGATTATTTACACTATTTACAGTGCACCACAATGCACGTCCATGAGTACATTAGCCTCCACCTCAGCCTCACAGCGTCACATTGCCCCCCCAATGGACAAGTGAGCTGTTCCAGGCGACCCCCAATACACCACAAGATCCTGCAAATACTCTGAGGCCTGGCTCTGCCAATGTGGCTGGCGTATCATACACCCAGGAGTGCCGGATACTTCCATCATCAACCTCTGCAGGGGAGTTAGTTCTAGTCAAGGGGGTGATACGGTGCCAGGCAATCCCTTCATTGGAGAAGTGCTTGAGGATGTCCCTTGGTCCCCTCCAATGACAGTCCAGCTTGGGAGACCACCGTTTACAAATAGGACAGTACAGTGGTCACATCGAATCCTAAAAAGTTTGAGTTCTGATCGAATTTTTCCCATAAGAAATAATGGAAAACCAATTAATTGGTTCCCAGCCCCCCCCCCCCCCAAATTACACCTAAATATGATTTTTTTAGCATTTAAACACAA
>JABFDZ020000001.1:32468065-32478485 GCA_019775955.2 Pollimyrus isidori
CTAGAATATAAAACGTTTTCAGTTATTTCACCTTTTTTTATTAAGTACATAACTCCACATGTGTTCATTCATAGTTTCATTCATGGTCATGAAAAGGAAAACACATTGAATGAGAAGGTGTGTCCAAACTTTTGGCCTGTACTGTACATACACATCATACCCCATATGCCTCCATTTTTATCTGTCTCTTCAGTTCTTTATCAATGACTGATAGTCTGAAACATTTATTAAACCATAATAATTTTTCCACTTGATTTCCACTAACACCTGCATTATCAAGTCTCATTCTTTATTTGGTTTAAATTTGTTATAGAAGTAGGTGACACTGCATACATCTTAAATATATTGCAACCAGGAACCACGGGTTTGTATGAATTTTAGCTTTATAAAAAATATTTTTGACTTTATTTTCTCATGAGTAGTGTGCTGTGATATTGATTTACTGTGTGTGGGTACAGGTTGCAGATTGAGGAGCTACAGCAAAACCAAATGTTAAGGGGCAACCTAAACTCAGTGGAACAGCTAGCACTGCTCAGCAGCCATGAGAGTCTTTCAGAAGCTCTGGAGGGTGCCTTTTTTGTTCAGGTCAGTTCTTGCCCAGTAGTAGCACTTATTTAAATGTGCTTGTGATATACATTCCTGTATATTTTGTGGTAGCATTCTTCACTATAGTAAGCCTGTCATGTGTGTCAGTATTCATCTGCCTGGATGAGAAAGATTTTAGTTGCTGCAGTAGCATGTATAACAATGGTCTACCTTAAGGGAAATGGTTGCATAATTATGGTCCCAGATTTGTGTCTGGCATGGGGGCGGCACAGTGGTTAGCGCTGTTGCCTTACAGCAAGAAGGTCCTGGGTTCGGGGGACCTTTCTGTGTGGAGTTCACATGCTCTCCCTGTGTTCGCGTGGGTGTCTGCTGGGGGCTCTGGTTTCCTCCAACTGTCTAAAAGTGTGCATGATAGGTTAATTGGTGAATTTAAGTTGGCCTCGTAATTGTGTGTGAGTGTGTGCGCCCTGCAGTGTGTTGGTGATTGCCCAGTCCTTTGTTCCCACGTTAGTGGTCCTCGATGGTGGACGGATAGATGGATTTGTGTGTGTTTTTGTGGCCCAGTAGGTTCATACAAGGAGGTTGTTGGTTCAAGTCCTGGGGCTGGTAGACCCCACAAGTGCTTCAGGGTCACTGGACATTGGCTGACTCTGTGCTGTAACTCCCCAATAGCCCCTGAAGGTTGTACTGATCTGTATGTGTGTCTCATAGAGAGCTGTCAAAAATTTCCTCATGCTGCTGAATGAATAATCTCTATTCTATATTTCAGCAAAATTATTCATCTATACAAGCAGCTTGTTTGCCTTTCTAACACATTGGAGTATTACAGACATTGATGAATTTGTGTAAGCTTTTGTACAAAATGTACAATGGAGCCCTTTATATAGTATCTATATAGCATATATTATTAATTTGTATTTCCCTAATTAATTGATTAATTATTGTTACATTATCATTGACATTGGGTGTATCCTCTCCATAACAGTCTAGGTTTTTTGTAACTTTGTTGCTATTTGTCAGTCTGCCTATTTATTTAACTTGGCCAAACATTCTGTTTGCTTTACCTTTTAATTTTGTGTTATCTGCAAATGAGAAACTGAATAATCAACTCTTAGTTGTGTCACACTACTGAAAAAAGTTTCAGTCGGGGAGGGGCAGGGGTGAAGACTGCGGCAAATTGTTTTTTTGTGTTTTGTGTTTTTTATTTCTCAACCGAAACATTTTGTCACTGCCAGAGGCGAGCCTTGTCACAGACATCTTTGTCCATGTACAGAGAGTTTGAGGGAGGGTCATGGCCACTAACAGGAAAAAATGGTTGGTGAAATAGAATTGGCGACTGAAAAAGGAAGTTTTCTCACAATTGTATTTTTTCCTCTTTCTTTTGATGCATTCTCTCTCTGTTCCTTTTTAAAGTATAATCTTACAATATAGTGCTAATTGAATTAATAGTTTAGTAATGTGTTGAATACTCATCATGTCACATCTGTCAACAGGAGTGTGTCTTTGAAGACCTTGCGGTGAAGCAGGCTGTCTTTCAAGAGCTGGAGGGCTGTGTCGGAAAGGATGTAATACTCAGCAGTTCCACATCCTGCTTGCTGCCAAGCAGTGTCTTCTCTGGAGTCCAGAGCAGGATGCGCTGCATTGTGTGCCATCCGGTCAGTGCTATGTCACCGTCTTCACTTCTGTTTTTTACTGGACTCTATAACAATACTGAGACTATTGGCCTGTAGAATATTAGGGAAATTATGCATATTGATTTCGGCACTGGAGAACGCACACTTTTAAAAGAAACGCTCTTGGGGAAACTTAATTTAATCCATTTAATTTTTTTTCGTAAATTTATGGATAAAATCAGAAAAGCTACAATTATATACTAAAATAGGACATATATCCTCGTGAGACCCAAGGAAAAAAGTGTCCTTCAATTGTAGGTTATTTGTCTTTGGAGGAAATAAGACATCTTTCAATTTAGATTTTTTTCTAATTTGTTTTTATTTTTAATTTCACAGCATGTCCCCTTTAGTGCACAACAGGAATAAATACATTTCCTAACATCAGTGAAAAGATAGATGCAAAAATAAAATGTCCACTACAATGGGCATAAATGAATGGGTGGGTCTCAGGAGGATATACTATATATACACTATAATGTAGGAATATATACTAAAATTGAGAAATTGCGTATTTTTCCCAGTAGCAAAAATTTTAATATGATTAAAATAAACTACAAGTAATATGACCTAAAGGCTATATATTCCAGAACACTGAAGAGGAAGGTACAGTATTATTAAAATTGACAAGGCAAAAGGTAACCGCTAACTGCATTTAATAATAATATGACACAAATATAAGTCGTATAAATAATGCTTCACTGCAAAATTTAATTTTTGAAGAAAATCAGTAATTGTATCCATTGTCCCCCATGAACAACTGTGTTGATCTGTTTTTTTCTTTACTTTCCTTGATAATTTGCTGTAAATGTAACTTATACCATGCACTGTAAATGTGAATAATTTCTTTCGTACACATAACAATACAAGGCACTGTTTGAATATAGCAGTAAAATAAATAGTGTGCAATACTACTTAACAGCCACTGTACATCCCACACTTTTTGAAATGCATATTGAACCATATATTTGTACCAGTGAAAAAGTCTTCCATTAATTTGCAATAATGGCTATATTGTATAATTGGCTAAATATGGAATCATTTAATCAAGTATGAATCTCTCCTGACTGCAGGTAAACCCACCCTACTTTGTCCGTTTGGTGGAGCTGGTTCCCCATCCAGAGACATTGCCTGTTGTGATGGACAGCACGTTTGCACTGATGACTGAGATAGGACAAGCACCTGTCCGTCTTATGAAGGAAATTGATGGCTTTGCTCTAAACCGTATTCAGTATGCAATTATTGCAGAGTCATGGAGGCTAGTCAAGGTGGGTCACACTAATGATTCGAGACCCATGTGTTTTCATGAATTTTTAAATTACAGACGCTCCTCTATTTAGGAATGAGATACGTCACAAATGGCCATTCGTAACTTGAAATGTTTATAAGTTGTTATTCAACATCAAGAGTAAAGAGTTAATAAGAGTAAATGCAAGTACAAAGACCTAGGATATTGGGAGTATGCACGCTACGCTACTGCGTGGCAGGAGTAGCTGACGAATGTACTAGTCAAAATTGGCGCACAGAGCAAAAACATTATGTTGCGGACAGGAAACGGGAGCCCAAGGAATACTATTTGGACTTTCAGTCCTCTTCATTGGTATGTCTGAAAGTTTATAAGTTGAAACTTCTTAAGTAAAGGAGCGTCTGTTTATGCATATGATTGGTTCATGTATGGCTAACCACTGAAAAACTAGAATGAAAAAAAGAAGTCTATTTTTCTGTTACCTAGTCAAAGTAGGTAGTATGAACTATATGGTTATTTATTACAGTTAGTTTGACAAGGCACTGTTTGAATATAGCAGTAAAATAAAGGGTGTGCAATACTACTTAACATGTTTTTAAGCTTTAAGCGTAATCACACTGACACAACATCTCTTATATGCTCCTCCCCTCTTGTCTGCAGTGATGTCTTAATATCATATCAGTGCTTCAGACTACAGTATAGAGAGTATATTCCAATTTCAGTAGTTTGTCTCCTAAATGTCTTTTCAACAATATACAGTTGTGCTCAAAAGTTTACATACCTTGGCAGAATTTGTGATATTTTGGCCATTTTTCAGAGAATATGAATGATAGCACAATAACCTTTCTTTCACTCGTGGTTAGTGGTTAGGTGAAGCCATTTATTATCAAACAATTGTGTTTGCCTTGTTTACTGCAGGATGGGGTTATCTCTGTTCAGGACATCGACCTGGTGATGTCTGAAGGATTGGGCATGCGCTACGCTTTCAATGGTCCCCTGGAAACCATGCACCTCAATGCACCAGATGGTAGGTGATGACGACAGTGATCACAAAATGGCATTGTTTTCTGTGTAATCTACTAAAGGACGATTACCTAAACTTTATCCAAGCAAAAAATGAGAGATTTCCCAAGGGTTTCGAAGCTATAGTGTGGGACATCAACAATACTTCACCTTTTTTCTGCTTCGGGCTGCTTTATCTGTTTCCTTTACAATATACCCTGCTTCCTTCAGTCTAGCTTGCAGTGATCTTTTCCAGCTGCTTCTCGGTTTCCTACCCCAATCTCCTGTGGATTTCATTTTGGTGACTCTGACTTTCTGTTTAACTCTATTAGCCTGCTATCCTCCACAGATCTTCCTTATATATTGTGTTTCTATTGTGGCCAAAATTAGGACCACGGAAACTTATTGATGAAGGTCTGGAATCTGTTATATGATGCTCTCATTCTACATATTTCTAATCTGTAGAGAAATATAGATATTTCTGCTATAATGGGACATATGTGTTCCTAAACCCTCTTATGCAGAATGTGGTTAGGTGACTTATGCAGACTTCTTGGGCTGTCTCGAGCAGGAACTATAATAGGAGTAGGAGACACAAAAAGCTCATAAGTTAAACCTCACACATAATTTCATACAAAACAACACCATCACCCCAAAACAATGGTGGATGAGCAAGTCGTTTGGTTAGTTATTAGGGGGATCAATTGCACACTCCAAAAATATGGGACATTGGATTTTACTTATACGGGTCATATTTAAATTTATTATTAAATCTGGCCAGCAAACTGATCTATTTTTTCCACAGAAGAAGAAAGCACCAATATTAGTCAGTTATTGATCAAAATTTCCTATACTGAAATATGGTGAGGCAAGCAAGAAAGTACCTAGTCCAGATTACAGACTTAAAAAGGTTCAAGAACTACACTCTCAGGGGAACTACAGTCGGGCTGAGTTCTTGCATAATTTCTGATATAGGTTCTGGTTTCTGAAAAAGGTTTCTGTGGTGGGAGAGCGCATAATAGCTTCAGCATCAAATGTATACACTCAAGAACCAGCACCTTCAGGTGCATTACTTTGCAATGCAAAACATAAATTGTGATGGATGGTAATTACCAAAAAACCAGAGAAAGATTTATGTTACGACTGAATGATTTATCAGTTTCAAATCAAAATCACAGCTTGAAACAACACAATTAGCAAATCGCAGAGACTCTGATTTAGGATATACAGATACAGAACCCCTGACCCAGGGTTTAAAACTGTCCTGAGAATGGATTTGCAAATTCATGCCGTTCTCCTTGTTTGACAGTTATTCTCACCAATCAGAAGTGCCGTCCTCCTTGCATGCCAGGCATGCTCAGACCAATCAGAAGTGTCCTAAGACAACTGCATATACGCCCACAAACAGCAAACACACAAAACCCAAGGAAATTGCTGCATTCACGGTGCAAAAAAAACTGATTCTGCTGCTGAGCTATAAGTCAATTGCCAAATTACCAAGAGTCTGAAAGCATGTTAAGCCAGATGTGTGACAGTTGGCAACCCTGGTTTGTATATAAATAACATTACTTTATACAGTCAAGAAGCGGAAACTTCTCACAACATGAAATCACCAATAAATTACATCTATTTATTCAACATTTTATAATGTGAGATTCATTGCTGTTATTAACATTAATGGCAGCACAAACTAAAACGCTGCATACACTGAAGTCCATTTTGCTTGTTGTTCACTGACGTGGGAAAATGCAGTTCTTGTGTTATTAGGGGTCCAAGCAGCATCATATGCAACATCGCAATTGTATTTATTTTTATTTGAATTGTTCTCATTATTACTTCATTTAACTAAACACATTCACATATTTTGTGATAGATTTATGTTTGATTGTTCTACTAACATTAAAAAAGTAACAAATACATGTTGAAAGCAATTCATATCTTTAAGTTCTCATCCTTGCATGAGTATATAGACCAGTTCATGTTTTGGTGGTATGTTATGTCAAATTTATTACACACTGAATACTGAAGCTTAACTTATAAAAAAGCATATTCCAAATTAAATGGCAATGACAATATTTGAAAAAAATAGCAGTTAGATATTTTCTTCAAGTGGTTCACAATCCTAATTAATGTTACGTAGACATTTTTCTCCTATTTGTCAAACCTATATGAGCCAGTTTGTATTTTGGAAACATATATAATATCGTGATTGCCAGCACTGATTTTACATGTGTGTTGAATATTTGGAGCTTGGGGTTTGGGATTCCTCCTTGGATTTCCAGATGGGTCTGAGAATCAGAAAGGCCATCCTTTCTTTCTCTATCCATTCCTGAATGCTGCATCTGCTCCTCCCTTCCATTCTTCCCAATGATACTGCCAAGGTATGTGAAGATTTTTACTTCCTCCAGGTCTTTTCCTTCCATACCAGATGCGATCATCACGGCAGCTGTTTGTGTGCATGGTTTATGGTCTTGTTTTTATCAATAATGAACCCTGTCCTGGCTGATGAGGCTGCTAGCTGAGATGTCTTAATTTGTGTGTTTCTAATGCTAGAACTTTGTCACCAGCTGCAACCAATGTACCAAGTTGTGTTTTTTTGCATGGTATATATCTGTAGGTTTCCCTGTAAAAAACAGCTGTGCCTTGTGGTCTTTCAGGTTTAGAAGACTACTTAAGGCGTTACAAAGAGGGCATGCAGAGGGTTCTGTCATCTTTTGGGCCAGTTCCTGAGTTTTCTGACAATGAAGCACAAGTATTTATTCAGGTTTGTATGCATTTGTTTTATAATATTACTGCAAGAATGCAGTCTTCAAATAGATAATAAATTAAAGCTTAGTTTTGCTCTTCAAATGTTACAGGTCTCAAATAAATAATAATAATAATAATCATCATCATCATCGATACTTTTTTGATGTCACTGAGGCTTGGTTTGAACCTGTGACCTTGTGATTACACGCACACAGGTTTAGCCCACTGGGGGGAAAATATATATATATAAAATGAAGGAAAATATTTCTTTTGAGATGCGATTTAGTATTTGAGCTGATGGAGGAAGCTGGAGAATCTTGAGGAAACATGAGGAGAACATCCAAAATCCACACACAGGGCAGAGATGACATTCAAACTCCTGCCCGTGGAGATGTATGGCAACTGTGTTACCCACCAAGCTTTTGTGTCACTCTCATTTTTGCATTGGATTATATATATAACTGCTATATTTTAATGTTACCCATACTGCTATGCGCCCACGTCTGCACAGAACTTGTTTGTTCGCTTGCCATTGAATTAGTCTCAGAACCGTGGACCACACGCGCATATGCACTGGCGAGCTGAAAACCCATGCAGAGAATAACTTGGTGTAAGTTATTATGGCTGTTTTCTCGTCGACTGGAGCAATCAGCCTCCGAAGTCTCAAAATTCAATCTGTTGAGCTAGCAAGCGTTGTGCTGACACAGGTGTGTAGAGAGGGTCCAGCGAGTGCAAGCACCAAGAGAGGATGGGTTTTCTGCTTCTGATCGCATGCATGCGCATGGTCCGGCCAATCCATGTCCCATACTTACTTATTTAGTTTTCGGCAGCCTGTAAAAAAATAGCTTGTATTACTTGTTAAAACAATTTGTACAGTCAGTTGCACAACAGCTTTTTCCCATTTTGCATGTGTTTTTTGCGGCATTCAAGCTGAATGCTAATGCTGCCACTCAGTGTTTATGAGCGCAGTGACTTCTACCTGCTGCGATGTCATGTGCATACCCTTTGCAGTAGGAGTAGCATAAGAACATCAGATAAGAGATACTAAGTTCTATTATTTCTTATTCTCTTATGCAGGACATGTGTAGACATATCCCCAGCAGCCAGCTGTCAGTCCGGAGAGAGCAGCGAAATAACCTTGTTATGGGCTTGGCCAAGCTGAAGCAAATGTCTGAATAACTCTTTACTTGAAACCTGGTTAAAAAAGCAAGTCATGTTTAGATGATTTGAAATCTGAATGAATAATTCAATTATAGTACTATCAGTGGAACACTGACACTAACAGGAGCACTAGCAATGAAAGAATGAATCAATGTCATAGCAAGCATGACAGAATAAAGTCATTTCCGTGTGGGGGAAAGTTTATAAATGGATTTTTAAAAGGTCTTGATTATTTCATACAATGTTGCATTAAAATTTGTTTTTCTTTCCAAAATCTATATTCGAAATGTGTACTCGGATTATTTTAAAAAAATAAGTATTTCTATAAATCACAGTACATTTTTGTTGGACTGTCCAAATCCTCAGCCTACTAATTCACTAAAGCTCACTGGCTATGGTTTGGCAAAAAAACTCTGAATAAAGAATAAGTTGTATCTTGTTCTCCCATGACATTACACAAAATAATATTTTTACTGACGAACTTTCAAATTTATTTTCTTTGCCAAAATTATCCTTGAACTGTTCTTTGTTTTTGAATATAATATTTACCTATAGATAATATAAACAAAATCACCTTTATTACACCATGAGCATTATATGATGTTTATTACATGGGTGATATTATAAAAATCCCACTATGTTTAGCTCAGTTACATAGTGTAAGAAAACTAGTATTTTAAGTTTATGTGTTACAAAAATATATCCACAGGGTGTATTGTTCTCCTCATCCTAAGTGTGTCTACCTCACTGACATTGTATATTTACCATACTCAGTGATCATATCATATCACACGGACAACAGAGTTGGCAGTATGGGCACACTGCTGGTCCCATGTCAGTGGAATCCGTGATAATGTAGAACCAAGATTAATTGCTAAACATGGTATAATGCCACTCGCCCTCAATCCATGCTTCCCAGTTATGGCACCACTCCAGATGCAGCCATCTCTGTGCTGGTGATAACAACAGCCTACACGTGGGATGGTGAACCCATAGTCTGGTGCTGAATGACACGGGGTGTTGTAGAGAGTCCAGATGTCTGGATGGCAGGCACAGATGTCATGGGGTTCTGTATTGTTCGGTGCACAATATGACGATCCTCTCTTGGTGTGGTCTGTCCTGGGCAACCGGAACCTTCACAATGTGTGCGGGTGCCCTTACATGTCCATTTGTTCCAACATTGAGCAACTGTGACATCTGCATGCCCCACATGCCGGGCAGTTGTACGATATGACTAACACATTGCGACCCCTATCAAACTCTGTCAAGTACTAGTAATGCTGTTTAATGTGTCTACGAAGCATCCTCTATGTCTGGTGACTGGGCGTGCCAACTCCTTGCGAATCATTTACATACCCATCGCTGGTCTGCATGTGTACCAAACTACCCACCACTTATGGGTGTTTCTTTTATGTCACTCAGTGGAGATCTGTAAACTAATTAAGGTTCAAATGAAACAAATCAGTCATTCAGTTAGAGCAACTTTCCACTCCGTTCTGAGAAGGATAATACCCAGTATCCCCTAAAAACAAAATATATATAATATTACAAAAATAATGTTTACAGGATTAGGGGAATGGGGTAGCATTCTAGGTCAGAGGAATTATAGCCTCTCTACCAGAGCTGTAGGTTAGATTACTGCCCTGGTATGCACATGCTATCCTTCACATTTCCAGCTGGTGCATAGGCTTCCTCCCAATACATGTGGCTAAAACTAGTGCCTCAGAATTGCTCAGCGTGTCTTAATCACAATGTGTAGCTTGTGATAGCACAGTATCCAGCTAGGGGGTTCCCTTTCCCTATGCTTCCTGGGGTAGGATTGCCAGCCTGCATAGAATAAATGGTTATGGAAAGTAGATGGTTCAGGAATAATCAGATATGGAATCTTGTATTTTGCATCAATAACCTAAAAACTCATCCTTCTATGGTTTGGGAATTTCTTAATATCAGATTTATTTCTGTGTGATGACTTCTCATTAGTGCAATTATCTAATCAACCAATCACATGGCAGTTGCTTCAATGCATTTAGGGGTGTGGTCCTGGTCA
>JABFDZ020000001.1:32479619-32491780 GCA_019775955.2 Pollimyrus isidori
AGAATGCTTTCAGCACCTTGTTGAATCAATGCCACATAGAATTAAGGCAGTTCTGAAGGTGAAAGGGGGTCAAACACTGCATTAGTACGGTGTTCCTAATAATCCTTTAGGTGAGTGTATGTTGAGCTGTATAAACTATTCTAATATACAATATTGCCTAATGAAAATGAAATGATGCTTTATTTGCTTTTAAGCTTGTTCTATTTTGATACACACGCAGACAGGTAAGAGCAAGGGTCTGAGAGTAAGGTAAGCAGGTGTGCTGTACCCCTGGAGTAAATATTATATAATTACTATATAAGTATTTATTAATTCATTATAATTAGTAATTAATTTGGTTATGGGTCATTTTGAACAAAAAGCAGCTTAGATTTGTATAATTAAAATGTATAAAAAAGTGACCCAATTAGTAAATCATTCAAAAGGAAAAAGTATCACTATAATTAGTCCACTGAGTTTTGGTAATGATGGAGTTTAGCTAAGAACAGTGAGAGTTATCCGTCTTTTCATACATGTGAGAGGTATCATCCATACTGAAATTCACACAAAGGCAATTAAGGTAAAGAATACAAAATAGGGTAGACAAGAATAATCCTGATGGGAACTTTACTCTTTTTAAGAACATGTGGTTTCATTCATTAAAGTGAATAACAAAAAAAGGAATATGGTCCAAATCTCTAAATGAATAAGATTCTTACATGCAGAACTTTGGCAAATGGGTATATTGGGTATAATGTACCCTTACACAAGTAGGAATAAGGATTTAACTTTCCAAAATAGTATGCAGTATTAAACAGTGTGCATTATTGGATTGGTTTCTGCCTGAGGGTGTTTGGTAGTTGGTAAGATCGATTCCATTACAGATTGCGACCTTGTTTCAGACATGTGGTATCTCAGGAACTTCCAGAATCGCCGGTTAGGAGGAGCTGTTGGATCCCCTCTGCATGGTTTCCACCTTAAAGCACCCTGCTTCTGTTTTACATAGTTCACTGACTCCGGGAGAAGAGAGTAGTCAATGTTTTCATCCATCTCCAACAGAATTACTTGGAGTGTGTCCTTGATCAGAGCATCATAAAGACCAATTTGCTGTTCAAATACATCCTGGAACTGGTTTAGTTGTTCATTTTGGTCCAGATCATTTGGGCTTATTGTTGAAACAACAATGATCATTCTCCTGCTTTTCCCAACCGTGTCAGCAATGATGTCATGGATTGCTGAAAAAATAACCTAATGGTTAACTTGCATAGTGGTTATAATAAAGTTGGTGCATTAGAGTGCCATAACTTTAAATAAAATACATCATGTCATTCATTCATAACTTTTCATTCAAAACTGCCTCATTCAATTTACCGTCATAAGAACATAAGAACTATACAAACGAGAGGAGGCCATTTGGCCCATCAAGCTCGCTTGGGGGAGAACTTAACGAATAGCTCAGAGTTGTTAAAATCTTAAGGTTCATGAGGATTTATTGTTATACAACTGGTATAACTTCTTCAATTTAACAAAAATGCACATTTAAAATGGCACGGTTCTTCTCAGGGGCAGATAACTCAGACAGAAAAATATATCTCAGTATGTGCCAGTGTGGTAGATTTGCATTTAAGTGCACATGCATTCTCCTAGACAGCTCATTTGAATCTTACCCTCTCCAGGCAAATTGTCTCGTCCTCTAATGAAGAGTTTGTATCCATGCAGCCCTTCTAGCACCTCAGGCAGGATGTGCATGACGAAGTTCTCAGCATGAGAAGAACACAGGTTGTTGTGATGAAGATAACTCACATAAGCATCGTAGAGTTTTCCATCAGAAACTGCAGATTCCCGGAAAATGATTAAACGATCAGGCATTCTTTTCTTGTTTCTTGTAACAGGAAATCAAGTTCAAAAGATATCCAGGCCTTCAACAGGTTCAGACATCCAAAACATCCAGATAACTTAATACGAAGGCTTTTGACTTTTGATTTGATCTCTGAGAATTTTTAACTGAACAATTTGTCAGCAAATGAAGTTTAAAGTTCAATATTTTGCCAATGCATGTTGTGCTCATTGGAAAGCCTTTGGCATTAACCGTTCATTAAAATTTTACTGGAATTTTACATTTTTTAATTAAGATTAATCATAAAAATTAATTAAGTTAATCATAAAAATATTTTGCTACTGTGAACAACGACTGTTCTGGAGCATAAGTTTCACTCTAAATCTCAGCCATATTCTCAAAACCGAATCTAGCCCTTCCTGAATTTCAGTGACAAGAAAAAGTGTGAATAAATAAGTATATATCCCCCCAATAAGAACTGTACTGTATACTCCTACTATTATTAATATAATTATTATTATCATCATAAAGACTGAAATGTACCAAGAAACTGCCAAAGTTATTCTATGTACTTACTTGTACTGGGGCAAAAAACTTGCCGCATATCTCGGAAGGCCAATAACAAGTCAACCTTGAAGAAACGGCATAGCACCACGATGACAGCCAAGGGTATAACCACACAGATTAAAACATGGATATAAAGGGCTCCGTCATTGGCTAAGGAAGAAAAATGGGAAAAATATTAATTCAGATTTCTTAATTTGCTTATTTATATCCATTTGTTCAGTTACTGTCTAACTCAAATACAATTCTGCATTATATAGCACAATAAAATCTTAATATTTATTTCAGTAATAATAATATACTTGTCCTGGTTACCTGGAGTCAGTTGTATCAGTCCCACATCACGCCCAACAGAGTTATAAACGATGCAGCGGAAAGGCACATGGAAATATTCTTTCCGAACTTCACCAATAGACAATCTGGACACACTATACATCTTGGAACTTCCTTGTTTCATACTGGAACCCAGGCAAAAGCAAAACAAATAAATATAATAAAGGCCACTTGTACACAAACAACACTGAGCTTGTCAACGAATTAAATTTAAACATTCTTCTACGTTTGTAGAACCTCTATATTATATTTACCAGAAATGTATATTATTATTAGACTTTTTAGAATTTCTAGTCATAAACAAATCACCTTTGTTAGAGTACATTTGTTATGAGTTTATGACAAATGAGAAAAAAACTGGATGAACTGCGTGTTTTACTTACAATTCCAGACGTTCACTCAGATCCTGGTATTGGTTAATAAAGGTGTAGTTGAACATCCAATAATGAAGAGTCTCATTCATTACCTTTTCACTTAATCCAATAAATGCTTTGCATTCTAACTCTGCTTTCAAACCTGGACAACAAAAGTGCAGAAAATTATTAAGAATAATAAAAATAAGAACAAGTATTTCTCACATAAAACAATGTATGACTCAGTGACTGATGGATTTTACTTGAAAAATGAATTACATATATAATTCTTTCTAAATAATGATCATATTGCAGTAATGCCCCTACATGTAATAAATAGAATGTGCATAGAATGTGCAGTCTGACCCTATAATATACAAAAAAAATGTGGTACCACTTTACCTAGGGTAATTTATAAATTGATTGCAAATCACAAAAAGTGAATTTCTTTGCAGAAGTGGCCAATTCTCCCAGAATCACAGTTTTTCTATGGCAGGTCTGTTATAAAGACAATAATGTAACATGCAACAAGGGGTTTCTGTAGCACAGGCATTAAGTGAAGTAAGCCATCCTGTTGGCACCTAGGAACAGAAACTAACAGCCCAATCTGCGAGATACAAAGTGTCCTATTTTACACCTGGTGTAAAGCAACACCATGCATAACACAAGTGTCCTTGCTCGCATTAGCTCGACATGGTTGTCATTTTCCCATCCAGCATCTGAGTCGTTTGAACTTGCACCCATCTGAGCATGTGAAAGATCATTAATATGTATATCAAAATATTTTAAGAAGTATATACTATATGGGAAAAAGTACTGGGAAACACTTTTTATTCACTGAATTCAGGAGTTTCATTCAGCCCCATTGCCACAGGTGTATAAGATTGATCGCCTAGCCAAGCAGTCAAGTTTACAGGCATCAGTGAAAGAATGGGTCATTCTTAAGAGTTCAGTGAAGTCAAGTGTGGTATTGTCATAGGATGCCACCTTTGCAACAAGTATGAAATTTCTTCCCTGCTAGATATTCCACAGTCAACTGGAAGTGCATGGCATTATTGCAAAATGGAAGCGTTTAAGAAAAGCAGAGACTCATCCATGAAGCGGCAGACCATGTAAAATAACAGAGGGCGTTGGTCTGGAAGTGCTGAGGTGCAAAGTACGTAAAAGTCACCAACACTCTGCTGACTCAATAACTGCAGAGTTCTAAACTTCCTCTGGCATTAACCACAGCACAATAATGGTGTGCCGGCATGGGCTTCAATGGCTGAGCAGCTGTATAGAAACCTCACATCACCAAGCACAATGCCAAGCGTCAGATGCAGTGGTGTAAAGCACACCGCCACTAGACTCTAAAGCAGTGGAAATATATTCTACACAGTGACGAATCACGCTTCTCTCTCTGACAGTCTGATGGATAACTCTGGGTTTAGTAGATCCCAGAGGAACATATATTTTAAACAGTTATTTTTTATTCCAAGTTTTATACAGTTACATGATATAACATTTTCATTGTAAAATGTATGAATGTATCCTATGTTTTTTCTTTGTTCCATCGTCCTTTGATGGGTATAAAATGCATGATTTTCGTGGCCCTGGCATCCCTTTATATGATATTTTTTCATTGCTAAGTCATCTTTTGAAAATTAAGCTCAAAATAATAAATTTAAATAATATGTTGTTTTCAAGATACAGAGTACAGGGTGAACAGAATTTAACATGTGTATGTAAGTTGTAATACTGCTAATCATGTACCTATACTTTCTTTAATAAATATTACATTAGGAGCTGTAACAATTCCATTAGAAGAAATATATTCAAGCAAATAATATACCTGAATGAAAGTGAATATTGTGGGGGATAAAGAATGACTGGCGTAATCCACAAACTGAACATGACTGGTACTAAGTTGGCCTTCTAATATGGGACATGCTTGTTCCTCCCTTATATATAAATTAATAATTATTAATTATTAAGTTAATTAAGATCATTTTAATATAAATTAATATAATATGACAAAAGAACAGAAAAAACATATGTTGTATTAACTTTGCAGGAGACATTGACACCAGAGTTTCTCTGGGAGCTTTGCTTAGTTGCTATTGAATCCACGTCTTTGCGCAAGTTTACAGTGTGACTTCACCTACCTGCTTTCACTGCCACAATTTCATTTAGGGGTCGCAGCACTTTAGGTGGCAGCAGTACTGGTTCTGCCAAAATAGATATCACAGCAAACACATGAGTATCAATCAATAAATAAATAAACAAATGAATACCTAATTAATTTGACAGATACCATAAAATACCACAGGGTACAACATGGTATAGTACAATATAAAGTGACATCACAATAAGTTATAAAACAGATTTTAGAATTTACTTCCTGCTGTTAATTTTAGCCATAAATCAATCCATTGACTGCCACTTATGCAGGTCCAGATCACAAGGCAGCAGCCGGAGCAGAGATACCCAGATGTTCCACTTCCCAGCCACTTCCTCCAGCTCCTCCGGAGGGATACATAGGGGTTCTCAGGCCAGCCAAGAGATATAATCTATCCAGCATGTCCTGGGTCTACTCAGGGCCTTGCCCTGATTGGACAGGCTTAGAGCACCTGCACAGGGAGATATCCAAGAGGCATCCTAGATAGATGCCCAAATCACTTCAGCTGGAAATCACTGAGTCCATGTCAGATGTCCAAGTTCCTCGACCTATATGCATATATCTTTAAGGCTGAGCACAGACAATTTCTGAAGGAAGCTCATTTTCACTATTTCTATAAGTGATCTCATAGGTAAGGGTAGGAATTCAGATTGACCATTAGGCCTAAATGAAAAGCTTTGCCTTTTGACTCCGCTCTCTCTTCACCATGACAGGCCATAACAGCTGATGTTGCACCAATCCACCTGTCAATCTCACACTCCATTCTTTCCTCACTGATGAACAAGACCCTGAGATACTTGAACTGCTCATCTTGGGGTTGCAACTCATCTCCAACCTGAAGGGGGCAATCTACCCTTTTCCAGTTAATAGCCATGGCCTCAGACTTGGAAGTACTGATCCTCATTCTGGCTTGCAGCTGCAATCCATTCCAGTGTACACTGGAATTCACAGCTCAGTGAAGCCAACAAGATCACATATTCTAAATAGGCTGCTCCTAGAAATTATATCCATAAAGATTATGAACTGAATTGGTGACAAAGGGCAGCCCTGGTGGAGTCCAACACTCACTGGGAACAAGTTACTGCCAGCAATTTGTGCCTTTTTGCCACAGTTCAGGAACCTAGTTGCTGCTTCTGAGTTCCCGAACCATCTTGACTGGGAACTTTTTTAATGTCATGTGTTGTTTTTCCATTGCATAACAGGAACAAGAAGGTGCAAATAGCTTGTAGATTAAACTTTACATGTAATTGCATATGAAACTACACTGCCACCCTAAAACAATGGAGGATGAGCAAGTCATTTTGTTAGTTATTAGACTGATCATGTGGGGCATATGAGGCAAATCATGTTTTATTTACATGGCCTCAGATGTTTATAATTCATTATACAATTGGGCCCACCGAATAATCTTTCTTTTTTCACGCAATAAAAAATATGCTAAGTTATCAGTAGTTTAGCACTGGCAAGATTCATCTACAGCATCAGCAATATTAGACAGTTATGCGTTATAAATTGAATTTTCTGATGCAGACATATGGGCTCATAGGAGTTTTACTTACACAAAACTATTCTAATGGCAGAACGAAAAATGGTTGGTTCAAAGAGATAACCAGTGAAACTGTAGAGGAGGTGGGTCCAAGCATCTAGAGGAGGCAGGACCAACCAATCAGATGACAAATTTGTGTAATACAATTACGATTCAAAAATAATTCCAATATTTTCCTCCAGTACTGATATCTCTTATCCTGGCATTTCTGGACAACTTCCAAGATAGTGCTGGTGCTTGTGGTTGACCACACAAAGTTTATCTTAGACTCCACCCTGTAATTCTTGGTCAAGCAGGGAGGCGGGACCAAAAAAGTTCAGGAACTACCTCAGAGGAACTATAATCAGGCCAATATCCTGTGGTAAGAACACATCCTGGTCACTGAAAAATGTTCCTTGTGAGGATAAAGAGCTGATCCAGCATTCCATGACCGAGACAATATCCATATTGTTCCTCCTGGATACAAGGTTCGACCCATGGTCAGACCCTCCTCTCCAGTACTTTAGAATAGGCTTTCCCAGGGAGGTTGAGGAGTGTGGTCCTCCTGAAGTTGGAACTTTCTTAATGATTGGGAGCACCACCATAGTCTTCCAATCCAGAGGCACTCTGTCCAATCTCCACACACTGTTGAAGAGGCATGTCAGCAGAGACAATTCAAAAACATCAAGAGCCTTCAGAAACTCAGATTGAATCTCATCCACCCTCAGAGTACCCTTTGATGGGTTTTCTTTTGACTACTTCATTGACTTCAATCCTAATTATGGGATAGTCATCTGTGAATCTTAATACCCTCCTTCAAGGAAGGCATGCTAGTGCGATGTAGGAGGTCTTCAAAGCATTCCATCCACCACCTGACAATAGTTACATAATAACATAGAATATTTAATTTTTACCATTCTTAACTTTCAGTAGGGTTGTCCGTGATGTCGTGTAGTTCCTATTGTCATAAATAAAATTTATCTGACATGTGTATTTTCCAGCAGTCTTCTCGGTGATGTTACGTATTAGGATTTTTTGATCATGTCTACCTAGTGGGTTACAGTCCTGCAAAAATAATTCATTTATTAATTTTTTTGTATAAAGAAAAAAAAAACAGAAATTGTACAACATGAAATTATATTTCACAATTCAAACAGACACAGCTGATTACTTATTTTATGTACCGATGGCTGTTATACAGTTTATGGACTTTGAATGTGTCTAATTTTAATATTGAAGGTCAACAACACTCCTTCCCATCTGGAAACAATATTAATACTTAATATTATTAGAGTTTCCCCTGACATGGTGTCTTACCTTTAACCAATTCACTTCCACTTTCTGACTGATAGTGAAGATAATGTCCTGCCCGCAGGAGAGTTTGCGAGTGGTTCCCACCTGAAACTGTTTAATGTCACTTTCACGTGGACAAAAACCATTTTCCACAGAAAGGATCATCTTTGCTATGTTTCTTCCATTGCTGTGGAATTATTTCAATGACACATAAATAGATGGAGATGGAAAACCCACAAAAAAGATGAAAGAGCATTCTCCTACAATGAAAAATTGCCTGAATCTCTGTAGTATTTTGACCCAAAACATGATCCTAACCCAAAACTGAAAAAGTTGTGGGGGAGGGGGGGCTTTAGTGCTGTCTAGCCATCAAGCTTATTCTACTGGGAGTTGCCTAGTTTCGGCAGCTGTAGAAGTGTCACAGAAAATATGAGCACAATCACCCCAGCACTTCTGCGCAGTGATACAATTGGTGTTTGGAATTTTGCAGAAGAAAATAGTACATAACAGTATATAAACTGCTCACTGAATTATCTTGAGTAACTGGGTCCTGATTTCTGGTAAGAGACATTGCATTGTTGAATTTTTCAAATGTATTATTGGAGCTTTAATCACCATAGAAAAAATGCCATTCAGTCCCATTATATCCAAGAGAAGACCAAGATTTCTATGACCAATATCTCCAAAACTAGGCAACTCCCAGCAGAACAACCTAGATGAATAGATAGCACTAAAGCCCCACCGAAATATATATCTTTTTCAGTTTTGTCAATAAAATTTCTAATACCATCTGTTACAATTTTTTTGCTTTGTTAATAACATTCCCAACACAATTTTAATGCAGTATTACATTTTTAATCAAAAATTTTGACCAAAAGTATCAATTATAATTTTCGCAAAAAAATAATTCTATAGAACACTAGATTTATGAATGTTAGAATGGGCTGAAGGCTAAAGACTGAAGATCTGCAACCATTACCCTAAGGTTCATATTATACCTTGTTGTTGGAGTTGTTTTGGATCACTGCTCCTAGGAACTACAGCTCTGGAAAAAAATTAGAGACCAAAGCGCAATTTTTTGTTTCACCTCCTGTAGAATGTATGTGTATGCTCTCCTTAGATTGCAACCTTATTGTGGTAGAGGGGCTTGCATGCCTTAGTCACCCTGGGGGCTAGTTGTGGGGTGCAGTTGCCCCTAGTAGGTTCTCCCAAGGTAAAAAGGTCCCAGGTGAGGGGCCAGACAAAGAGCAATCCATAAAACCTATAATGAAAAAGTATCACAGTAAGGTCTCGTCACCCTCGCCAAGAGTCCACCCTAGAACCAGGCCTGGGGAGGGGCCCATTGGAGAGTGCCTGGTGGCTGGGCATTGGCTCGTGGGGTCTAGCTGGGCCCAGCCTAAAAGAGGTACACGAAACAATCCCCAGGTAGGCCCAACCTGTAAGGGCAGTGTCATAGGTTCGGTGCGATGTGGATAAGATGGCAGCCAAGGGATACCCTGACGGACCGATCCTCTGCTGACTAAACTGGCTTTTGGGACATGGAATGTCACCTCTCTCATGCCTGAGCTTGTGCGTGAGGCTGAGAGATACCGGCTAGATATAGTCGAGCTCACCTCAACACATAGCATGGGCTCTGGAACTAATCTCCTGGAGAAGGGCTGGATACTCTTGTCTTCTAGAGTTGCATGCGGACAAGCGATGCTGGGCTGGGGTAGGGCTGCTGGTGGCCCCACAGCCAGTATCATCCCAGGTGGACAAGGTTTGCACACCACAAGGGGAATCCATAGTTTTACTAGGGGACTTCAACGCTCACGTGGGCAATGACAGTGTGGCCTGGGAGGGGGGTAGATTTGGAGGAATGGATCCCTGATCTGAACCAGAGCGGTGTTCTGTTGTTAGACTTCTGTGCAATGCATAGTTTGTCCATAACAAACACCATGTTCAAGCATAAGGGTATCCATAAGTGGACATGGTATGAACATACCCAGGGCTATAGGTCAATGATCGATTTTATAATCATATCAGCTGATCTACAGCTTTCTGTCTTGAACACTTGGGTGAACAGAGGGTCAGAGCTGTCAACTGATCACCACCTCATAGTGAGTTGGCAGGGGAGGAAGCTGGTCAGACCTGGCTGGCCTACGCGTATAGTGAGGGTCTGCTGGGAATGCTCGGCAGAGGCTCCTGTTCTCCAGATCTTCAACTAGCACCTTGGGTAAAACTCCAGCTGTGTACCGGAGGTGGTTGCGGACATTGAGTCTGAATGGACATTGTTTCAGACCTCCATTGTGGAAGCAGCCATATGGAGCTGTGACTGCAGGGTGGTTAGTGCCAGTCATGGTGGTAACCCCCATACTCGAAGGTGAACACCAGAGTTGAGGGGGGCTGTCAAACTCAAGAAGGAGAACTACCAGGAATTATTAGCCCGGGGGTCTCTGGAGGCAGCTGACAGATACTGGCAGACCAGGCAGAACACGGCTTGGACAGTTGCAGAAGCAAAAACCAGGGCATGGGAGGAGTTTGGTGAGGCCATGGAAAGTAACTTTCAGTCAGCCTTAAAAATCTTCTGGCAAACCATCCGGAATATCAGAAGGGGGAAGCAGAACCTGGTTCCTACTGTTAACAGTGGGGAGGGGGTGCTGTTGATTTCACATGGGGACATCATCCAAAGGTAGAAGGAATACTTTGAGGACCTCCTCAACCCTGACTCAGGTAGATCAATGCGCATAGCCTTTGAGACATCAGAGGGCACGGGGCAAGAGGGGGTAGGGGCAGACTTGCGCACTATTGGGGCTGAGGTTGCCAGATTGGTTAAAAAGTTCCTTAGCGACCAGGCCCCGAGGGTGGATGAGACTCGTCTGGGGTACCTGAAGGGTTTGGATGTTGTGAGGTTGTCATGGCTGATACACCTTCTCAACAGTGCGTGGAGGTGAAGGACCTCCTGCTGGATTGGCAGACTGGGATGATGGTTTCCTTATTTATTCCAAATACAGGGGGATCACACTTCTCAGCCTTCCTGGGAAAGTCTACTCTGGGGTACTGGAGAGGAGGATGACATTGATAGTTGAATCTCAGATTTAGGAGGAACAATGCCGTTTTCATCCTGGCCATGGAACACTGGACCTGCTTTACACCCTACCGAGGGTACTGGAGGGGGCCAGGGAGTTTGCTCATACATTCTACATGTGTTTTGTTGACTTGGAGAAGGCTTACGACCGGGTTCCCCGAGGTGCTTTGGGAGTATAGGGTTCAGGGCCCGGTACTGTGGGCGATTCGGTCCTGATATGAATGGAGTAGAAGCTTAGTATGTATTGCTGGTAATAAGTTGGATGTGTTCCAAGTGTGTTTTGGCTTCGCCAGGGCTGCCTTTTGTCACCTGTCCTTTTTATAATATTTATGGATAGGCACAACCAGGGTGTTGAGGGTGTCCAGTTTGGTGGTCTCATGATTGAGTCACTACTTTTTGTGGATGACATGGTTCTGTTGGTTTCATCTACTGGGGATCTCCAATGAGCGGATTGCAGTTGAGTGCAAAGCTGTGGGGATGAGGACCAGCACCTCCTAATTGCTTAATTGGTTCAATGTGGCCAAAAAAGAACTGAGCCTGAAAGCAAAGCTCCCAATCTATTGGTCCATCTTCGTTCCTACCTTCACCTATAGTCATGAGCTGTGGGTAGTGACCGAAAGAATGAGATTGCGGATACAGGCGGCTGAAATGAGGTTTCTCCACAGGGTGTCTGGGCTCTCCCTTAGAAATATGGTGAGAAGTTTATATCTGGGAGAGTCTCAGAGTAGATCTGCTACTCCTCCACTTTGAAAGGAGCCATTTGAGGTGGTTTGGTAGGAATGTAGGTGAGGGTAGGAATGTAGATCGACTGGTAAATCGAGAGCTTTGCCTTTTGGCTCAGCCCCTTCTTCACCACGACAGACCGATGCAGCCCCCGCATCACTCCTGACGCCGCACCTATCCGCCTGTTCATCTCCCGCTCCATCCTTCCCTCACTCGTGAACAAGACCCCGAGATACTTAAATTCCTTAAATTCCTCATCCCTGACCTGGAGAGAGCACTCTACCCTTTTCCAGCTAAGGACCATGGTCTCGGATTTGGAGGTGCTGATT
>JABFDZ020000001.1:32497508-32508357 GCA_019775955.2 Pollimyrus isidori
GCAGTTCTGAATGCGAAAGGGGGTCAAACACCGTATTAGTATGGTGTTCCTAATAATCCTTTAGGTGAGTGTATATACAGTATATATATATATATATATTTTACAGAGCCCCTTTTTTTTCATCTTGTCCACACGACATACATAACTTATGCGCACAAGATATAGTTACAGTCAATATGAACGGTCGTGACAGAGGTGAAGCGACATGAATTCATAATACTTTTTTTTCGTCCCTATCAGTAATCATAATAAAACGCTGTGATAAACAGGTACAGTAAATACTTAATTACTGACAAATGTTTATTGTATTTAGGCCCAGTAAAAAGAATCATTAGTTTATCATTCCCGCCCACGTGGCGAATTTAGCCCGCATCGTTTTTTTTTTTTTTTTAAAGTGTATTTTTCTGTGTAAGTCCCACTGCCGGCATTCACAAATTTCACAGGCAGACGATAGAAACCAATTGCCGCACATTTGTATTCTTCCACCCCAGCTTACTTTCTTCTACTTTCTTTCTCTTCTCTCTTCAGTACCGAGCACGCACTGCTGAAGTTTACTATCTTTTTTCTAAGAAGTAAAAATAATAATAATAAAAAATTTCGCCCTCCCTCATCACTTGTTTCTGATTGAAAGGATGATAAACTAATGATTTTTTTTACTGGGCCTTATTGAACCTGTTTATACCTGTTCTACTATGATTACCGACAGTGAAAGAAAAAAGTATCGGTTATGGCGCTTCATCTCTGTCCCGACCATTCACACTGACTGTGTAACTGCCTTAATGCCAAAGTAGTGCGCAGCAACGTTACATTTACTTCTTCGAGTAATATTGATTGCAAGGCTACTGTATCTTATTATATTGTACCCTGATGCCAGCAATGCATTTTTTAGGAGAACAATTCGATTAAAGTGAGTAACATCAAACACACAGCAATTCATTTATCTAATTATTTCAATGAAATCATTTTTGAAAAATCAGTAAACTCTTGAAAATTGCAAATGCAGCTTAACCTAGAGGTCTAGCAAACGAAGTACGGCAGCTATTCGCAGTTAACCTGTTCCCTACTTCCTATACACACACAAAGACACACACATATATGTGTGTGACTGTATAAAATTCTAACATTTGTGGTGTTAAAACCTTTGAAACTGGCATGGGTATTTGGAAATATTAAAGAAGAATACAAATGCCACGTGCAGGCAATTCAGAATCCAAAATGATATTACAAGTGCATATCTGAAAGTAGTAGTTTTCAGGTAGAAAACCTATATGTTTTTTAGGTCAGAGAAAAAACAGTGCCTGACTAAATCAATCTCCTACCCCATGAACTAGAATGACATAAACCACTACCTAGAAAAAAGTACAGTTCTGAGACTTGTGGTCTGGCAGTTCCTGTTTTAACGGAGAAACAACTAACTGCTTCAAACTTGTTATGATTGATTCTTTAGGGCTAAAGGCTGGTTCATACTTCTCATGTGTCCACTTGAATATTTATGACCTATTTAATGTGTTTGTGCACCTCCGCAGATGAACACCTGTTGCACTCTAAATGTGTGATCACACAGTGGTGTTGGCGCAGCTCAGGACATACTGTGCATGATCAATTCACGTTAAATACCAAAATGGATGCTTTTAAGAAACATGGGGTTTGTCTGCAAACCCTACAGCAGGGTTATTCAACTCATGGTCCTCAAGGACTGAGCCCTGCTGATTTTCCAGCCTTCCTTCACTGGGGAGCCAGGTGTGAAGCCTCTGACCAATCAGAATCAGTAATTATTAAAGTAACTACCTGGAAGAACTGAAAACAAGACCTGGATTTCAAATCGAGGGCCTGAATTGAATAGCCCTGCCCTACAGGCTATTTAGAAGGTCATAAAACTGTTACACACATGTAAATGCAAGTATGTGAGTGCAGACATGTCTCCAAATATGTATTTCTGGAAGAAAAAGAAAGTTCATGGCAAAAGTACATAGAAATTTATTTTACCTCAGTCCGTTAATTTTCATAAAAATTTTCACAACTATTTATACAGAATAAAAAAGGTCACTTAAAACCTGTTGTCATTATGTAATATTGCTAATAAGATCAGTCATTTCATCGCCTTAAGTATTCAGAACCATTTTCTTCCTCCTCTGTATATAAATCACAAGTTTCTGTGTCTGAACTCCCAGCTGTATCAGTCCGAAAGGGGAGAGATGAATCACCCCCTTCCCACCACAGAAGAGAATCTAACTGCAAAGAATCCTCATTATCCTGTTCTTTTGGTTTTTCCTCTTCATGCTTTTCCAGAGTGACAGAAAGATTAACATCTGGGCCGCTCCCTTGCAAGGTATCTTCATTATCCTGTTCTTCTGGTTTCTCCTCTTCATGCTTTCCCAGAGTGACAGACAGCAGGTTAATATCCTGGCAGCTCCCTTTATCCTCTTCTTCTTGTTCATTTATCATAGACTCTGAGATCTTGAAGCCAAATTGGAATACTGATCTTGAACCCAGTTCACATACACAATGGTCTTCTGAATTTTGATTGGTAATATCAGCATTGGAATGGCATTTCAATGGAATATCATTTGATCCAGTTATAGATACAGTTAAAGAGTCTGACTGGCTAACTGTAAATTTGGAGAGAAACCGATTTTCTGTTATGTTTGAAGGAGAAGAAACTGGAGGCAAAGTGGAAGAAGAGTTGTCCGTGATATGGGTACAACGGTCCATCTGTTCAGTCCACCTTTCATAGTTTCCAATGTTCTTCTTTGTCCTCATCATTGCTTGCTCATTATTGTCTTCCTCATTACTCTTTTCCTTATCATTCTTGCTTTGGCTAATAGCGCTTATTGAATCTTTTACCAATATCTTTGAACAAGCTGGTATATCATAACCCGAGGAAAGCAGGACCACATTGTGGGATTTTACAGATTTCTGTAATGTAGAGAGATGAAAAGGGAAAGTTCAGAGAAGGGTTTTTATATATATATGCATCACCAGGCATGGTAATCTGAGGCTGCAATTGTGCAGTTTTTATGGTACAACTATCTGCTTAATGTCAATGTCAGCTGAAACACTGTTTGATTTAACTGGAAAATTTCATCACAAAAATTTGTATGCAAAAATTTATTTATTCTATTAACTGGTGACCACTGAAGTTTTTCTATAATAAAATGCAGAGCTTCCACAGCTGTAAGATTGGCATTGTTTTTTAAATAGGCATTTGAATATCTATATTTTATAATGACTTACACTTAATTGGGCCTGAATGATATAAAAAAAATAGTTTCAGGCACAAATACAGACTTTGCTGGCAGATATTACTTCATATGGTGAAATGTTAGGCACTAATACTTTTAAACAGTGCCCTGCTAACTGATAAAAGGTAGTTCAGGTTGTGTAACATGAAAAAAAAAGAAAAAACTGTAATGTTATAACTTTAAAACAAGTAATACTCGATGCTGAGCTCAAACACATTGCCTGTTCTACTTAACAAAAGCACCTCAACAATAAACTGTTTTTGTAGCATAATGCAAGAACCAGTTAATTTTGTCACCAACATTTTACAATACTGCAGTGTAAAATACTGTGGTATACCCAAACTGCCAAGGGATACTGTATTACCTTGATAATGCCCATACCCAGCTCCACCTAATACACAGCTGTATAAACATTAATAAAATAACTCCTTACCAGTACATTTGGGAGAGGTGATTTTGAGAAACACCTTGTGTAAATATATTTGAAGATGAAAACCAAGGGAAAAACCATCAAAAAAATGATGACATTTCCAATCTGATACTCTACAATAAAGCAAGGCAGAAATAAAGCCATAAGTAATTGTGTTCATAATGGTAGGACCAGAAGAATCTGTTCAAATAGACAAGCACTATAAAGACTTTGTAGCAAAAGTATACATTAAATGTAGTATCAAAAAATAATGGGAAGCTGTAACATATACCTGGATTATAAAAGAATCTGGTACTGTTACACTGAGTGTGATTGTTGGTATTCTTCCTATTTTTTATACTGACTGTCACACAGTACTTTGTGTTTGGTTGCAAGTTGGGAAGGACTGAAACCTTTAGTCCCGTGGTTTCCTTGGAAAACTGTAAAGAGAGATACACTGATATAAAAATGCAGTAAATTGATATATACTTTATATAGTCCAGCCATACTACCTATTTTTTTTCAATCAAATCATTTTTCCACAGACATTTTTGTCCATGTACAAATAGAATGACAATTCTTTCTTCAGTCTACTACAGAGAGATGTTTACACTTTTTACCAAACCTTAAAAAATTACATATTTAAATGAAATGCTAAAAATGGTGTATCAAGTCTAAAATGACATAATTAAACCGTTTCAACTCAAGAACACTTTGGGAGAAATTTGGGAGTAAGATAATTCAGGTCACTATTATTACTATTACCTTTCATCTAAAGCAAATAACCAAATTATTCAAGAGCCTCAAAAGATATTTTAATGAAACATACTGTATAACTGCAAAGGTTAAGGGACTTCACCTGAAATCCATTTTTGGTGCTGATGATGGTCAGTGTGTAGGTGAACGTTTCATATACAGAGAGTAGAGAATCATATGGAGCTTTCAGTTCCACATCCATTGAGTCCACAAAGCTTGACAAGAAAAGCCGAGGAGGGTCCAGAAAAGCTTGACAAAGTAAAGGAACAATAATTAGAAGGGATAATAATTAGATCAGAAAGACTTAACTGAATAAATGCTAGACTGAGATACTAATATACAAGCATTCCTTGTTCAGTGAATGAGTTTTGTTCCAACGACCAAGTCATTAAGGGAAATAGTCGCTGAGTGAAAATCACAATACCTTCCATACTTGATTTCATTTATCTTTCATGAATTGGATGTTTTAGCAGCATTTTGTACATGGCACCAGCATTGTCAGGCATATAAAATTTATTTATAAATGCACAAATTGGTTGGAAAATAAGTTTTTAGAGCTGTTATTTAGTCTCTAACCATAGTAGCCACTAAATGAGGAGTGGCCGTATGCATTTTTCATTAATCAATATTATTCAGCCTCTGCAAATAGACTGAAAACAGTATAAAAGGAAACATACAGCACACACTGTATAAATGTACTGAAGTATATTTTGCAGTGAAATCAAACAGTATTTCAGCCAATATTAGGCAGATAGTTATGGTAAAAGGCTGGACTGCAGCATCATTTTGCTGGCCCTGGAATTCAAACTAGCAACCTTCCAATTACAGGCACAGTGTCCTAAGCTGCTGAGTTGTATCCAGAGCCACTTTAAGGGTAGACAAATTGGCATTTGAAGATGCTTTTATACAAAATGCTGTCATTCCCAACTGTTATTATTTCACAGCTAGTCTTCCTGTCAGCATTAATGGCCACTGTCCTCTAGCCTTCCTCAGTAACAAATTCTCAGCTACATATCTCACAGGAACTGTTTTAACACCAATTGTAATATTTTTAAAATCACTTAGGTCCTGCATCTTAGCCATTGTAAGGCTTGACCAAACAGTAACAAAGTCACACACCTGTCTGCATGCTGTATATCATTCATTGTTTGAAGCAGGCCATTTGGATATACAAGCGGGTGTATATCAAAACTGGCCACTGAATGTATGTGGGACACATGAACCTGCCTTCAAATTCATTAGAAAAATCATCCTCTTCTTTTTTTTTCATTTTTACTTACTGTCTTCCTTTGGTACGAAGGGATCCAACATCCTTGTATGAT
Organism: Pollimyrus isidori; assembly: GCA_019775955.2. Classification (NCBI taxonomy): domain Eukaryota; kingdom Metazoa; phylum Chordata; class Actinopteri; order Osteoglossiformes; family Mormyridae; genus Pollimyrus; species Pollimyrus isidori. Next base: position 32,503,238 of record JABFDZ020000001.1, read on the forward strand.
TTCCCAAGATGGAAATAATCTCTGTATAATATGTCGCATTAACATCTGAGAAAGCCTCTGTCAGGTTACATGTGATAGGGAGAAGTACACACTCACATCCTGATACCGTCTTTGATACGGCAGAACTGAAAATGAAAAACAGGAACAATATGGAGCAGCAGTAATGACGGACTTGATAAGCAATGTACAGCCCAGCATAGAATACTTGCATAATAAAAATGCACTGTAGATCAAGTGACTGGGAATCTACAATTAAACTCTGATCCCACGTCTTACAAAGAAGCTAAAAGTTGACAATGTCTTAATAATAGATACATTACTTATCCCTGAGGGGAAATTGTTTTTACACCTCCCTCAACTTGCTCTTTTTTGGTGGAGCAAGTTGTCCATGAAGGGCAGAGAGCTGAGGCTTAAAGGCCTTGCTCAAGGACCTGCAGATGTGCTGAGGCCGGGTTTTAACCAGTGACCTGATTACAGGCACAAAGTCTTAGCCCACTGAGCCACACGCTGCTTCTTCTTCATATATGTGTGTTATGTATTGGGGATTGCATAACTTTAAATGCTTGTATATGAAAGCTTGTGTGTATCTTCTAAGGCCAGGCTATTCAACTCAGGCCCTCGATTCTAAATCCAGGCCTTGCTTTCAGTTCTCCCAGGTAGTTAGTTTAATAATCACTGATTCTGATTGGTCAGAGGCTTCACACCTGGCTCACCGGTAAAGAAAGGCTGGAAAATCAGCAGGGCTTGAGTTGAATAGCCCTTTTCTAAGGTATGGGATGTGTAGTAAAATGGTCACATGAATGTTCATCTCATTTAAAAAATTAATGTAGTGATACACACTTCAGAATGTGATACTTTACGATGTAACACGGCCCATTAGTTGAGTTTGGCCCTTTGTCCCATGTTAACATGTGAATAAATCTAGTAGAGTTAATTTGGGGTGGCCGCTCACATAGTCCTGTGGGGGTGGAGAAGGGTTATAGTTAGTATATACTAACATAGAATCACAATGGCAAACGTACAGGTATTGATACCGATAGAGCTGGAGACAAACCAAAACTGTTTCAGGCAAATCCAAAATTTTTAGTTAAAGCTGATGTGAAAGCATTTCTGATAAGAGCAGATGCCTAAAGGTAAGAACCAGACAAACCTATAGTCCTGGGTTTCTCAAACTTTCCAGCCATAAGGCCCTGCTCTTCAGCAATTACCATATTGGAGGTCCCACTGCCAAAATTCACTGACTATTTAGCAGTTTGCAAATTTTCTCAGGTAACAATCAACTTTGCACCAATGCGGTGGCCTGTTAGGGGCCAGATCACAGTTCTTGCAATATTAGCCTAATTATTTAGGTCAAGGGTTATCATAGGGAAAGTCCATACTTGCTTATTTTCCTCCCTTCCATCCACCCATCCATCCATCCATCCATCCATCTTCCAACCTTGCTGATTTTATTTAATACAAGTATTGATAAATAATCCCATACATATTTTATAATATTGATTTCAAATTGTCACCTATGGTCACCTTACCCCCGATGGGGCAACCATCTTCAAATGTATTCAGAATGCTAGCAGTGTTACAGTCACTGGTTTTGCACCATATTATTATAGGTAGCAGCACATGAACTTCCTTTTAAGCTACCTGGCTTACCTGAAGGCCGAGTCCTTGTTATCCTGCTTTGTGTTTAACCTAAGGGCATGTTTATACTCAGCGTCCATAAGGGCTTTGCTTATACAACATGGCCACTATGCATATCCTGTGTCGTTTGTGTTGCTATGCATGGAATTAATGCCACACTTATGCAAGAAGCTATACCACCAAAAATCCAGGTGGCAGTGTGATCAACATGTGTTTTTATATTTATAGTGTGTTTATATACGTTACAGTTGGTATTGGAATAGCACCTGTCTGTCTGTCCGTCCATCCATCCATCCATCCATTCATTTTCTGAGACAGTTCTGGTATTTAGAAAATTTGCTGGGTGTGTGTGTGTATTGGGGGGGGTGGTATAGGTTTTGCTAAAACATTTATTTGAAAAGATTTATTTTAACTTTTTTGCTTTATGAATATTGCAATATTTACAAAAAAATCACATTACAATTGATATTAGTGATTTTTCTAATTTCCAGCAGCCATAATGCAGAATAAAAATACAAACAACTAAACTGATTTAAAACAAAATGTATCCGCCTCAATGTAATTGCACAGTGACAGACACAGCAGCGCCAAAGTAGAAATGCTTGCAACATCGTAGGTCAATTGCATAGGTTACAGACTGATTTATACTTCTGTGTTGAATAGACACCGTGAGTACAGTGTAGTCGTGGAGACTACGCCGTAACCTGAAGTGCACCGCCCCAGAAATGCAACTTCAAGTTTGTCCCGAATCAGACCACAAGAACTGTGACTGGCCTGCTGGATAGCACTCTTTTTTTTATGAGAGCGAAGTAAGCAAACATCCCTGTAGTTGAATTTTATATGGTTGATTTATATCAAGCAATAAATAACCCACCCTAGGTACCAAAGCAACAGGACTACAAACTAATCAGAATGACAGTGCCAATTTCATTTACCTCCTTTCATTTTATTCATAATTTACAATACTAAACAAGGTTGAAAGTAATATAGACACCAACTTTTGAAGGGTAAATGCATAAAAAAAAATTTTGTAGCGGCTGGAAAATTTTCCAAATTTGCCTACAGGATGTTTGTAGCCAGCCCAAATATAACCAGGGTTCAATAAATGGATGTTTTGCTAAGTGTTTGTTTTTATCTCTGAGGCTGTGGTGTGGGCTACAAACTGATTATACCTCTGTGCTGACCCTACGCAGAACTTATACTGCAGCCTATACATCGTTGTAAGCATCTATACTTATGCGCTGATGTGTTTTTGTTGCTCTGCAAATACATCGCCTGAACTAAAAATTGTACTGTTCTTGGCAAGAGTGATCTTGCTAACCTGCCTTCCAAGAATAAACTTGGGAAGCAGTGAATCATGGGATTGTTCTCGTTTTGATGAGGATGCCACTGGTGCATCCTTGATATTTGGGGTGGGGCAAGAATGAGATCCAGGGATTGTTACTGTCCTCTGTGCTTCTGTTCTTGGTATTGGAACAGGTCTCTGGCAATGAAAGATGAAACAGGTACGCGAGAACAAAAGTCCGGTTAACTGCACATATTGAGAAACGCCCAGGGCATTAATGTGTACCTCACATTTAATTTGTAATTTATTTATACAATTTATTTAAGTATTGCACTCCTTGCAATTTGTGTATGTATAACTGTTTGTTCTAATTGCCTTCTGAATTCTATTCAGTCATGTAACCTGTCCTTTCAATGCACACAGGACTTAACAGATGTGATGCTTTAGTTAAGATAAATGATTTTATTAATAAGGTTTTTTTTTGTAGAATTTGATCATTTTTCACAGTATAATGAATCATTGCAGCACACTGGTTGAAAAATACTGTTTTAAACGACACCTTGTCTGTAGGGATATCTGTAGTGTAAACACACACACACACACACACACACACACATATATATATGTGTGTGTGTGTGTATGCGTGTGTGTGTTACTGTATGCAGTACACTGTATGCACTATGCAGTTTTCAAAGCGGCTGTTTTTAGTATTCGAACTTGTCTTGGAAAGGCGATGGAAAATGAGGTAAAACGTTTAGACAAAAGCACTAGTACGGTCAAATGCGCATATTGAGAAACACCTTGTGAGAAATCAGCCTTTACGCACAAGGTTAAGGTATTTGGCTACGCTGTACCAACATACCTATACGGAAGTGTAAATTAGCCTTAAGCATTCAGAGAAACGGTTGGATGACAAAGAAGAAGAAGAATCATTTATACCCCTGATTATTCACTGACAATCAATGATAACGTACAAGATTAAGAGCAAGAAACTTACCTGCTGAGACCAGGAGCATGACAGAAAACAATGACTGAGGAGTCATTATATCACCAGAGATTTATCACTCATTTTATCATATTAAGGAGACACCCTGTGAATTATTACAGTTACATTTGGTTAGTAAAAATAACAGTCTTAAATTTGAAAAGAGGAGAAACGTGATCATATACTGATATTTGTCACATTTCTTATTGAAAACTTACACAAAGAAAACGAAACAAAATCCGTACGTTTTATAAGTTAAATAGATACTACCCAAAACTCGCAGTTATTACTAACATACCATTAATAATCTTTTAATTTAATGGTAACAAAATGAAAAGTGAAAGTACAGTTCTCAGATCATTTTACTCCGTTCCAATATTGAAAATTGTTTTATTGTGTAACATTACAATCGTAATAAGAAGTATAATTCTCAGCTATAATAAATTTGCGCTAAGGCTTCACGTGTATTTACCTCACAAGCGTAGTTGTTTCCTTCTCTACAAACAAAATGCTCTGCTACGCTTCATCCTTTGTCGCCATTTTGTCGGCTATTCAGGCGTAGTTAAAATGTCATCCACTTCCAAAACTGCCCCAATTCATAAAACACAGACTCAGTATCAGGTTATGCACTGCTTCACCAAGGAATCACACAGTCAGCAGAACAGAACAACTGATTCTGGAACGGTGTCTACGCCTAGTCTTTACTTCGAATGTGTGCCTACATTTTGAAAAGTATTCTTGCAGTAAGCAATAGGGGGTGCTCTTCATAATAGGCACTCTTAATGTCCTTGTTGTCGTTCCGCAAGCAATAATATTGAAAGAGATTCAGTTCCTCACTTGTTTAATAGGCGAAATAAAATTAACAAACAAATCTGTAACTTAGATTAGATAATCCTTTATTAGTCCCACAAGTGGGAAATTTGCATCGTCGTGGCATAAAGTGGACAGTACAAGAGCAGAAAAATTAAAAAGACAATAGAATAAAAACTGTACAGTATAAAAAGTACGTTAACAATTAGTTCAATAAAATGATAAATGTTTATTGATAATGTGAACAGTTGTTCATAGACAATCATACAACATGAAAGAGATCAGCTGGACTAAAGGATGTTTTTAAGAGGTGAAGTTAATTATATAAAATACAATTAATCAGTACACCAGAGGTTGAAAATGCTGTTACACTTCTCACAGAAATTACACCAGAATTTTCTG
>JABFDZ020000001.1:32512950-32526131 GCA_019775955.2 Pollimyrus isidori
TTTGTTTTTTTAATTGCATTACGGACAATAAAGAACTTTATCACAATATTCTAATTTTCTGTGACAGTCCTGTATTCAGTATTCAAGCAGCATATTCAATGTCCAGTATTATTTTTTAGAATCTGTCACTTGTAAGGAAAAGTATTAAAGATGCCCCGATGTTCTTTGTTAATCATTTAAATACAGGCAGTTTTTGATCAAGTCAAGGAGAGAATGGAGGTTCCATTTGGCACCACTAGGGTGCTAAGAAAGATTATTCAATTGACAAACCACTTTGTTGGGGAGGGTAGGGCATCTTTAGTACTTTTCCTTACATAACCCCCCCTTGAACCTTGAGCCTCAGTGCAACAGCAGTAAAAGGCTTACACAGAGCACAGTACCAGCATCACACTGATCAGTGAGGGGCAGGAAGGGGAGGTCGTCGCAGTGTGGTCGTCTGTCTCCATAACCTACACCCTTCTTTTTGTCATGCACACTTTCCACTCCACATATCCAAATTCCCTTTTCTGCTGTTCCCTTAGGAATGTGAGAGAGCCCATCAAGGCCACACCCAGCAGCAGTACCACGACACATACAATGGTAACTGCTTTGAACAGTACATCAAATCACATGTCCTGGTAGTTCTCCTTCAGCGTCAACATTCTACTGATACAGTGATATAGTTACTCATACATTCTAAGCAGCTGAACCTTCAGTTGCTGCTCAACCTCTTACAGATCTTGAATCCTATTTGTTTCAGATAAAGTTTCAGGCTGGAGGAATTCTGCATAAGGGTCGTCTAAGTAAAGATCAATCTTATTCTTGGTATAGTACGATTTTCTGTTCACCTGAAGATCACCTGAATACAGGATGGTATTCCTACCAGTATTACAATCCTCCAAATTTTCTATTACTAACATTTTAATTCCATCCTGTACTGTCATCCCATGCTCTATATGTACCTTTGTCAGAGTGTTGTGATACAGTTATATAAATTACCTTTGTTGAATAAAGCTTTTTAATCCACTCACACAAAGATCACCACAAACTATGTATACCTCCAAAATCCCTAAGAATACTGTCCCTCTGAATCATAATTCTCACCAACTTCAATAAAAATGAACTTATAGCAAGATCATTTTGTAAATATCAATCTACTATGTATATAAGTTCTTCAAATAGTATAACACAATAATGTGGCTGTATGTTGTGGGAACAGGGACTATAAGAAATATCTAGAATATACCACATTCTAAAACACAAACATTCAGTGTAATTTGTCTAAGAAGAATGGAGGCTGTTTAAATTAATAAATCTTCCTGTATACACAGACCTTGGTGCTAATCAAACGGCCTCTTTCTCTTATCTCATTGTGACAACGTCAAGGTTGCAAATGAAATGTGTCAGTACCTCTGTGCTCTTACATCATTACTGTCATGATATCAGACAGCAGACCTATGAAGCCACTCAATGTGAAAGAAGAGATTACTGTACTTGTGTATTTGTGTGTATTGTGTGGCACGTGTGAACAACACCCACAATGACATGAAAGTAAGACATAACAGTATTTCCTTCTTATATATTTTATTGCAAACAATTTAACAGTTTTTGCAAAATTAATCAACATTGTTCATATAAACAATTATAATGATTATTTAAAAACAATCTGTGCCAAGAGTAGCCATAATATGTACAGATTTTGGAAGAAGGTCAGATGCCTAGTGGTATGGTCATTTACTTAATTACTAATTTGTATTTTAGAAGTATATAAAATAATTATGATTATATCATCCTGCAATAGGAATATTATATTTTGCCAAAATTGTGTGCCTTCCATTTTAACATTTTACCTTGTACATCCTTTGCAACCTTGTTTACAATATACTGCTGGATTATTAGACAGATCAGCTAAAATAAAACAGAAAACGCCGAAAGCATTCTTCTTTCCATTCCACCTTAATTCATTTTTAAACTACCTCTCTAAATCATTCAAGAATAGTAAAACATGTATAATAAACCACCTTATATTTAAATTTTAGTTGCTGCTATCCAAAGGTTTCAGTCACTACATTACATGCTGTACAGAACTGTTTGATCTAAACACAATGAATTTTGAAAATAATTTAAAAAAAACGGTTTACCACAATTTTAAGCATGATAATATTATATCATATAACAAAACATTTACAGTCATGCTTTGTAGAATTAGTTGTCAATTTTGTTAAATAAGATCAATTTAGTACCAAATCTTTTATGAGGTTTTGCCACTGAAGAGTGGGTACTCCTGAACTTCCACAATACTCTCCGGTGGATGCACAGTCATGCAGCAGGCTCGAATTCCACCCAAGGGCTCTAGAATATGGAACATTTCCTCCCACACATCACCTTCAGGATCATAGCGCTGTACTACATCTACCATGCAGCGGTTATTCCACGAATACCCCCCAACCACATACACATAACCCTGAAAAACAGTCACGCCAACATCACTCTGGCCGCGAGGCATGGGTGCAACACTAGTCCATTGGTCTGTTGCAGGGCTGTAGAACTCACAGCTTAGCACATCATCGTAATCACTGACACCCCTAAAGTGGTTTCCACCCATAACATAGAGGCGGTCTCCGACGGTGCACATGCAGTGCAGACCACGCAGTGTGGTCATGTCTGCTCGGCGGCTCCAGCTGTCCGCTTCTGGGTCATAGCACCACAGTTCCTTCTGGAAGGTATCCCGTGTTATACCCCCTTCAAAAAAAAATGCATGCATTATATGATCTTACCTTAAAAGACAATTGACCCCTTCAATTAAAACTAGTTTGGGTGATTCTGACGTTTTTCAAGATGCTTTATAATTCATCTATCCATCTTCCAAGCACTTCTTCTGGCCAGGGTCAGAGGGTGGCCTGGGCCCTCTCGGAAGCAGCATAAAGGCTTAACTTACAAAGACACTAAAACAATTTATGTTTTGACATTACAGGAACACAAAAAATAGCTGTCTTGTGCAACAGTAAAATAAATTTTGCACATTTTCCTTAATTCAGCAACAACCTTTTTTTTTACTTCATTACTTCTTAAGTTGCTTCTTTTTTTTTTTTTTGGTTTGGTCACTGTTCCCGACATTTTTTAGCCCCAGCTGAATCATATCCTAGTGCCGCAATCACTAGAATATTTTCTGCAGTAGAAAATGAAAAAGACTCACCAGAAACATACATAAGATCTCCATGAACTGTCCCAGCATGCCCATAATGTGGCTCTGTCATTGGTGATGCAAGTGTCCATTCATTTTGACTGAGGCTGTAGCACTCCACAGAATCTGTACATGCAAAGATATAATACATTGTTTACACATGAACACTACAAACAGGATGTTTCTTAGACTTTGTTGATAAATACAGTGGTACCTCAGAGCTTGAATTTAATCCGTTCAGAACGCCAGACTGAATCCTAAAAGTTTGAGTTCTGATCAAATTTTCCTCATAAGAAGTAATGGAAAGCCAATTAATTGGTTCCCTGCCACAACAAACTACACCAAAATATGTTTTTTTAGCATTTAAACACAAAATGAACCAGACACAACAAGAAAAGCATATACTGTACTAAACATATCTAAGCACATTTATCAAAACAGTCATTTTTAAAGTAAGAAAATAAATGTAAAATAACTGTACAAGCAACTTCACAATATTATTATTATGAAATGCATTAATCGTCTATTATTAATATTTAAATAATTAATAAGAAATCTTTATTTTAAAATGTATTTCATTATATTATAATAAGTAATGCTACTGTCTATCATTGTCTAATTGTATTTTTACTGTCTATATATATATATGTATTCAGCTGGTGTAAACATGCACGTCGCCATCACAGCGAATGCAAGGCTGAGACTGAAGCGTCACCCTCTGTTTCTGCTGAGAGACGTGCCGCATGACTCATTTGCCCATGCGTGCAAGTTATAAGAATAATAATAAGAATACATTTTATTTGTGGGCGCCTTTCAAAAATCAAGGTCACCTTACAAAACAATAAAAGACAGACAATAAAAACAAAAAATAAAAATAGTTAATTACATAATCAAACAACAATGGGTCTAAAGCGAGTAAACCAGCTTGAACAGATGATTTTAGGTCGGCGTTCACAGTTTGACTTCTGAGATTCAGATCGAAGTCTAGGTCTTTTTTTTCCGAACTGGTTGGTTTGACTTTAAAGAAATTTGTGTTCTAATGAGTTTGAGAACTGAAGTACCACTGTATACTTTGCATTCTTTATTTTAAATTATGCAAACTACCACGTAAATAAACCAGCATCTGTTCAGCAATGAGAAAACTACATTATAAAAGTTCTATTTGTGTCAATTTCTCCTTTCACTCAATAAATATGTATGATGTTTGATTATGCTATGGTTATGCTAATAGGCCAATTGTATATAAGCTTTATTTTTAATAGCTTTGCTAAATGGGATTCTAACATCCATCCATCAATCATTCCATCTTCTAAGAGGTAAACCAGGGCAGAATTGTGGTGTCATGGAGCTGGCAAATAACCATGTTATAAAATTGCTGGTATGAACTATCCTGAAAATTTGCTTTTGCCTCTGGTTGGTGAGAGCAAGACCCCAGAGCCAATTTCAGGGAGCATATAGGATGTTGGTCAAACATAGCCAATGCCAGTTGAAGCCCATGTGGAGTTCTAGACAAATTTTCCTGATGACACATCAATCCCCCCCCCTCCCCCCCCCAGCGGAAATTTCAAGTCAACTTCACTTCTCCTCAGGGGGTATAGGGGCTGGCAGGGAATGCCCCCAAAGAAGATGCCAAGGCAGCCAGCAATGTCACCTATGGGATTGACCAGCTCTGGTCAAAGGGCACATACAACACACACTCAAAGACACACTCATGCTCTATGGGCAGTTTAGTGATGCCAGTTAGCCTGACTGCATGTCTTTGGACTGCAGGAAGAAACTGGAGTACCCAGGCCGTACATGCACAACAAGAGAAGACAACGCAGACTCCTCATACACAAAATGGAGATGGGATTAAGCAACAGGATGATGTATTTATGATTGTGTCACTTTTACCATTAGCGAGTGAGAAGTGGTTTACAAAATGACATATAATTATAATTTATCTACATTAATTTTTACTCAGTTCAGTGTCATATCCTATGTACACAGATTCTAATTAAAGTTTTAAGTGAAATAACAAATATCGTTAGAAATACTACTACACAGTTAGCTACAAAAATTATCATCTGATCATCATCTAATCAATCAAAATCGACTTAATATGTTTTCTCAATTTATTAGTCTAGAAATAAATTTAGAAACATCTCACCAATCTCTCCGCTTGCATTCCTGCCCCCCACAGCATATAGTTTGCCCTTCAGCGCACTGAGGTGAAAGAAGGTCCTCTTTTCATTGAGAGAGGCCAGTTGCAGCCATCTGTCAAAACGGGGATCATAGCGATAGACAGTATCCACTGCTGTTTTGCCCTTGGTGTCATAATTATCTTGGCCCCCTACAATGAATAAAAAGTTACCAATGAGGGCAACACCATGTTGATAACGTGGGCCATCCATAGGCCGCAGAGCTTTCCAAGCTTGAGCCTCTTCATCATAGAGACGTAGCTCTTTGCTGACCACTAACTGTTGCCTCATCACCCCTCCCAAGACCAACAGGTGGGTGGAATTAGAACGGATGCATGTACGGTCAGTCTGCAAGGCTGGCTGCAGAAAGGGCATCATCTGGTAGTTGCTGGCTTCTAACAGGAGGTTGACGCAATCAGTGTCAGCACGGAGAGAAACATCTTCCTGGGAGATCTGCAGAAGTTCTGCTGGGCTCATTAGAGGAAAGCGTACTTTACTCATTAGACTAAAGGTATGCTGTCGGTGGCTGACGGGGTCACAATCCAGCCATGCACAAACCACCTTGTACAGTGCCATCTCAGAGAAACCCTTGAGAGCATCATTAGCTAGAGCATACTCCATGGTTGACTGGGAAAGCTTCAGGTACATGTCGCTTTTTACCAGATCTGAGAAGTTCTGAAGAACAAACTCATTGATGCACACTTGAACCTCTTCCAGATGAAGGTTACTGGCAATGCGTTCCACCTCTGCACAGTTGTCTATAGTAATCTGAGAAGATGAAGATGATATTTACTGTAAGACATTTAGAAATGCTATCGCTGTTATGAATTTGCATATTGACGTGTCCTTCAGAGATTAAATCATTTGGATGCCCCAAACAACTATAAACTGTTCTCTTTCTTCCATTAACATCTAAAAGTAGATTGGGTGCTGTCAGAAATGGCAGCATTGTATTCCACAGACAGCCCAGTCATTTGGTTAAGCTATGCAAGTCATACTCATCCCACACTCACCAACTTGTACAATTTCCAGAAAAACTGGATGGATCCCCTGGAAATGTAAGAGTTAAGTGTATTTTTACCTGAATACTTTGAGCCAGCATTGTGATATATAGGTGTGAGAGTATACTTATTCATTTATTGCACATTCCAGTTATATGGCAATTTGTAGAATTTTTCTCCACCAAATAAGTGGTTCCTTTGTGTATGTTTTAATGTGCATGTCTGAAAATGTTCTTTAAATTATTCATATTTTTCTTAAGTTTCAATATTTATGTTCTATTTATTGTACACTATGTACCAAAGTGTCTGCGGTGGCGGTGGAACAGTGCTACAGTAAAACCATATGTAGGTCAGGGAATACAATTAGGCTAGCCGTATCACAACAAAATGGAAACATTATCAGTACCAGGGGCGTTGTTAGGCCTATTTTAGGGGGACTTCACCCCCCATATAAATATGTATTTATTGGCATGAATAAGTCACGGATATCTTTTTATATTACATATGCTTGGCATTGCCCCACACAGTAAAGACTCAGCCCCCCTATCCATTTAACCATAACTACACCCCTGATCAATACATTACCTCACTGCTGAGCAGCTCTTTGCAGAAACCCAGGACAGGGAGCACCTGCAAAAAGCTGGCAGCTTCCAAAGTGTCCTGCAGACTGGCCAGGCTCAGACTGACACTACCAGTGTAGATGAAAGAAATGATATTCTTCAGTCCAAGTCCTTTCACACCATGCAGCTTTATCACCTGTAACTCCTGCTCTTTCATTCCACCTACATGTAAACCACAATGTAAGGATATAAAAGGACAATTTGTGTTAAACTGGTGCATGCATCATGAAGTAATAAATGTATCTTAACTTTAGTTCATTGAATGTGAGCTTGGTACCATTGACTTATATATTCCAACAAACCCCAAGGACCTGGAACGTAACTTTCTAACAAGGACCCATTGAGGGTTAAAAGGACAATAATAAAACTATGTAAATGTTTATATTAGGATAATAATTACTGGAAAAAATAATTCCTAGCTTAATGACATATAGGAACAGCAACTATTTAATATATGTAGCCCATGGGAACAATATGATTGACATTTTAGGGGATATGCAATGAAATAAAGATTATTCCAGATATCTAGTAAAATGATACAATAGCACAGTGTGGATCTGAACAGAAAAGCAATCCATAACTCGAACTCAAAACCTAATAATAACTTAGAGTGTCTTTATTGTTATTTACAGCAGTGTTTTTGCATGGCATGACTTACAAAAGTGCACTATTACGTGTAACGGGTTCTGTAACAGTATTTATTAAGTTCCTAATAGACTGTTTTTAATCAAAACAGGCTTTTCTAGGTATTAGATTAGCACTCTAACTAATAGAGATTTACTTGATTACTTCTTGATTACTAGCTGCATATAAAACATTGATACAGAATTCTAAGGATATGGCTGAACTTAAGAGTGTTTTACGAGTCCAAACAATCCAATTTTCACACTAGCAATAGATAGAAATATTTATTTGGTTTCAGAGAAAGATTGGTTAGCCTTTGTTCATAATTTATTTTTTGTAATATCTTATTATACAAATGACTTGGTTTAACAAAAGATGAAAATAGTATGAATAAAACTAGGGATAACAGTCTTGAATCACCCTTAAGTGCTTATCAAGTTACTGTGCAATAGAAGCCAAAGCCAGGGAACATAGAGCTTTAGAAGGTCAAGAATTTAGAAACAGCATTTATCTAAATATTTTCAGACTGCATAAAGGGAAACCCAAAGAAACCCTTGTGGTTCTTAAAGCAGTCAAATTACCTGTAAACATAGCTTTAAAGTAGTCACTGGCTGAAGACATAATAACTCTGTGCACTGGGAAGGTTTCCTCGCTGTCACCTGGCACCAACGTCACATCACATAGAGTTGCATTTAAACGGAACTGCTGAAACCCCTTGCAGTTAGGTGAAGAAATGCATCTTCCATCAATATCACACAGACAATGAATGGTTGTAATAGCTTATACGAAACAAAAATGATTTTCATTAAAATGCAATACACGTATGTACAAAAAGGTACTACTTCTATAATCCTATATTATCAAGAAGATAATTCATCTATGCATGTACATTGACTACAGGTCCTAGGTTAAATATGCAGCTTACTATCCAGTGTATATCTTTGATAGAATTAAAGATCAGTGGTGAAAGAACACAATAACTAATGAGAATAAAATCTGCTTTAATCTGGTGGTCTATGATGTTAATGACTCCCAACTCCCTGCCGGACAGTCCACAAATGTGGATCCTGAAGGACCAGGCTGAGAAACACTGCCCAGGGAAAGTCTCAAATTCTCTGATTTTGGTACAACATTCATCTGTCTATTAAAAGACAAACAGTACCTGTAAAATGGCGTGTCCATGTTCGTCACTGCTGAACACTTTGGTGTCACGTTTAGGGACAGGAACATTGTATTCAGTTTTGGAGTTATTTGCAACTGAGATAGTGGGTTTGGTAGATGGGACAGGAGGTCTATAAAGAGGAGCTGCTTGCCCTTGAGGATGAAGAGTTTCCCGGGACGCCCGTTTGCTTCCCATTCGAGACAACCTCCGTAGCAAGTTTCCCTCTTCTCCACTGCTCCTGGAACGCCCCCCAAAAAACAACAACAGAGCAACACAAAGGCAGAGAGAGACAAACTTGTCTTGGCTATTGATGTGACAATAAAAGAACCAAAGTTGAATTTCCCAGTAATCCTATATATACAGTTTCTAATCAACAGAAAACTTGGTTTTACATAGATGCAAAAATTGTATTTCATGCTTTTAATATTTAAATTTGAAAACAGTTGAGGAAAAGTTCATAATATTAAAATACATTGCATAATCATTTTGCTAGCTGATAAATATTCCAGGCTTTTTACAGACATTTTTCAATTCATTTTTAGTTCAGATTTAGCTAGTACTATATTGGATTTTAAAGAACTCACCCCATCTCTTCGGAGTATTTATCAGGTGTTCCTGAGGTGCAAGTGTTAAAATTGCATTTTCAGTATCACGAATATAACAGCGACAACAAATACAGTAGCAGCAGGGTGGCATGGAGGCTCAATGTGTTTCCTCTAGGGTTTGAGATTCTGAGGGTTTCACATTCATTCAATATCAATATACGTGTATGTTGCAGGTCTATGCAATGACATTCAATTTACATTTCCTTGTAGTCAAAATAGAAACTTATGGAAAAAACAGAAAATATCTTAATATAATTTAGATATTAAAAGAAGCTACAATAAAAGACCTGTTTTGTTTTGCAAAGTTTCAATTTTGCATGGCAGACTGGATGCAGCAGTTGTATTTGTGATTATTCATTGGACTTGAATATGCAACCTCGTTTTTAAATATCATTTTTATGATCACGCAGGCCAGTAAAAATAGCCCCATCTGGCCTGTGTGGCTGCTTTTGCCCACGTCCGCATAACATCAATATCCGGTTCCCAACTAAGTCGTATTCATACGTATATCTTTCTAAAGAATGGATTTTTGCAAAATAATTTTGAAATGAAAATACATGTAACAGCTGTACGAGATTCCTGATACCGTGTAGTATTCATTGTTGCACTTCTCTATTTTAGCATAACCCATTTATCATCAAATGCTTGAAGCTATCTTTGCTTTTATTGTCTCTTTTCTTAGACCCATTTGGCCCAGAGCTAACATAAGAATCTGGATTCAATCCAGCTTGCAACAAGGTCTAGGAGAAGAAACAAAGCGTTGGCAGGATCCACTGTATAGATGGTGTCTTCATCTTAGGCTGAATGATAAACAATATTGCACTTCCTCTCTTTAAAAATATATAACCCTCACTCTGCTGCATGATTACGTTTTCATCTATAAGCAGTGTTCTCTGTTCTAAAATCTAAGTTTAAGTCTTTACATGCCTTCATAGAAGCTTTCTTAAAAGCTGTGATATATGCACATAAGCATGTGAAGAAATATATGGAAGATATACACAAATCTTACCTTAAAGCGAACAGTTTTCAATGTTTTGTACTGAATTTTGATAAAGTTAATTTAAATTGAAGGATGTCCTGCAAAGCTTTAAACAGTCCCTTGTTTGTCTACAATGATACAGTATTGCACTCTGCTGAAATATGTAAGCCTCTCTCATAGCGGAACTGTTGTTCTGCATTTACCGCTGCCTAACAGTCTTACTTCCTGAGTTACTTTTTCCCCTTAACTGCTTTGTCTAAGATATGGGCTTGAGAGTAAAAACTCTTTTAGGTCTCAAGATAAATAACTTATCTATTATCCATCTTAGTTAAGCATCTCTGCTTTGCTGAACAAAGCACTGCGCAATTTGGCTAATAAAGAACATCACAAAAGAAAAATTCACTTTCATTTAATAATAATGGTTGTTTTGCCCTGCCACCCAAAGTACTGCAGTTGATAAACATCTTTAACCATAATGGCCAACTGCAATATGCATTCTGAAATTTCACATTAGCAAAACACTGACAGGAGACTACAGGAATTTATTTTTAGTATTTTAGTACTATTAGAGCATTAGAAATGCTGCAAAAAAGCTGAAGTTTAGTTCCTTACTGCTGGTTTTGTGGTTAACTTATGCAAAGGAAGTGTGGCTACATATGCAGACCATTTTGCTCCTTTGCAGATTTAAAGGACCATATCACACACACAAGAGAAAAAGTCAAATACATTGAATGCAAGGAAGGAATGTTAGAAATGCATTAACCAACTTTAAAATATATTGTATACACAATTTATAATTTATATACATATAAAGTAAGCAGAAACATTGTATATATATCAACACACCCAATGGGAGACTATAAGATTAATATGAAGTGGTTTGCTTGCTTAAGTGATCCACAGCTTGAGCTTCAGACAAGCAGTAAGAAAAACTATTTTTATTAGGTGTTGTCAAGACCTGGTGGCTATAGAGGTAGAGCTGAGTCCAAATTGAACATAAAAATTGACCCATATAAAAGGCAGGTACAGAAACAGAGTAGCTTGTCTAGACCAGGGTTACTTCAGGACCACCACTGAAGTCAGACCAGGGGGCTTGACCACCCGCCTAACCTGAGCAGGCCAAGCCCAAAATAGCAATGCATTGGCCCAGAAACAAAAAAGGTGTGGGTGAAGTGGCGTTCTGGTAGCAAGCATCATAGAGGATCCAGACAAATCAGACTTTGGAAATGGACACCAGCCTTGAGAATGTAAAAATTATCATTCTGACAGGGAAGGATCCTTACTGCAGAAAATTGAAAGTAAACGTAAACGATGACGATTCTTGCGGCCCACGCGCTTTAGGGCCCCCCAGAGATCTGCTTTATTAATAACACTACCTAGGGGGGCCCAACCTCATATTTTGTCATAGGGCCCAAAATTGCTAGCGGCGCCCCTGGGTGTCAGAATACAGAATGTCTTGTAGAATAATACGTTCAAAAAAAGATCCACATAGGATACATAAAAAGGGAAACCTTTCTCTAGTGTTTGAAAATTGAGCGCACATACATACACTATATTGCTGTTGTCTAAGTATTGGGACACCACTCCGAATAATTTAATTCAGGTGTTCTAATCACTTCCATAGCCACAAGCGTATAAAATCAAGCACCAAGGTATGCAGACTGTTTCTACAAACATTTGAGAAAGAATGGGGCTCAGGAACTCATTCAGGCGTGGTACGGTGATATGGGCTGATATTTGTGCCACTATGCGATGTGTGTGTATATTAGGGGTGGAGACGAACCCGAATACGGTTTTCGGAAAGGCACAAATACCGAATACTTATTTTGAACAAATACTTTTAAAAATATTTGAATTCAAGAACAAGAGGTACTTCACATCAAAAAGCTGCGTTTCCTTATGAGACTGCACAGCATGCCCGAATGAGTGAGTGACATTCAGCAGTCCTGGGGGGGAGAGGCATAATATGGAAAGGTAATCAATTCTGGTAATCAATTAAAATGATTAGGGGCGGAAAATTTCCAGTAAATTTCCATGGTAAATTAAGCTTGGGAATTTTGGAAATATTCCGTATTGGAAACTTTCCATGGAAATAATGAGAATTATAGAAATTAATGGGAATTTAGGAGAACTAACTGGGAATATATTATTTCCAAGCATAAATATAAACAGAAATCATAAGAAAACCTCCATGCAAAATGTTTTCAACAGATATTTCAACAGATTTATTTGTAAGTACAGTAGAATAGAACACGTTTCAATAACTTGTTTCATGGATGAATAAAAACAGAAATGTTGAGTTCAATATTATCATCCCCTAACCCCGCTCATTCAAAAATGCCCCCTGTCCAAAACTCTCCACAAAGTCCCATTCAAAAGGTTAAATGAAAAAGCCACTCATCCTCCAAAACGTCCCATTAAACATGCACATCTTCCTTCAAGCAATCCTCTTTTCTCATTTTTGCTCAGTCAATAGACTCTTCCTGGACCTCATCATCATCCAACATGTCCACTTCCTCAGCATCCAACTCTGAGTCTTCCTCTTCAGTGTCGCTTTCCAGCCTTGTTGAGGATGGCTCTGTGTCAGGCTCAAAGAGCCGTAGGTTTGCCCGAATGCCAACCAGCTTTTCCACTCTCACATTTGTGAGCCTGTTGCGAACCTTTGTGTGGGTGTTCCCAAAGTGACCAGTTGCGCTCGGAGGCGGCTGATGATGGTGGGATTTGGAGGAGGATGGAGGCTACAAGTGCAAGGGCCTCAGATTCACATACTGTAAATGGACTGCATTTATATAGCGCTTTTCTACTCTTCCGAGCACTCAAAGCGCTTTACAATTTTTGCCTCACATT
>JABFDZ020000001.1:32557622-32569618 GCA_019775955.2 Pollimyrus isidori
GCCTTATTAGCAACATAAGGAAGGATAACTACACCTTGATAGCCTGTCCTTGAAAATTACAAACAGGAGTGGAGACAAGATGGATCATAATTTGTGTGCCCACTCCCCACAGACCTGTTTTCTAGTGAAGCTGTACTGAAGCACACCAGAAAACACTTGCCTTATGGGTAGCGTGCCCTGGCAGAAAAAGGCTGGAAAATGACAAATATTTAGGTCATTAAGGTACACAACCCCCTCTACCTCATTAAGGTCATGAACCTTGGAGGGGCAGTCTATTAAAGACACTTTATCACATGTGATGCAGAGAACCTGAAAGTGCAGGATCAATAGTCCTTTTGAATGAAATTATAAAATTAATATAGCAGTGTCAATTGGCAGAATGGGCTGGCCAACTCCAGCTGGTATCTGTCAGGCCCAGGTACTTCCATAGTGGTTATTTATAAGTCGCTCTGTAGTGGGTATTGATCAAGGTGATTTCATGGTGTGCATATACTGATCAGGCTAATGTTTTTCTGTAACAGGTATTTATCAACCAGCAGTTTATAAAGAGAGAGAATTTGCTCTTTTGGTTCTCAACACAATGTGTTGCTTCCCCAGACCTGTAACTCAGGAATAAAAGGATTTAAATGGTGTTTGGGCCAGTGGATTTTTTTATTGTGGATAATTAGGTTTGTTTCTTGTCTTTTTTTTTTTTTTTCTTCTGTTCCAGTCCCCTCGCATAGCAAAATCAATTCTGGGAACTTGTGGAGTCGGGTAAGGTTCCTGAGTAAAACTTTGGCTTCTATAGAGTATGTTTGAGTATAAACACAATTAACTTGTTATAGTACAATATACTCGTTATTTAATTACTTTTATGAACATATTTTAATGTAGTTGCCTGTGTACTTTTTCTGTGAAAGTAACAATCCAATCCTTTAAATGTGTGAACGTTCCTCAAAAGGATTTAGATAAACTGGAGTGGAATATGTGCAAATGAATGCCCAGCAACTTCATTGTAGTGAGTGAAATGAGACACTTGCCGTCTTTCAAACTCAATTACTCAAAACCTGGAGCTTTAACAACAAAAGAAGCCAATAAGAAAAGACCTCCCATACTAAGGGAAAGACCTCCCATACTAAGGGAAAGACTTTCCATACTAAGGGAAAGACCTCCCATGCCAAGGGCAGAAACGTGTTGAACAGAGCTTTGATTACAGAGACATAATATGAGGATGACTGTTTTGAAATCTGATAACTGCTCATTGGTGACTGGTGACTCAAAAGTGCCATTTAACAATGCAGTATCAAAATGTATAAGGTCTTTATTATTACGATTCAGACCATATAAATGTATTACATCAGTTGTATAAATGGAAGCAATAATGAACTAATCTCATTTTTTAAGTTCGGTGGTTGATCTTTGGAAGCAGCACGCAGATGTTCAGGTATGTTAGACAATATTATAATTTTCAAAGAATCTTCCAAAGACTGTCCTGTACATGCAGCTCATAAACAATCTGTGGTGTGTAAGCAGTTATGGAGATGGATGGATATTCTCTCTGTCTTGCTTTTGCTTTGAAGTCCAAGGAATTTTGTTCTTGGACTACTTGCAAATAACGTGTAAAATGCAAAAGACTGCAAGAACATTTTAGTGAGACATTTAAAACTGTATGTTTTTAATATTTAGTTAAGGTATGGAACTGCTGATATCTTTAACCGTAATATTTTGGATGCAGACGCCCCAAAAGAAGTTAATTTTTTTTTTGAGACACGTTTAATTAAATCTGCCTGAATATGTGATTATATTAAAATGGTAAAATGAAGCTCACAAAACAGAACTGCTGTGGATTGGTGTACCGTATACATCAGGCTGCAAATTGCCTATTTTTTTTGCAGGACTACACCGATGAGTTCATTGCTGAGTGGCGAAAGCTGGAGTTGGATGTGGTTCTCTCCCCCATGCTTGGCCCAGCATACAACTTTGGATTTTGTGGAAAACTTATCTGTATGTAAATGCATTCTTTGCTGTTGGGTCTCCTAATGACTGGCAGATGACAACAAGAAAATATTTGGGTTGACGTTCAGAATCCTGTAAACAGAGCTCATATGAAGTATGAAAAACTGGAGGGTGTAAATTTTTCCTTTTCATATCTCAGGTGCCTCCAGTTATACTATCCTCTATAATCTTGTCAAATTTCCTGCTGGAGTTGTGCCTGTCTCCACGGTGACACAGGAGGACGAGAATGACCTACAGTATTATAAGGGTAATTTTGGTGATATCATGGACAAGACCTTCAAAAAGGTAAGCCTGTGAGGGTTCCTGTGTGTTCCTACCTCCTGGGACTGACAGCAATTTAATCAACTCAAGACATTATACTATAAACATTTCCTTAGCAAATCATATGCCCATTACTTGATAGCTACACTGATAGGTCAACTGTGATGGACATTTTAGGTCTAGACAGTAAAAATCCGCACCAAGATTTTGTTTCAACCGACCAGTTGAGCAGAGTCGCAGGGCCCTATTTTCCACTGGAACAAAATGCAACGCAAAGTGGTTTTGCTGTTTTAAGGGAGTGAAATGTCATTGCGCTTTTGATCAGTAAAACTGTGTTTAAAGTCAGTGGTGCATTGTTAAACGGTATTTAAGCACCGCATTTTAGAAATATGATGGGGGCACTCGTTATTGACTCGCGTATGTGCTCAAGGTGCACTAATGATTTTTTTCATTTCATTTATATATGTTGTATCATAGAGTATAGAGTAGGTTTCCCCCATCTTCTGAGATCATTATTCCACTTTCCGTATTGAGCGGGTGATCAAATGATGCCAGAAAATGTGGACATATTTGCTGCTTCCTCATTCCATACCTGCTTAGGCGAAACAGCGGTCCTCCCATAGGTGACGTTTGAGTCTTTTCTCCTCACACTTCAGCAGGTCCATTTCCTCGGGCTAAAAGTGATCTGGCTTGCCGGGCAAACGCACTGTTATTATAGCAGTCTATCATAGATCATGAGCTGCTGCCTTTTAACGGTGATGTGGTGTGCTATTCTGATTGGTTCATTGGATGTTATGTCCAAAATAAGAGTTAAGAGAACCTTTTTGCACCTTGTGCTGGTGCAAAGTGTATTTTTTTCCTCAAAATGGATTTGGACATACCAATAAATGTTTTTGTGCTTTATGCTTTGCGTATTAAAATGGAGCCCACCGTCACAGGGTACTCAACAGGTTGGCTGAAACAAAATCATGGTCTGTATTTTTACCTAATGGACCTGAGATGTCACGCACCCAGGGTAGTTATGTAAATGTCTTCCCTGTGGTCATATGTTTGCATTATACTTACATTTTTGTGAATGCCTGACCCCTCGTGACTACCTTTTATTTCCAGGCTGTGGCAGGTGCTGAAGGGCTGCCGGTGGCTGTGCAGTGCGTGTCTCTGCCCTGGCAGGATGAGCTGTGTCTACGCTTCATGTGGGAGATTGAGCAGTTAGTGAAACAGCACAGAAACCAGTAGCCTCATTTAGCAGCGGTTTGGTGAAAGATTTCATCAGGATGTTTGTGAAATCAAGAGACGATACCGAGGAAGATGGGGACATTAACATGCAAGCTGACTACAATGACTACTGTTGGATGCTCAGGCACGAAAGTGAAAGTTTGTTCAGAGGAGCATCAAAGAGAAGAAGAAAATGTTTCACAGACAAAAAGCGTAAAAATGTAGTGCTAAATATGTCATAAAGGAATAGTTTTTTGTTTTTTTAAATTACAAGAAATTTTGTATCGTTAATTGTAATAAAATATTGTTTTTTTTTCATCACTGTTGTGCTTCCTTAAGGCAAACTCATATTATACATGTGTGGGAAATGGAGGTCATTTTTGGATTCTGCACTCTAAAAAACATAAAATTTACCGAAAATATCCCATGCAGCTGAACGTTTTTTTGGCAGACCTGTGTAATTAAACACAGACACTAGAGAGCTTAACGAATACCAAAAACTAGAAAACATTAACTGGGAATAAGACACGAGATACAGAACATAAGGATAATCAAACAGAATCAGAAAGGAACAAAACAGAACACAGGCAGGGAAAACCTAGAACACGAAAACTAATACAAATAAAGCACCAGGGAACAATATCTAATAAATACAAAAACGGAAGGAGAAGGATTCAAACTCAGAACTAGAGGCTTTATAGGCAGACGCTCAGCCCATACAACCATGCAGCAGTCCAGGAAGGTGGGGAAACACACTAAGGACTTTGACAACAGGGAGGAAAGGATGGCCAGTGACATCTGCTGGCCAAATGGGGAGGGAAAACACAAAATGTTGAAGAGGACGGGTGCTAACCCTGGCATTAACCCACACCAAACACACGAACACCAGGGCACTGGAAGGAGGGCGGGTGCTAACCCTGACAGTATCACCCACATGTAGCCGTGACGTCCTTAAATCCAACAAGTTATCACACTAAGCAACAAATCCTGCTTTGTGGAATACCCATTATGCCTTATTATTATTGCTGTGTTCCATTTACTTCTGGGGTTGGAACTCGATACTGGAAATCACATTTACTGGAAATTTAACTGGGAATGAGTTAAAAGTGTTCCAGTACAGCAAGTTGGAAAGCCATTTAGCAATGCCAGGGACCTGTTTCAAAAAGCAAGATAACCTGTTAGATTTAATTTACCCGTTTAAATAGTCTATCTTCATTCACTTATATTTAGCCCAGAGTACCTTAAATCCAACAAATTATCTCACTAAGCAAGAAGTCTTGCTTTCTGAAAAAGGTCCCAGTTCTAGCCCAGATAATTGGTAGTCATTGTTAGCAATATCAATTGATAACACATTATGTAGTATTTTGTGCATAAAAACATCACAGTAACATATCCGGTTAGCAGTTGACAGTACTCTATGTATGACTGATTTATTGAGCCACAAATGAAACATAAGTGCTGATAAAGAGTGTAACACTACAGCTTTAACTTTTGATGATAAAGAGTGCAGCCATTTTGAATTCTGAGCACAGGGTCACGTAGATTCCTCCGAGTTCATGAGTCTGAACTCCGACTTCAGAGGGTGTTCCAGTTAAAATTTCCAACAAAGAACTTGGAATTTTGAGTTATGAGTTGCAGCGTAATGCTGCTGTCTCCTCACTGCCCCAGCTGACAACATGGCTAATATTGATATGTTCTGGGATTTGTCACTTTATGAGGTACAATTCCAGGTACAGTGGTACCTTGGTTCTTGAACTTACTAGAACTTGAATTTCTTGAAAGTCGAACAAACCAGTTTGACCTAGAACTCGATCTGAATATCAGAAGTCAAACTGTTAACGCTGACCTAATATAAATTGTACGGACCGTGAAATGAGTCATACTACAATGCGACTCTTACTTGAATAACTTCTTCACAGACTGGACGATTAACCAAATAAAGCAGCACAACATTACAGTAACTAACAATAAATACCACTAACATACATGTACTATTACAGCATTTATGTAATTTATTTAAACTTTATTTTACCAGGTAAATTAACCAAGAACCAGTTCTCAACGCTTTACATTTTATTCGGGAGAGATAGCAGATTATGCATCAGTTTTTGTCAGTCTGTGCCATTCTATGATTTTACAGGTGATTTTGCCAACTTTTTCTATTCTTACTGGCCATATCTTGCCGTTTTTGGATTTTACTAAGGAGTATTTTTACATGATTTGTCAATAATGTCTCTGATGGACCTGCAGTTAATTACCAAACTAGTGAGAATTGTATTAGTTAGCGTGCATTGGAAACTTATATGTTGTCAAGCACTGCTTTGTTATTGCTGTTTTACTGTTACCCTGTATTGGAATTTCAGTTTAATATGACTGTGTATGTACATTTTTATCAGTGACTAAGATTTAGCTTTAAATCTGAAGGCTTTTCCTCAATATGTTACCATGAGTTTTACCTGTAACTTAGATTCCCTTTTCTGTGTGTCCTTAATTCTTTAGTGCAAAACTTTAATAAAAATACTACTTCCCAGCTTCCTTCTCATAACTGAGGCTTATGCTCATATGCATCATAGGAAATTAAATACTGACTGTACAGATTATGTACATGGCATACATGATGTCAACCCTTACATATGCATGGGCAAAATTGATAAGAAAAATTATAAAAATCAACTTTTGCTTTTCCATACCTTTCATGGTAGGTATTTACTGACAAAGAGACCACACACATTATTTTACTTCGGTTTTTATTAGATGTAGATTGCGCATTAAACGTGCACTGTTACAGAGGTGAATAAATGGTTGTTGAGAATGTGATGATACTTTGCATAGATACGTTGTTAATAGTAATGGTAGCACTTTTTCCTTTTTTTAAAGAACCAGAATTTTTCTAGTTGATTTCTTTCATTCATGTTTTCAGAAGCACAGAGGATAAATCCTATTGCTTGACAAGATGGGACAATGTGCATGAGGATATTTTTGGTTCTGTGTCCGGAACTCAAAAATACATACAGTATTTAATGATTTGGCTATATGCACCACAGTGGCCTTCAGTTATATTTTAATTGGGTTGCGGACATTTCCATGAATTTATTTAGGTAATAAGGACTTTAAAAAAGTCAATTTATGAGATTAACTGCCCTTGCCCTCTTGTCCTACTCACGGTTATTTCTTTTAAATGTGACTTTTTTTAAGTTATGAATAAAAAATGAAGAAAAGTCTTGCATAGAGTTGAGCTTTCACATCGGCACTGGCAAAAATGTCATTCCTTTGAACTCTTATGAGTACAAGACGGCAAAGTAAAAACATGCAGTGGCCATGTTCCTCAGCACAAGTGTCAGTAGCTGAAAACATGAAAATTTGGCCAGATTAAATCTAATTGATTGAGGTTAAGAAATTATGAAAATGTTACCTTTTGTATTGCATGAGAAAAGCATCCTTACAAATGTATATAAACATGTATATACAATATCCAAAGTTTAGGTAATATTTTATAAATCTATTATGAAAACCAAAAAAAAGATTTAGATTATGCACAACAGAAAATATTAAACTTCGTGAAACATGATAAAACTGCCATTTTGTTTAATAGTGTGTAGCCTTCTACCATATACAGTATCTTTACACCAGTGCCCATGCAATGTATAGCACTGATTTCAATGGTAGGTCTTTTTCATTATTACTTACTTTCTAATAAAGTGTCAAGTTTTGGAATTATACAAAAACATCCTATAACCATTTACACATTTAAGGAATCACAGAGAAGCCTAACAAATAATTCAAAGGTAATGCTCCTGAAATTTTGCAAAATACATTCATGCTATATTAACAAAATGTTTTTAAAAAACGTGTCATATTGAACTTGGCACATTAATGAACAAACAAATTTTATGCCAGCAACAGGTTTGATATAAATGCACATTAATTAACCTAAGAAATGACCACGCATGCTAAAAGCATGAGTAAATAAAAAATATTAGCCATGTAACGTAATCACATTTACTTTGGTATTTTCTTGAGTGTACAAAAAAACACTAATATGCAAGACCTTTCATTTTCAAAGTAAACACACAGACATTAGGCTTATCTAACTGAAGTCGACTTACAAGAGTTTAAAACACTTGCAACGGTTTCAAAACCAAATGAAGTGTAATCTCCATTTAAATGCATGATGAACTTCTCAGTGAAAGAGGTTTCAAAATCACTCCTTAAGCAAAGCAAAACGCTCTAGTATGGACTATTTGATAAAATATAGATGAACAGATGTCTTTTGAGGACTTGTCTTTCAGATCATACAATCTACAATTTTTAAGTTGGCGACAACCCAATTTTACGATGATAAACAAATGGAAAACTCATTTTAGTAGAAATGTCTCTTGGAACATGCGTAGAGTATATTTTGAAAAGAGCTTTCCAGCAGAGTAAGGCACAATCATTATTTAGTATCCGACAAACCAGGTAGATGAAATGAGTTCCAGTCACCTGTGACATTTTGTTGAAAAATACACAGAATGTGATTCAGATACTTTATGTTCTTTAATACATATAAAATGCTTTCCATTTTTAAATGGTGTCCTTATGCTCTGAATATCATAGATATATTTAAATTGCTTAAACATGTAAAAGTTATTTTCAGGCATATTATATGGTAGATAGCATTGAAAGAACTTTTAATGCATTTCAAGATATCAAAATGACAATTTGACGTGCCTGTGAATTGGCTTGCCTAGTCAATCCTGAGATACTACAGCAGTATAATTTCTTGGAACAAAAAAAAGTAATTGTCGGATGCTATAAGCAATGATTTAGCAATATTAAAAATCCAATGCATTGACAACACATGATTAATGAGGAGGAACTTAACAATAGCAGAATGAATGAATAATAAACATTTGGTCTAAACTATAAATTACTTTGGGAGAAAATGATAAAAAAAAATTAAGTGAACAAGCATTGAAATGCAATTTTAACATGGGGAATGAAGTTTTTTCTTTCGTTCTGGCTGAATGAAGTCATTAAGGAAGAAAAATATCCATTACATTTATTAGTCATGGCCTATAGTACATCATGAGGGAAAAGTTACAAAGCGGTCTTAAGTGATCTTGCTTTAATTGGAAACGTGAAATCAGAAACACCCAAGTTTGGTACTGTATATGATAATTTTATCAAGTCCCTCCTTTAACCATTCCCAAGTGCTTAAAGAAAAAAAATACATCGCAAAGGACTTTATGCATATATAAATTTTTAACTTGGGAAACATACATCAACTACTGTGAAACAGTTTAGTTTGGATAAACTGAGGCTTGTACTTATTCAAGGCCAAATGTACTTGTTTCCTCCACAGCCGTCAGCATTTTCTCATATAACATGGAGAATGATGGATATGCAGGGAGGTCCAGGCGGTTGAAACAGGTATGAGCCCTTAAAACACACAAACATTATCTAATTTAACATTGCACTGTAGAAAACAACAACCACAAAATGTCAGATTCACTACATAGAAAGTTGACAGACTGTACCTAGGAAGTGCTGTAATTTTCCCCCATTTCTCCACGCAAAAGCGCCGAGGACCATTGCTACCTCGCAGAGCGGCAAACCCCTCATATGGAATGCTGGATGTGCCCGTCACAAACTGAAAAGACACAGAGAGCAGCACCTATTTATATACAGTGATCACTATAGCAGGAAAAAAAATAAAAGGGGAGAAGTCTTTAAAAAATATCTTTAAAAGATTGTCATTGGATTATAAACCAGGGATATTTACTTATAAGCCAGGAACCTTAGATTGTATCCTGACAGCTACAGGACTTTCACATTCCCACATTCAAATGACAAAGCTAATTCACTGAATGCATTGCTAGCTGTTTCCAGTAAATAGAATCTACTGGTCTGGTGAAATATCAAAGTTGTTCGCTTGCAGTGTTAATTTTGTTAACAAAATCATTATCTTCAGCAACCTTAAATTTCAGACTAAAATGAGACTGTTAAAAAATGATTCCGTGAGGCCTAAGATTGTAGTATTGACACTTTTTTGTTAATGAGTAAAAATGACACTTAATGTTTGCAAGAGATGAGATACAATCATAACTAATGTAGTCTGCGTAAGGCTGGGGTTCAACTAAATTTTAAGAAGGTCCAGTTAGAGAAAACTTCTTCAAGCAAAGGTCCAGAAGATCATAATGTCTAACTATTTAGTGTGATATATATATTTAAGTAGCCTAGTAGTTGTATCAACATTGCTTATAATAAAAACCTGTCAAATCAAATTCAGTACAATTTAAAAAACTTGACATAGAGCTGAACATATATGTATGACTGCCAATATTTATGTTTTCTGATTTACTAGTTTTAAAAGTACATTTTAAAAGTAGGGCTGCATTTCAAAAATAAGATACAATAAATGAAATGTGAAAATTCTGCATTTTTAAATAAAGTGCTTAAGCCGTAAAACCATAATACAGTTGTGTTTGTGTCATATATTTTAGTGTTCATGGATTTAAGTATTTGTTTCGAAAATCCCACACCAGTAATAAAATTAAATTAAATTCTTCTAATATAAATACATACAAACTTATCACTTCAATTGTTATTATAGCAGGATATGGGCAGTCATATTAATTTGAAACTTTATAAAATGTGACATGTTTTTCTCATATTAGCTTTATGTTTGTCGGAGTAACAATGCGAAAACAAGTGCATTTTACTTTTCATTTCAAATAAAATGTGGGGTTGCCAACTTCAGCCAGCTGGCTGGAGTAAGATATTCAGTTTGAGATGTCTGCACACATGTAACAGTTCATACCTTGCAAATAGTCTGCTTTTGTATTTAACCGTGTGAATGCACTTTTGACATAGCTAATTTTAGGTTTATAATGGAATAAAATAGATTTTCAATAAGATTTCCAGCGTGAGTCTGAAAGTATGAGTGTCATGCCAGATGCTTGAGATTTGGCAAGCCTGAAAACGTACATTTTTTTATTTTCTCCCGAGTTGACTTGTATAACAAATAATATTACTTTATACATTTGCTAAAAAGTGGAAACGTCAACTAACATGAAATCACTTGACAGAGAGGAGAGTTCATTTTTGGCTCTATACACTAATAGAATTGTAGCCTTGGGGTAATTATTTTGATGTTGAAAATGCTAAAATAGAATGGTTGCACTTCCTGCTACTGATAGCCAAAGAGAAGTATGTTTTCAATGTTTGATTTTTTTTAATCTTTATAAAGGGTAAAAATCCCTGATACCATTACCGGTCTTTTTCTTTGAACATATTTGTGAATTTTTACATTTTTATATTAATATTTAGAGAGAGCAGTCCTGGTCGCTTTTTAGCCTATGCACTTTTTCTTTGAAGTAATTTTATTATTGCACTAATGGCACAACTGCTTTTACACTAAGCAGTTTCCGGGTAAAGAAACATATGTTTGCACTTCAAATAAGAGTGAAATCTACTGTATGTACTTGTGTATTGCACAGTCAGACTTTAATGTCATTCCTGGACATTGGTTTCATTTCACCTAGGTGAACATAATGAGTTTCAGAAATCGAAAGGAAACTTTAAACATTATACTTTGCACTTTTAATTTTAGTTGAAGTCAATTGCAGTTTTAGTCGACTGTAATCCTATAAAAGTCAACTAAAACTAGACTAAAACTAAAATAATTTAGATGACTAAATTATGACAAACTAATTTACATTTTATTCAAAAGACTAATCACTAAAACAAAAAAAATGTTGTTAAAATTAACACTGTTTGCGTGTACCGACTGCGATCATATGCGTGCTAAGAATATGTAGCATGTATGCAATTAGTTTGCAAGTCAACAAACTATTTCAAATATGATATAGGTAGGTGAGTTATGTATGGCTATAGTCCCATCTACTTAGATATGTATTTTTGTCACAAACAAAATAATGACATTTTCCTTTGCTACAAACCGGTGTCTAAGACCACCATCTAACCATTGCTGGTTTACAGAATTAGAGCATATCTCATGATATACATTCTAAAAACAGTAATTCAAAGCTTACTAAGCAATTCAGCTGTAGTATTTCCATACAGATATAAAGAAAATCAAATTAATCTTTAGCTGTGCATCAAAACATTTATGAAATACCTGCAAGAGTCTCAGTCTCTGCTCATTGTTGAATCTCTCCAAAGCAGCCCAAAACCAGCGAATTACAATGTGGTTGTCATGGTATCCTGCAAAGAAAGATGCAGGCACTCATGAAGTGTGTTTAGGACTGAATTACACTTTTTGTAATATATACTGGCTGAATTTCTTTCCATTTTGGAAGAAAAAAAATTATAGTATCAATTAGGGATGGGAATCGAGAACCGGTTCTTGTTGAGAACCGTTTCCCACTGTTTCGATTCCTTGGGATCGTTTGCCATTTTTGCAAACGATTCGCCTATCGATTCCAATCGCCTCGAATGTCGTCAACACGTTGCGTAGCGTCATTTACCCAGCAGGAAACATGGCGCCTAGGCGGCACAAACACTCAAAAGTTTGGTTATAC
>JABFDZ020000001.1:32569718-32605306 GCA_019775955.2 Pollimyrus isidori
CTCATTTTTAAAAAAATAAGAATCAATAGGAGAATCGATAAAGGATCGAATTGTTAAACAGAATCGAAAGTGGAATCTGAATCGTGAAAATCTTATCAATTCCCATTCCTAGTATCAATGGTTTCACCCTTAATTCACTACAGATGATTGCTTGTTGAAATCCTAGCCTCTACATACCTCCTCTGTATTCTGTGTTGCTCCTCCAGTCTCCTAGGTCAATTTCTGCAGTTCCAGCAATTACCAGCTCCAGTTCCCGGGCATCAAAGACTGATACCAACCTAGAATCCACTACCTAAGACCCAGAAAGCATGTAAATTACTATTATGACACAAAATTAAGTGTGCCAATATCCCATTAGCAATTCTGTTATTACCAACACTGTGTACTATCAGTAAAGTTAGTAGAGTGTTATATTTTTCTGTCATGATTGTGACCAAGCATAAACAACCACATCAAACTTCAAAAACAACACAATAACTTACCTCATAGAAGCCTCTTACAAGACTTTCAGTCTGCTGCACAACACCCCTCTCAATTCGCCACTTCACCATACGTTCAATATATTCTTTCTTGTTCTTTTCTGATACAGGTATGTTGGCTCCACCAGGCTTCAGTTCCCGCTCTGTGATCTATTATCCAGCCATATGCACACATTAGTGTAACGTTTACAGTAATGTACTCAAGAAAACGTTTTACGTAAAATAGTTTCTCTGCAAAAAGGATTTTTGGTTAGAAAGCCAGTAACACAATGTACATTATTGAGATAATTTTATGTCAGTTTGTGTCAATATACAGGGCTCCAGACTATCTGCTTCCACTTGCAAAACTGGTGTTCCTTCAAAATTTTAGAAGCACAAACAAAAAATTTAAGGCCAAATATTTAAGCGATACACCATGGGGGAAAAAATTTAGATGGGGGAAGAGATTTGGCATGAAATCCAAATGCAACCCAATTTAGCTGTAGTACTGATAAATGCGTTGGAAATAAATATACAATTGACAGAGACAACAATGTGATGTTTTATTTTAAAGGAAAAAGTCAAACAGTAGTGCCTACTGAAAAGTGTAAGCACAGCATATAAAATGACCCCTTCATATTTGGGTTGACCCTGAACAATTGAATGGGAATGTTCTTGGAGCTTGCTGAAAGATTCCTGAAGCTCTCACACAATGCGGGAGCCAAAAACAAGACTCGACTGTTTTGGATCACATAAAATCATAATATTTGAAAATTAGTAATATATAATAATTTAGTGTAAGTCTGGCTATGCAACCAGCCTCTTGGCAACCAGCCTCACTCCCATGCTAGCTGTCTTTATGTCTGTCAGTTTTAAACCTTTCAGTGGCATTCATTGTGCATTTTTAGTAATGGGTCCAAAACATAGTGCACCCATTACATATAATAGTAACTTTATACACAATTGGTTTGTATATTATATAAAAAGTTTAAATAGAAAATGACAAAATACTGATACCACTTTTTTTCTACATATAAATCTAAAGTTTTATAATTAATACATACAAATAATATCCTACCAAAGTAAATAGCAAGAACTCTTGTGATCTTGACCTTTCAGCTAGCAATGAGCAAAATACCAGGTTTTAACATGTGAAATATGGTACATAGTAAAGCCTGTGTCTGTAACAGGGTGGACAAAACTACCAAAACCTTTAATCATAAAATATTATACAGCCTTTCTTACACAGAGATGGTGCGATACAATTTTATGTAATTTTAGGATGTCTTGCCTCCAGACTATTAAAAAAAACTTGTGATTTAAGTTATTCTAAATTTTGAAAAAGTCACTGATTTCATGGAATAAGCCCCTAATCCTCGAACATGAAAGGGCAACCCCCATTTCATGAACTACATATAGAAGAGGAACACTGCCTTGCTGAACTGATCGCATGAACTGCAACAGTCACATGCTGCCATTTTTGTCACAATGTTGTACTACCAGATGGAAATAGTCTGGCGTTTGGCGTTTGTCTACTTAGTACACTATAAAATCTGCACTTCACATTCTGAGAAATAAATTTTTTTCTCCCTAGTTTGTATTTACACTGTCTCTGAAATGGTGTTGCAAGCATAGGTTGCGCACATTTTTATACATGTGGTTAATTTGCATTGTTAATGTAGGGTAATTAATGGATGGGAATGGGCCAGTCTCTTAAGAGCAGACACGTGTGAACGTTTCTATGATACATGGGGTTTTATGACCTGTACAATGCATATCATGGTTTATGCATGGTTTTATAAATCTGACTTATACTTTTCATATGAAGGGTGACTTTTTGTATGAACATAATCTATCCCGCAAGAGTTTCTGAATATCCTTTAAAAATGAGGCTCCTAGTTCCTGGTTCCTAGTTAGTGGCCAATTTGGACTGGGAACTTTTGTAGCTCCTAGTCACTTTCGTGTGTTGCTTCCCCACAGCATATCAGAAACTGGGACCTTTATGCTAAACAAGCATGGGAGACTCATGAAGCTTGTATTTTAAACTTTACATATAATCTTAAAGGAAATTTCATCTTGTTAGTAATTTGTTAGTTACTCTGGGGATCTATTATAATCATAACGGGGCACAGTCTTTTATCTATATTTATACGACCTACAACAAACCTGTAATTCATTATTAAATCTGGCCAGCAGATCTATCTTTGATTTTCAACTGAATAAAAAGTTATGTAATGTTATTCTGGTAATAAACGCTAGCAAGTTTCACTGCCAGCACCGGCAATATTAGACAGGTATATCAGTCATCAATCAAATTTTTTTAACGAAGAAAAGCAGACGTGAGCAAAAAGGCATTCAGTAACATATTAAATCTAACAGATACAAAAATAATCTTCTCAGTTTATGTTCTGCTAGTTGTCTTGTTTCCCTGCACTTCTGCGTAATTGCCAAGTTAGAGCCTTGCTTGTTGTTAACCAATGAGTAAGTTATCGCTGTATGTCCCACCTCAGTAGTAACTCTGAGGAACTACAAATCGGATCAACTTATTAAAACCGACAGAAGTTCCCGGTTCTGGAAAAAAGATCTCGTGGTGGGAAATAGCCACATAGACACAAGCACACACACACACACCAATTTTTCTTCTCCGAGAGTGATTCACGTGATAGTGGTTTAAAAAACAATGTGGGGTATATTTTCAAATTGCACTGGTGCACCTGGATATAACAATTAGTCGCACTGTCTCCAAAAATGGTCACAAAATGCGACTAAATGGTTGCACTCTGGAGCCCTGATACATATATGCCACATGCTCTACATTTCCCCATGGTAAATGGTCCATCATGCAAGGTAGAGGCACATTCTGCCTTCTTATATTAGATAACAGTGCATCTTATGTTTTATCGTCTATACTGCTTATTCCAATAATTTCATCATAAAGACATCTACAAATATGACCTGTCCAAAGACTTCTTCATTGACAGTGAATGTCAGATCCAGCATGTCATTAATATCATTATCCTTCATCCACTGCAGACTCTGGTGAAACTCCTCATCCAGGTATTCCAAGTCACTAAGGTCACAAGGACTGCGGAGGGCATAGAGTGTAGACAGATGAGTTACAATCATTAAAAACCACACATAGGCCAATGCTTGATTCTTTACAAACACAGTGGGAAACCTTTATAGTGATCACACCTGTCTGAGCCAAATCGATCACTATAAGCAGATAATCATCAACAGTTTTTTTTTCTTCTTCTTTATGGTTTTATTTCTCTAATTTAATTGAGATTTGTATATTTATATGGTAACAAAATGGACAAATATCACTTTTCTTAATTGTATTGACAATTTCAAAATACAGCACAGCTGCTTCAAACGCTTTTCAGATTACAGTACTGTACAAATTAAATTACTTAACTGTGTACTGTACATAAATATTCAGTTCAATTCAGTTCATACAGTGCATTTTCACAACATAACATTATCTCAAAGCGCTTACTGTAGTTTTGCTCATGCATCTAGGTGCCTTGTTTTTAGGAGTTTATCATAAGCATAAGATGAGTCTATATTTGTCAGAGAGAAAATTACTTTCTTTTTCCCGTCACATTTTCTGTGCATGCTGCATAAGCCTCACCTAATCAGAAGCATACGGGTTACCACAAGTAGAAGAAGAAAAAAAAACTACCACAGTTTAATTTTTTTTCCATTTGTTTTCATGTATAAAAAGACCCAAATATCCATATCCATGATCCATATATGAAGTTGATCACTAAAACTGTGATCATTATAAGCAGTTTCCACTGTATCAGATTATGCACTCGCAGACTTACATGCGCAGCAGTGCTTTGTAAAAGGGCCGGGTAAAGAAAGCATCAAGCAGGTATTGATGAATTAGTGCCAAGCCCAGGATACGTCCACTGAATCGAAACCTAGGGATGACATAACATTTTCAGCAACATTGACAAGCTCACATATAAAATACCATGTAAAAATGCATACATACATACAAACTGACTTCTATCAGAACTCACCACTCATGATGATTGTCCACAAAGGCAGACATTGGGCTGATTTGGACTGTGTAAGTATCATTGGCCGAGTACTCAAACAGGCCATAGTAAGGGTTGAAAAGCTCACGAGACACTAAGAAAAAGAATTCCCTGGAAGGGCCGCTATAATCCAACCTGGTTCAGAAGTTCACATATAAAGAAAAAGTCTTAATGAGCTTTAACAATTTTTGTGCATACTATTTTCAACAATTTCTTTTCCAATTCCATTCCATAGCACAAATTTCCTCATTTTAGCAAAGACAAAAACATTAAATCCTTTTCAAACTTTCAGCAGTCATTAATTGCTCACTAAACAGGCTGTTCTTCAGTAATTCAGAAAAAAGACAGTGTGACAGCATGGAGACCCACCCTTCTTCTCCCACAAAGCTGACATAAAGTTTGCTCCTCTGCAGGTCCTTTCGGGAGTAGCACATGATCTGATTGAAGGCATCCTCCAGAAGGTGGTCCCTCCGAATAATCAGTCTGGGTACAAAAATTGTAAATGCATAACGAGATAGATATTATCAATCGATTTGGGAAGCACATTAAAAATTAGCCAGACATGACAATGTTGTAACTGGACTGATATAAAGATTCAGATTGCACATTATTATTAAGGTGCGGATGCTAACGCATTACTATTGTGCTAGCAAACAACAAATCTAATAGAAACTAAGTAACAGCTAATGGACACGGTTAGATAAATGGATAAACTGACCTTACCGTTAGCTGCATGCACACTACCTTTTGAGTAACAATACAAAATTAAACATTACATAGTGCACATTTTACTTCTTAGCAACAAATGAATATACCAAAGTTTGTCTGAGGAATTTTCAAATGCCGAAAGGGGCAGGCACATCCATATAAAGAGGAACCTGACTATGACTGATTGACAGCAATTTTAAACAATAACCTGCTGAATAATACTAAATGACAAAAGGACAGAATGGTTAATGTATAAAAACAATTAAGATTAATTACACTCGCAGACAAATTGCAATAAACACAATAGAACTGGAATGTCATCCACTAATAGGCTCCTATAGTCCTTTTTAATACAAGCCATTATAGAGATTATAATTACATTTGCAAGATACAGTACCAGTCAAAAGACTGAGTATGCCAAGCTGCCTACAAAGGAGTGATGGTGTCACATCACGTGACCTGGCCACCTGACCTAAACACAGTAGAACTGAGGCGAATCTCATTATGCGTACTTGAATATACTCATGTTTTCATACAGCCGTTTTATGTCATCTTCCACTGCTGATGACCAGTTCCAATACTCAAGAACAGAAGCACAGAGGATGGTAAGAATCCCTGGATGTCATTCTTGCCTCGCCCTAAATATCAAGGATGCATCGAATGGATCCTTGTCAAATGAGACCAATCCCATAAGTCATTGCGATCCAAGTTTGTTCTTGTGAGGCAAGTTAGCAAGACTGGTCTTGCTAAGACCACAAGTATGATCTTCATGTTCTTGGTATTGAGAAATGTCCATGGTTTTGCAGAAGTTCACCCAGAGAGTGAAGGAAAAGCAGCTAAGGAGTACTGAGCATATGTGGAAGTTTCTTCAGAATTAGGGCTGCTTAATTAATCGAAAAAAATCTTGATTCATACGGGTATGTGGCCTCATTTCTACATTTACATTCAACAATGGTTCTTCTGCATTATATTACATCAGCTGGATCAGAACAAGTGCTCCTACTTTTTCCCCAGAGAGTCTCAAGTGTCCTATAATTCTGCATTCTCTTTAAAGCCTGCTTTTCCACTGCACTTGGTGAGAAAGTACCAAAAGTATGGTACTTCAACATGTTGTTTTTCTACTGGTATAAACACTGGTACCGGCACTGAATGACATCACAACATGAGGTGGGGTATTTTGTACCGAATTATAAAAATGGCTGTAATATATAATAGGGCAGGAACACCAACGCTGCATGCCATAACACATATAGTTCTTAAATCGATAGTCAGCTAGATTAAGATGAGTTTTGGTTTTGCAAGTTTTGCTATTTTAATTATTCTTTCTTTTCAAGATTATCTAAGATATGTTTAAAAATCAGTTTAAAGTAACATCCACTGCATACTGTATGCCCGAGTGCCGCGTGCTTTCCCTGAGAGAATGATACTTTTTATCTTTGCTGTTTAAATCACTGCTAGATGGGGGTCAGAAATTTATGTTGAATTGCTTTTTTGTTTTTAATACACCAATATTTATTACAAAATCGCATTTCAATACTTAGAATTTTTCCAATGCCATGCTACCCTAGTATATTAGTATATTATATAAAATATACTTTGTGACAAAAAAAGTTAAGTACCCAGAAGTAATGATCCGATATGAATGTAATTTGGTACATGTGCAAGACCAGCGATGGGTATGTAAATCATTTGATTTGCAAGGAGCTGGCATGTCCAGTCTCCAGACAAGGAGGACACCTCATAGATGAATTAGACAGCATTACCAGCACTTGACGGAGTTTGATAGGGATCACATTGTGGATTTGTATGAGGCCGGGTGGTCATATTATGCAACTGCCCGGCATGTGGGGCATGCAGATGACACAGTCACTCGATGTTGGAATTAATAGGCACGTGAGGGCACCTGCACAAGTTATGAAGGTTCCAGTCGGCCAAGACAGACCACACAAAGAGAGGATTGTCGTATTGTGCACCAAGTGTTATAGAACCCCATGACATCTGCGCCTGCCATTCAGATTCAGGTATTAGACTTTCTACAACACCCTGTGTCATCCCACACTGTCTCTCAACGACTGGCATCAGCTGGACTATGGGTTCAATGTCCCACGTGTAGGCTGCTATTAACACCAGTGCAGAGACAGCTACATTTGGAATGATGCTGTAACTGGGAGGCATGGACTGATAACAAGTGGCACTGTATCATGTTCAGCAGTGAATCTCAGTTCTGCATTACCATGGATGACCAAAATGTATGCATATAGCGGCGCCAAGGGGAGAGGACCAATCCTGCCAATATTGTGGAGAGGCAAACTGGCGCTACTCCTGGCATCAGGGCGTGGGGAGCCACAGGGTCTCTCTGGTAGTGATTTAGGGGACACTGACGACACAGTGCTATGTCAGTGATATCCTGTATCTGCAGGTCTTACCACTCCTGAGACAATGTCCATCGACACATGGCACATGTGCCTATGGACTGCCTTGCATCATGTTGAGGTCCTCCTGTGGCCAGCCAGGTCCGCTGATCTTTCCCCAGTCAAACATGTGTGGGATCACCTGGGACGTCAATTCAGACCCAGTGCCAATCTGCAGGATCTTGAGAGCCAGTTATAATAGCTGTGGGCCACCACTCCCTTCTGCACCATATACTGTATACAGGCCTGAGGGTGGGAGGGGGTGCTACACCCTACTCACATGAGGCCAGCAGTGTACCCATACTGCCAATTCTGTCGTCTGCTTAATCTGATTTTATAATCATTGCGATACAGTCACGTGACCTTCCACCATGTGGAGATTTATTTCACCACTGCGTCTGGGTGCTTGAATTTTTTTGTTACTGAGTATACTTTATTTCTCTTGATGTTATCAAGATCTCTGATTCTTCCAACCAGATAGCAGTTAAAGCTTGGGTTACTTTATTTGCCTATACATCCTTATTTGTCTCATTTATCGTTGTTTTCCAAGTTCGCAACAATGGATGCATAGAGGCAGGCTATTTGCATAACTGATCAACAAAGAACGCATTTCAAGTGTCACTCCAAAATACCAAAAAAGTACCACTTTGGCACTTTTGATATTGGAACTTCTGGTATGGCTGTTTCAGTTATCCTCACTGAATGGTTATTTGAGCATTTCCTTTCTGTTATCAAAAGCTGATATGCCTATCCAAGATCAATCATATGTGTGGCATAATCATGTTTTGTCATGCAGTGGTACCTCGGTTCGCAATCTTAATCCGTTCCGGACTCCAGATCAAATCCTAAAAGATTTGAGTTCTTATAAAATTTTTCCCATAAGAAATAATGGAAAACCAATTAATTGTTTCCTGGCCCCCAAAATTTGAAGCATTTAAACACAAAATAAACAGGATAAAACAAAAAGAGCAGTTTTTTGTTAATGCCCTCCAAAACGATAAAGAACTTATATCCCAACATTACCCCTGTCCTGCCCTGATCGTTCGCTCTTTACGTGTGCCATGCCCCCTTATTAACCTCGTTTGGAATCCCCATGTGATCAGATGTTTCTGATTGCTGTCATTAGTCCTCTGTATTAAGTCTGCGTTTAAGCTTGTTTCCCCAGTCCGGTCATTGGGTGCGATTGACTTGCTTACAGCGCTTGCTTAAAGCAACGCATTCTGATCCTGAACCAATGCATTACGACATCTTACCCGGCGACTTCTCATGTTTTATTTGGTTAATTGTCCAGTCTGTGAAGAAGGCATTCAAGTAAGAATTGCATTGTACGACATTTCCTGGCACGTACAATTTATATTAGGTCAGCGTTCACGGTTCGACTTCTGATATTCAGATTGGGTTCTAGGTCAAACTGGTTTTTTCGACTCAAGAAATTCAAGTTCTAGTGAGTTCGAGCACCGAGGTAGCACTGCAGTAAAAATTTGAATGAGAAAAAAAATTCTTACAGAGAATTGTGATCTCAGTTCAAAGCAATAAAAATTGTGATTCTAAATTGTAGAGAATAGTTAAAATAAACCTTTCTGTGGGTAGACATGTGTGACCTTTTGACTGGTACAATATATCTGTCTTTATGGGACAAATATGAATGACTGAAGTGGCTCTTTAACACTGAATCAACATCAGTTATGTTAAATGACGTTTAAGGTGCAATAGCTTCTACATACTCAAACATTGTTCAGCTTGTTGCAGAGAAAAATCAGTTTACTGTATTGTTTTGTTTTTTTGTCATGTGGTTAATTAGTAAATTACAGCCAAACAGCAAAAATGTGTCCATTCATTAATGCTTTAGTGCTAAACATACATACTTTCCATCTCTCTCTAAAGTAAATTTAAGAAAATTCAAGTAAACTTTCCTATTTTCAAGATTGATACTGACATCCTCAAATTAATACGTATCAGACTTACTTCAGTTTGCCTGGTCCCTGACCATAGCCTTTGGTTTCTAACTTGCGATAGAAGTTTCTGAGTTTGGCTTCAAAATCACGTTTGTAGGGTGCAGGGGCCCGGGCATTAGCTCGCTGAGTTCCTATGAGAGATGGAGATGTGAATCGGCAAATAGTGAGCAAGCTAGAAATAAATGTAGAAAAGGAATTATAGCACATTAATTCGATTAAGCATTCATACCCATCTTCTATAGCAAAAGAACCATCTGTCATCTGTTAATGTAT
Organism: Pollimyrus isidori; assembly: GCA_019775955.2. Lineage (NCBI taxonomy): Eukaryota > Metazoa > Chordata > Actinopteri > Osteoglossiformes > Mormyridae > Pollimyrus > Pollimyrus isidori. Next base: position 32,579,573 of record JABFDZ020000001.1, read on the forward strand.
GGAAATAAATTATATGGTTTATGTCAAGAGTGTCCAATCCTGATCCCGGACAGCCACATTGTGTGCAGGTTTTCCAGCTGTATTTAAACAACCAATAACCTACAAATTGAGGGAAAAGGCTAAATCAGTAACGTTAAGAAAATTATTTTTGGTAGTAGTAGTTAAATGATCTGCTGGAAGGAAACTATGAAAGTAGATCAGTCCTCAAGGACCAGTAATAAATTAACCCTGAATTAAGTGAAATACAGCAGACGTGAAACCTTTTTCTTGGTAAGCACCCGAGAAAGTACAAAACAAAAATAAAATAAGAAGCTAGAATGATTATTAGTGGCCTATTCATTCCATTAGGGATTTTCGTCTGTAATGACCCTTAGCCTACCAAGTATGCCTAGTACTTGTTAAAATGTCCTTGAATGGTACAGGTAGTGCGGCCCAGCAGAACAACTTGCACACTCAGTGCCTCAAAGACTGTGGATATAAAGCTAGCTGCATATGTACTGCATGGTGCTTATGTAATGTAGGGGAAAAACAGCCTTGCGGTATGTGGGTATGCAAGCTTACCAGGGGAACTCTGTGGGGAAGACACCGGTGAGCCACGGCCAGACTGACAATAGTTGGGGTGCAATAAGGCATGCGGTGGAACGTACGACATCACATCCTCTTCAAACAAGCTGCAGGGTGCAAAGAACAGACAGAAATCTTAAAACACACAGTCACAGGGAGCAACTGGCTGTATTTCCTATGAGGCCATAAGAGTAACTTTATAAATAGAAAAAATGCCATAACACAACAGTAAAGTTTCACCTGAGTAAGATGACTAGATCAGCATCACTAGACAGACGAGCCAAACCAGAAACTCCTTCACTGCGAATAAACTGCACCTTCTCCCTGTAGACAGAAACACTACTTTACAATGTAGTTCAAGTGAGCTTGTGAAAACCTAACCAGAAAATTGAGTTTAGCTTAAGACATTCAAATATTGTTGAAGTGTGGAAAATTTGTGAAATACAGTGGTACCTCAGTTCTTGAACTCATTAAAACTCAAATTTCTTAAAAATCGAACCAACCAGTTTGGGAGAAAAAATGACCTAGAACTTGATCGGAATCAGAAGTCCAACCGTGAAAACTGACCATAGATAACTTGTACATGCAAGGAAATGAATCACACGGCATGTCTAAGCGGAAACAAAGGGTAACACTGCAGTCTTAGCCTCGCATCGCATGCTGTGATAGCATCGTTTTTTGGTGACAGTGCTTTTTTATTGAAAATGTCAACCAGGGAAGTAGGGACAGGACTCGATCGGGTAACACGGGGCTTAATTGAGAACAGGCAGAACAACACAATGAAGATACAGTGGACCAGAAACAACCAGAAACAGCTGATCACATGGGGATTCCACACGAGGGTAACGAGAGGGCATGGCACACGAAGGAGCGAACGATTGGGGCAGGACAGGGGTAATGTTGGGATACATTCTTTATCATTTTGGAAGCCATTACTGTAAGAAAAAAATGCTCTTTTTGTTTTATCCTGTTAATTTTGTGTTTAAATGCTTAAATTAATTGGGAACCAATTAACTGGTTTTCCATTATTTCTTATGGGGAAAATTCGATCAGAATTTGAACTTTTTAGGATTCGAACCCGAGTTCTGAGGTACCACCATTTATAGTGAAATACTTCTGTTTTTTTGCCTAGAAAAACAATATAAAGGAGAAAACAAAAAATGGAAATGGCAGCATGTACTCTGCCACAACTGTCAACCTACCTGAGTGAATGATTTCTGATCAACTCTGGCTGTCTTTCTTGCAAGATCTCAAAGATGTTAGGTTGCCGTAGAAATGCCACAATTTTGTCATTGTAGGCTACAAGAAAAGCCAGTCTTCATCAGTCAAGTAACACTGAAAAGTTGAGGTATGCCCTGTGAATAATCTCTTTTCGCTGGTATCCCCACGAGACCCATATTGGCCTATGTTGTATCACCAAATAATGTTTACTGCTTCAGTTTTAACCTCAAAGCTTTTGTGTTTATACTCACCCACAGGTACCACATCCTGATACTGGGTGCGACTTATTGTGTTAAAGGTACTGGAAGGACGAGGCAGGACAGGAGGATTGGCATGTCGAGGGTCATCACCCACCTAAAATACATAAGAATAACAGAGTCAATCGAAATTTAATAATCTTTAATGGTTCTAGGCCTGCAATGAATACATCCAGCCATTAATCTGTTTTCTATACTTCCTTGACCTATGCAAGGTTCAGAGCCTAACAAGGGAATAACCCAAGAAAGGGTGCCAACCCATCTCAGGATACTCACAACATTCATACCTTTGGACAATTTGGCAACAACAGCTCACCTTAACCTGTTTTTGGACTGAAGGCGGAAACCAGAGGACCAAACACAGGGAGAAAATACAAAATCCACTCACACATAGAGCCAGGGCGGAAACTCAAACCCTGGTCCCAGCAGTGGTAGGCGACCATGCTACCCACAGACAGTCTGCCTTGCAGTCTAGTTTAACCGGGGATGAGTTTCATCTTTAAATGATGTAAATATTTAGGGCCTTCTAATGTAATCTTCCTGACATACTTTTTTCCACACCTTTAACAGTAATGGAAGTAGGTCGTAAAGGGAGTAAAAAGTAAAATATTTTGGTCCAACAGTAGTATAATCTAAAGAGTGGGTGAGTGCATGAGTTCTTTATTTGCGGTTTCCACTATCAAGAGAGGAAACATTATTATGGTGTTAGATGAAAGAGATCCATGTCAAACATCATCATTTAAATATTACATAAGAAGCATGCCATTGCATCACAATGGGTAGTCCTGCACTCTTCTGAAATAAACATTTATCTGGCAATTTCTATTTATTTATATTCATATCACCCACAACATGTTTATTAAATCTGGCTGGCAGATTGATCTTTTGGTTTCACCAAATAAAAAATGGTGTAACGGTGTAACGTATTATGCGATTAATTGCTGGCAAGTTTTACCATTGGCAACAGAATTAGACAAAAATGTATTTGTTATCGATCAAATTTTTCAATGCAGAAATATGGAGGAAAGCAAAAAATGCATTTGTTAAATTTGATAAACTGAAGTATAAAAATAATTCTATCTGCTCAATTTTTGCTCTGCTGGTTACATCTCTTTTACCCACACTTCGGCATCACTTCCAAATTATAAGTGGTACTTGTGGTCAACTATTCAGAAAGTTATCACTCTATGCGGCTCCCCTGTAGTTTGTGTTCAAATGAAAAGTACCTAGTCTAAAGTGGATACTAAAGAAAAGAGTTCTGGAACTGCCTCAGAAGAACTAAAATTAGGCCAAGTATTGTGGTGTGAATGCAACAAGAGTTCCTGGTCCTGGGAAAAAGTTCCTGCAGTGTGAAAGCGCCTACTGACAGATAATGGCTGCTCACCTCGCCAGCGCTGTGACTGCGCTGGCGATTTAGGTGCTGACGATGGGCTAACAGGCTGCTGGGCCTTGCACTCTGTAAGGGAAGTCGAGGGTCTATAAAAGTGGTGGTCCTACTGTTGTGGTCCACAAAGAACGGCTGTAAACACACAGAGAATAAAAACACACAGAGAGCAAAAAATACTGAATTAAGTACTACATGACATTCAAACCCAATAAATAAAACAAAAAAGTTACAATACACTAGAACATATTTATTCTAACAGGGCAAAAGGTCACTGATAAATTTCCCATGAAAGTCATTCAGGTTTCATTTTGTACACCCAGATTTAATGAACTATACAATACTATACAATAACTGTACAATATTAGACTAAGGTAAAGAACTATAAAATGAAAAACAAAGAAAGAATTCATGAATGAAATATTAATTGGTTAAGAGTTCAAATTAAAATGGTATTTACAAAAACACAAAACACGCATGAGCTAAGATAATTTAATCATTAATAATAATTCATTTAGTTTAGGGATATACAGTGGTACCTCAGTTCTCAAACTCATTAGAACTCGAATTTCTTAAGTCAAACCAACCAGTTGGAAAAAAAAAAAAATACTAAAAATAACTGGATCTGAATCTCAGAAGTCAAACCGTGAACACCGACCTAAGATAACTTGCAAGCGTGGGGAAATGAGTCACGCAGCATGTCTGTCAGCGGAAACAAAGGGTAACGCTTCAGTCTCAGCCTTGCATTCACTGTGATAGCATCGTGCATGTTTACACCAGTTGAATACATGTATTTAGACAGTAAAAATACATTTAGACAATGAGAGACAGTAACAGTAATTATTATTATATAATAAATACATTTTAAAATAATCATTTCTTATTCATTCTTTTAATATTAATAATAAACCATTAAAGCATTTAATTATAATGATATTGTCGTGCCCAGCAGGGACGGAATGGAGACAAAAGTGCAGATGTCAGGGTACCAGGGAATACGGGGTTTAATTACAGGTAAGGTAGGCAAAACGCAGACGGACAATACAATGACAGGACTAGAAAAACAAACTGAAATGCGGGCTAAATACAGGGGACTAATGACAACAACCAGAAACAGCTGATCACACGGGGTTCCACACGGGGTTAATGAAGGGGCGTGGCACACGGAAGGAGCGGACGATCAGGGCAGGACATTTTTTTTTAACTTTACACATTGTTTGGATACATATATTTTCTTACTTTAAAAATTACTTTTTTGATAAATGTGCTTAGATGTTTTTAGTACAGTATGTGCTGGGAAACAATTAATTGGTTTTCCATTATTTCTCATGGGTAAAATTTTAGGATTCGCCCCAGGGTCCTTAGCGGATTAATTTTGAGTTCTGAGCTACCACTGTAATTGAAAAATGTATTTGAAAACACAATAACTGAATTCACGAATTCTTAAATTAAGAATTCAGATTTCAATCTGCCATTTGAAAGGGCTATTTGCTTTCAATTTGCATTTCCATTTTTCAACTACTTTTCCATTAGCCATTCCATTTTACGTGAGAAATGTGAGCATAAGCACTATTCGGCAAAAGCAAATGGTAAATGGAAGCGCAAATAGAAAAGGAATTGCACTTTTAAATGCCAGATTAAAATCTGTATTCCTGATTTAATTTGTGAATTCAGTTATTTTTCTTTTGTTCCTTATAATAATTTATGAATTATTATAGTGTTTTATGTTGATTTTGTAAATCCACTTTTTAATTTGAACGGTTTATTGGTTTGATATTTTACGGAAGAGGGTTAGGGCCGTCATTAAAATATTATTTGAATTCTGACTTTTTTCCCTCAGAAATGACTTTAATTGAGTTTAGAAAAAATAAGTCAGAATTGTGAGATTAAAGTCAATTCAGAGAAAAATTATATTTTCATGGTGCCCCTAATCCTCTTCCATAAAATATCAAACCAATACACAGTTCAACTCTGAGATTAAACTCAGAATTCTGAGAAAAAGAGTGAGAATTAAAATAATATTTTCATGGTGGCCCTAATCCTCCTCCATAATATTTTATCTATATGTTCTTTTAAATAATTCCTTGCACAATTTGTTATGGATTAATTACATGCTTTATTACATTTTTGGCAGGTTGGAACAAAATCTTGATTTTTAATTTGTAGACCTCAGCTAATAAGCAGATACATCAAGTATGAAAATAAATTGAATTAAGTGAGCTGGTGATTTGCTGACAGAAACAAAAGCAAAAGAAAACTGGATGGTGCAGAAATATTATCCCTAACCTTTCCAGTGTGGTCATGCTTCATTTCCCAGCCACGGGGCAGCTCCAGTTGCTTGTTGGCGAACATATTGAGGAAGGCCACCAGGTCACGATTGTGCTGGTAGCGTTCAAAGTGGTGTGTATCACGCCTCACCTTGCTTATCATGTGCTTCAGACAGGTATTACTTGTAAACATGCGATAGGCACTCTGGGGAATAAAAAAAAAGACTGCCTAAACACTGGGAGACTGAGGTGTGACATAATCAGGACTTAAACAGCTGATAAAACTATGATTACGAATTTCTGTGCTAGTTCCCATTCTAACACTTGGCATTTTGTATTTGACTGAACTTTCTGAGGAAAATTCAATAGTCAAGCTGCATGCATTGACCATTATCTAACTAGAAGAATAAAGTTTGTTTTTTTTTTACTGTTGCAGAAAATACAATGAACTCACAGGGTTGGAATGCAACACGGTGAAAAAGTCAGGACTGGTTAGAAATTTGGCGCTAGGAGATTGAAGGAGCTGGGCAAGACGCGTGCGAGAGCTTGAATGGGGCACACTGCCATCCCGTCGATATTCTGCAAAAAACATAACAGCTCAATATTCTGTCCAGGTGTCTACCAAGGACACTATAGATCAGTGGTTCTTAACCTTGTTGCAGGTACCGAACCCTACCAGTTTCATCTGCGCATTCACCGAACCCCTCTTTAGTGACAAATAAAATATGAATTCTTTCAAATTCAAGACATATATATGTTTTTTACTGGTGCACAAAATGAGCCGTGCATGAACATCACCTTGTTCAAAGAACAAAACCAACGCAATGCATGAACTTACAACAAATTACATACACTCCCATCACGTTCCGTGATACATGTGAATCCATGTTGTACATATTCGTCTGAACACTTTCTTCTTTTGCCCCACATAGTTAGTATGGATTAAAATATTAACAAAAAAATCACACAAAGTACTACCACGACAGTCACACTTTGACTACTGAGTGCGCTAAATTCCCCGCAGCACTGATTGGCCAAGCAGTGCAGCATGAACATCTGCAGCCAGTGATGGCCAAGCAGGGCGTGTCATGACAAATTTACACGATAATTCCGGTGTGTCCGGACCGCCGCGGCGGAGGCTCTGCCAAACCCCTGAGACCGATTCTCCGAACCCTTAGGGTTTGATCGATCCCAGGTTAAGAACCACTGCTACAGATGCCGTTAATCTATTGGCACTGTATAGCAGTACTGCAGCTACATCAGCATACCAGGGATGGAGTGGTACATCAGGTCGCTGTCGTCAGATGGAGTTTCAGATAGCTGCTCATCTGGCTGCTCATTAGTCATGGTTCTGCGAATACTCTGGTATCTGGGGGGAAGATGTTGAAGTTAAGAAAAAATAAAGAGTTTACTTAGCTATTTTCCTGGCAAAAAAACAAAACAATAAAATGTTTGCATTGTAGTTCCTTTCAACACTTAGCAGGATAAATGGTTTGAAGGCTGAATTGTTGTCTGACCTGCGGTTTAATTGCTCCATTTGCTGGATAGAGTTAGACCTTTGCAGCACCTGTGGGGCAGGGGGGGCAGTGGGTCGTTGCCATGTGGTGGTGCGGTTCACATGATCAACGTAGAATATGCGTCCATGACTGTCAATCCGGGCCTCCCAATCTTGATATGCAGGAAAGGTGTCTGTATTTTTATTCAGTAACCCCCACTCTCTCTCCCCCCCCCTTCCCTCTCACACACTCTGTCTTACACAACCGTCCACTCATATCTATGGAAAAAACCTTAATCTCAGCAATGACAACCTTAACCACTACTAAACCCTAGCCTAACCATAAGTAACCAAACAAAATACAATATAGACATTTTTGTAACAAATGTACAGTATGTGTGTCAGTTTCCCTTAAAAGAGGAACCAAAAATGGTTTTTAAATCACATTGTGGGGACATTTTGTCCCACAAGATAAAATATACATCTCACACACACACACACACACATCATTGTGGGTACTCTCTATTGACCTCTATGGACATTACTCTAACCTTTACCTAGCCTTAACCTTAACCATATGTAACCAAACAAAATACAAGACTTTTGGCTATATTTGATTGCATTCACATACATTATATGAACAAAAATATTGAGACACACCTCAATCATTGAATTCAGCTGTTTCATTCAGACCTATTTCCACAGGTGTATAAAATCAAGCATCTAGCCATTTAGTCAGGTTTACATTTGGGAAATAATGGGTCTTTCTTATGTACCGACATAGGATGCCATCTATGTAATAAGTCAGTTGGTAATATTTCTCCCCTGCTAGATACTCCACAATCAACTGTGGTTTTACTACAATGTAGAAGCATTTAGGCACAACAGAAACTCACCAATGAAGTGGCAGACTATGTAAAGTGACTGAGCAGGGTTGCCGAGCGTTGAGGAGCATAGTACGCAAGTTGCCAAAGCTCTGTTGGCTCAATAACTACAGAGTTCTAAGCTTCCCCTGGTATTAACCCAAGCAGAAGAACTGTGTGCTGGGAGCTTCATCATATGGGTTTCTATGGCCAGGCAGCTGCATGCAAGTCTCATCTCCAAACACAACGCCAAGTGTCAAAAGGAGTGAAATAAAGCACACCACCACAAGACCCTAGAGCTTTGGCAATGTATTGTGTGGAGTTTGGTTTTGCTGGAGAACATTATTTGCCTGACTGCTTTGTGCAAACTGTAAAGTGTGGTGGAGGAGGGATAATGGTACAGGGTTGTTTTCATGGGCTAGGCTAGACCTCCTAGTTCCAGTGAAGGAAACTCGTAACACTTCAGCATACCAAGACATTTCAGAGAATTCTCTGATAACTCCAACTTTGTAGGAACAGTTTGGTGATAACCTTTTCTGTTACACCATGATTGTGGCCAAGCGTACAAAGCAAGGTCCATAAAGACATGGTTGAGTGAGTTTGGTGTGGAAGAACTTCACTGACCTGCTCAAGGGCCTGATCTCAACCCCATCAAATGCCTTCGAAATGAACCACAATAGAGATTGTGAGCCAGGCCTTCACATCCAACATTAGTGCCTGATCTCACAAATGCTTTTCTGGATGAATAGACAAAAATTCCCCCAGACACATTCCAAAATCTTCTGCAAAGCCTTCCCAGAAGAGTGGCAGCTGTTATAGCTGCAAAGGGGGTACTAACTCCATATTGATACCTATGGATTTACAATGGGATGTCATGAAAGTTCCTGTAGGTGTAATTGCCAGGTGTCCCAATAGTTTAGCCCATATTGTATGTTTTTTAAAACTGAGGTTTGTATTGTGGGAAGCTCAAAAAATGTCCCCACAAGCAAAAAAGTAACAGATTGTACCACATTGTGGGACAACTGGTCCTCATAATGCGGTAAATACGAACTTTCACATGTAAATACCTACATTGGCACATACACCACTTACTTGGGGGCAGGGGCTCATCCACTCTCTGGTAGCGACTGACATCATGTCGTACTGAGGGGAGGGAACGCACTGCCTGATGTCCATTGAACCGGGAGCCTACTTTCACATAGGGAGGAAAGTACATCAAACCTGCATAAAACTGGTCACAAAAACAACTGTGCTTTGTGGTCCATCCAGCACAAAAGATAATCTTTAAAATTAATGTTTAAAAAAAAAAAAAATAAATAAAAACAGTAATTACCATTAATCAATAATAGTATCAATAATTAATCAACGGGTATATCTACTTTTAAATTAAAATGGAAATGAAGCATGGGAGCAAAATACAATATGTAATGTATATTTTATGACAGGTATTGTGATTGGGGTTTGATTTGTGAGGTTGGCATGAATTTGCAAAACTATTCTCCCAACACTTTTAAACCTTGGGTCAGGCATGCTGTGTAATGCACATCCTAAAATGCAGCCTTTGGATTTGCTAATCCTCTAGTTTCAAACTGCGATTTTGATTTGAAATTGATAAATCATTAAATAATTCACCCCTACCAAAGACCCAATGCCGGACAAGGGAGATGACTCTCCATCTTATTTCAGTATGGAGTGATGTCCACTATCAACACCAATTTGCAGAATGTTTGGAAAATTCAGGACTCATTCAAGCTCCAGTTTAGTGAGTTACTTGCTGTTTCCATCTTACAAATGTTACTTTACAGATATCTTTGCTCCCAAATTTTTACTCTGTAAGCTTGTAATAACTGCAAACATGGCAGATTCAACCTGGATTAAAATTATGGACCTTGACAGATCTAATTGCAACAGTTACATCACGTCCCCAGGTAAAACAAATCCGATCAGAAAAAGGCTTTAGCGTATAAACATACAGCACGTGGCAAGCAAATAGTACTGTTTCATGAAATACCTCCTACTGTATACACAGACAGAGCAAGGAATGTTATAATAAAAAATAGTATCTAGGTTAAAGTGTTGATGTAAAAAGAACAATGAATAATTCTACATAGATTGATGGTTGCATGGCTTACAGGACTTTGCTAATTTGCCTTACTCTGTGTACTCGATTGTGTCCTTTTTCTAAAAAGACCTCGAATGATACAGTACATAGAGACAACAGACACTTATATCTATCACAGTAATATTTGAAGTAAGCATGTGCAAATATGTCTTATTTTGATACTCCGGACCAATGATAGTTTGCACAAATGATAAATTCGGAAGAATGCTGCAAAAGTACATTCCTCTTTGCAACTGCCAAAATTAATTTCAAAGTGGAACAGATAAAGCTTAAAGGTAAAGTTAATCCATTGGGCATATTCAATTGCCAATTCTTCAGCATCATATCAATCTATCATAACTTTTACAATTTCTTGTATGGTACAGATTAGTCTCCCAATAAAGACTTGGTTAGCAAGCATATTTTGTTTGCCCTTTCTGTTCAAGACCAGCCCTTACCTGCATCTTCATCCAACTGAGTGACGAGACACACTGAATCCACAGATGTTCTTGCCCCCAAAGACACATTTTGTTCCTCCTGGGACATGCCACCCGCTGCCTGTAAACTTAGTCTCCTTTGCCAGATCTCCTCTCCTTCATTATCACCTTCATTTTCTGGGCCCTCTTGATTCTGATCATGTATTGGGCCAGATCCAGGATCCGTTGTTCCACCTCCTTTATCAGCTACATCACTCCTTGTGGCAGCAGTGTCAGTGATATTATTCTCCGTTGGGTCGGCATCAGAGGAAGTCATAAAGCATTCTTCACTTATCTATATAAAACAAAAAAGTATCATGATACATCAAACGTTTCGGGATACCTCAACAAGCATTTTGCACACACAATAATCTGCCTTTACTACCCTATTAATTGATTAGTTAATCTATTATTAATTAAGGGTTCAACGCACATAGTTGCCATTTTATTGACACCACTGAATGCAGGCCGCATTTTGGCAATGGGGGGCGCTACAACTAAAAGCTGCCAAAATCTCCGGACTCCTTTGGTCAATCCATGTGAAATTTGGCAGATATGTACTAGGGTCAAGCCTGAGGTAAGACACATACAATAACAGTGATAAGTCATAAAATGTACACCATCAGCCAATCAAAATCAAGCAGCCATTTGACACGTTTAACAATGACCAATCCAAACCTCGACAATCCATTTGTCCTCCAACCCTCAGCACACCCTGGAAAAGACACAACAGACTGCCAAAAGGGGGCGCTAAAGCGACCATTTTTGCATTTCTGTCTACTTCTGCAGAAATGTCAAGCGTAGACTTGAAATTCATTGCCAGGCCAATTCAATGTGTTATGCCAAATCAAACAACATATAGAACTTGGTTCTGCATCGATGAGTTTTTGCCTATTTCATTTAAGTCTGGAAACAGGGTTTTTGGAACACGTCCTAGGTTTTTCACCAGCTAATATAAATCTGCTATAATTCAAATCAACAGACAGTCCTTATAAATAGTTATGCCTTCCTCGTCTCGACCACTTCGTCGTCGACTTGCTGAACACTGTAATGTATATAGCAAAGATGACAATAAAGTTTCTTTGACTTATGAAAAAAATTTTAAACTTTCTGTAAGGTATGGCCTCCAGCCACACCCAGACAATACCTGTGCCAAGCCCATTTCAATCAGATGGTTATATCTCATATGTGCTTCGGCCAATCCTCACCAATCTTGAATTCATAATGCAGGACAGTACTGGGGAAGGGTCCTCCAAATTTGATGCTGATCAGTCAATAGGGGGCAATACAGCAATGTCTGTCTAAACCTGCAAAACCAGGGCAACTGACATTTTTCTCATTTCTGTTAGAGTAACACATTTAGGGCTGAACAATTTGAGGAAATTATCTAATCGCGATAGACATTGCGATTACAATTTCATGATTTTTTTTTTAAAATCTCAAGTTTCAGTTCCACATTCATTGTATAGTAAATTAAAAAAATATGATCCAGCATTACCACATGGAACACCATAAAAAGTTTAACTGGTGTATATTTTAATGCAAAGATGAAAATTTAAAGTTACCTGTCCTGAAACCATAAAGCTGGATTTTTTTTTAATGTAGTATGCATTTTACAAAATGTCAAATAAATTCAAATAAAAGTAGTTTATTGGTGATCTCATGTTGGTCGAAGTTCCCGCTTTTTAACGACTGTATACGGTTATTTTCTATACAAATCAATTCAGATGAAACAAAAAAATGTACGTGTTCAGGGTTGCAAAGTCTTTCAGACTCACACAAGAAATCTTATGGCAAATCTATAAAATATTCCATTCTGAACTTAAAAGTAGCGACATCAAAAATGTTACGGCAGTTTGCAAACCCTACAGACTATTAGCAAGGCAATGAAACTTTTACATACAAGTAAATGTGTGTACAGAACAGAGAACAGAAAATCTCACTCCATGCAGCTGACCAAAGTTGGCAACCCTGCATTTTGTTTGAAATGAGAAGTAAAATGCAGTTTGACTGAAGCAGCTAATCATTCCTTTACTTTGTTACTTGGACAAATACAAAACTAATCATTAAACATTATATCCGTCTCTTTTTGTATCTTTCCTAAATAATAAGACCGCGTGCCCATACCCAACTGTAACATAGCGATTAAAGCACTGTATTCTTTTAGTATTTATGTTAAAGCGAGGCTTTTATTTTATTATTGTTTTGGGATTAAGATTAATTTCACACAATTAATCTTTGTAAATACAGTGGTGCCTCAGTTCTCGAACTTAATCCGTTCCGGACCCCGGATCAAATCCTAAAAGATTTGAGTTCTGATAGAATTTTTCCCAAAAAGAATAATGGAAAACCCATTAATTGGTTCCTGGCCCCCCAGAATTACAAGTAAATATGTTTTTTTAGCATTTAAACACAAAATGAACAGATTAAAACAAGAAGAGCATTTTTTCTTAATGGCTTCCAAAACGATAAAGATCTTATCCCAACATTACCCCTGTCCTGCCCCGATCATCCACTCCTATGTGCCACGCCCCCTCGTTAACCTCGTGTGGTATCCCCATGTGATCAGCTGTTTTTGGTTGTTTTCATTTGTCCTCTGTATTAAGTCTGTGTTTCAGTTTGTTTCCCCAATCCGGTCATTGGGTGCCTTCCACTCGCTTACAGCACTGGCTTAAAGTAACGCATTCTGATCCTGACGCAATGCATTACGGTTAGATGCATTGCGACCTCTTACCCGGCTGCACAAACTGGAACCGCCTCCGTGACGACACACCTTTGCCCTTATTGGCTGAAGTGTTTGGTTACACGCGTGAGGTTTGTATACCAGGCAGTTCTGATGCGTAATCTGCTATTTCTCCCGAATATCACGTAAAGCAATGAGAACTGGTTTCCAGTTAATTTACCTGGTAAAATAAAGTTTAAATGACATAAATGCTCCAATAGCACACGTAAATTAGTGGTTTATTTATTGTTAGTTACTGTAATGTGGCGCTGCTTTATTTGGTTAATCGTCCAGTCTGTGAAGAAGGCATTCAAGCAAGAATTGTATTGTAGTATGACTAATTTCCTGGCGTGTACAATTAATATTAGGTCAGCGCTCGTGGTTCGACTTCTGATATTCAGATTGAGTTCTAGGTCAAACTGGCTTGTTCGATTTTCAAGAAATTGAGTTCTAGTGAGTTCACGAACTGAGGTACCACTGTAAGCGCAAAAACATATGACATAAACAAGACTGTATTATGAGTTTTACTGCTTTTTTGGAGGTTACCGACTCCACTGCTGAGAGAATTACTGACAGTCTCGTTTTGATGGGTTAGCGGTATGCTAATGCTATTGTCCATTAACAAAAACAAAAGGTATGATACGCTGAAGTATATTGCAGCTGGTGTTTAAAAGGAGCTCGCCAGTTCTATTGATGATAGGACCTATCTGAAACTCAGACCATGAAATAGGAAGGCAATTCACTTATTGCTCAGTAGCGGAATCAGTATTTTTTCCACACCGTGAATGCAACATTTTCCTTCAGTTTCACGTGTTTGCTGTTTGTGGGCCTATACCCAGTCTTCTTGGACCAATTCTGATTGATGATCATGTCTGGTACGCGAGAAGCACAGCGCTTGTGATTGGTGAGAATTACTGTCACACAAGGAGCATTTACAGCATGAATTTGTAAAACTATTCTCAAAAGTGTTTGAAACCCTGGGTCCGACGTGGTGTAATGTATATCCCAAAACGCCGCCTTTGCGATTTGCTAATGTAGTTGTTTTAAATCAAGATTTTGATTTGAAAACGATAAATCGTCCAGCCCTAAACATATTACTGATCAAAATCCTTTGTACTGTAAGTTCTGAGTCATGCCAAATCAAGATATATGTACTGTCCAATGACAGTCATTTGCATTTGCTTGTAATGTTTAAAAACTCTATAAATGGCATAATTCTATTACTCCTACAATCCCCACCCCACCTAGGTAATCCTGGTAGCAGGTAAATAAGAACACTGCCCTTATGGATGACTAATCAAACAAGCTTGATCTTCTTGTACATTATTAGCCACCAGCCACACCCAAGCTACACTAGTTCCATACCCATTTCAATCAGGGAGTTATATCTCAGGCACACTTCAGCCTATGCTCACCAAATTAGCCCATGTACTATAATATTGGATTCCAGACAGACATTCCAAGCTTGTCGCTGACTCGTCAAACGGCAGCCCTATGGCCACTCTGCATATATATCTAAGGCCCACCTTAGATATAATTCATCTGAAATGCCTTAATTCTTCATAAAACCTTCAAAATGTTCTCACCGTTCCCTTCAAATGAGTCCATACTTTCATTTTACTGCCATTTGACTCATTGGAATTGATGCAAACTTCATTCATAAGCCAGACAGTTCACAAAGCAGTACAGTGGTACCTCAGAACTCAAACTTAATCCGTGCCGAACTCTGGATTGAATCCTAAAATATTTCGGTTCTGATCAAATTTTCCCCAGAATAAAAAATGGAAAACCAATTAATTGGTTCCTGGTTCCAAAAAATTACACCCAAATATGTTTTTTTTTTAGAATTTAAACACAAAATGAACCGGATAAAACAGGAAGAGCATATACTGTACTAAACACATCTAAGGACATTTACCAAAACAGTAATTTGCAAGTAAGAAAATGTATCCAATCAATGTGTCCTGCCTCCATTGTCCGCTCCTTCCGTGTGCCACGCCCCCTCACTAACCCCATGTGATCAGCTGTTTCTGGTTGTTGTCATTAGTCTTCTATATTTTGTCCGCATTTCAGTTTGTTTCCACAGTCCAGTCATTGCATTGTTTGTCTGTGTTTTGCCTTGCCTGCCTTACCTGTAATTAAACCCCATATTCCCCGTTCCGTCCCGCTCGGCACAACAATATTATAATAATTTAATGTATTAATGGTATATTATTAATATTAAAATAATTAATAAGAAATCTTTATTTTGAAATGTATTTTATTATATAATCATTGTTACTGTCTATCATTGTCTAAATGTATTTTTACTGCCAAATACATGTATTCAGCTGGTGTAAACATGCACGGTGCTATCACAGTGAGTGCAAGGCTGAGACTGAAGCGTTAGCCTTGTTTCTGCTGAGAGACATGACGCGTGACTCATTTCCCCGCGCTTACAAGTTCTTAGATCGCCATTCACGGTTTGACTTCTGAGATTCAAATCAAGCTCCAGGTAATTTTTTTCCGAACTGGTTGGTTCAACTTTCAAGAAATTCAAGTTCTAATGAGAACTGAGATACCACTGTATTTTGAATTTTTTTTATAATTTGCCCAGCAGGTGGAGTCAGTGCTCCATTTTATAAATGCCACTCAAGACTTTCAGGCCTTCTCCTGTCTAAATGAACAGCCTAAAAAAGGACAAAGCATGATTGTACTGCTGTTATATGGAGCAGTCTCCTAGCAGAGCAATGTTCTGAATATGCAAGACAGTCAAAGTTCACACAGCCAGTACAAACAAATCTGAACTTGCAAGATCCAGACTTCATTAGATAGGAAAGTGCCTATTTCTAACTGGTACTCAGATTATCCAATACAAATCAGACATTCAGTCGGGCTCAGGCACACGACCAGAGAGTTCTACATTCTGTCCGACATCTGCTGACCTGTTAGGCCTAGACTCAAAAATCTCCATCCTGTTACAGGATGCTCCATCATATATGATGGTAGGCAGCGTGTTTGGTTGCATCTGCCTATAGAACTTATTCCCAGAAGTTGTTTGGTTATTCTAGGCAGGTATCGGGAAAGATTATTTGCGCCATTTAAAGATTTTCTTTCAGCTCATAAAGCACTAAACCTTTATGGTTTAGAGTGTGCACCATATGGTACGGCTTGAAACCATTTACAGTGCTTCAGGTCAGTGTTAAGCTCTGTGGTTGTTTTGCCTGATGTTTTTTCCCCCACATTATGACAACTACTCTGATCAAATTTCCCTCTTCACACTATGCCCCAGGAGGATCCTGACAGTTCCCTTGGGAACGAACCTCTTAAATCCATCACAATCTGTTGAACCTGGGATGCCAAGGTCTTGGAAGATGACCGTCTAGTAAACCAAGTTACCCAAGCAAGTTACCAGGAATCTGTCAAAGTATAATTTCACTGCAATAACAATCTAGATCCCCCCACCCCCGCAGATTTAAATTTTTCAAATAAATAATTGTCCTTTTCTTAATTTTGCTATTATTTTATCCTGTGCTATTCAACATCAAAATATCAAACATACGTGCATTTTGACCTAAGCCTTTCACTGCTCATTTTTTTTTCAGTATGGTTTCTAAATTACTGCTGAATATTAGACAGCATAATGTGAAAACAGGCATACAGCACCCCCGGTACATTTGGGGTTAAGGGTCTTGCTCAAGGACCCAACAGTAACATGGATAGCCATAGCATTCTGGATATAAGCAGAGAACACTGGCAAACTCAACCACACAACTGACTAATCTGCCTTCAAATGATTTTTCTTCATAATGCAATTCTTCAAAAGTAAAAGTGACATGAGTTGCCTACTACGACTGATAAAAAAATTCACTTGATACAGTACTGTACCAGTCATGAGTGGCACCACATTCCCTGCCTTTTGTGGGGGTGGAAATGAAGATTATTGGACGACACTCTGCATGAAACACACCTGTAAAGAGGATGCTGGGTGAGAAGCGTCGTCAAATGAGGAGGATCCAACTGATGATTCGGCGGGTCTAGAGCTCTCAACTCTCTCTGTGCCTTCACTAAATAGTTCCTGGCTTGAGAGTGGGGCCTCTTTTGGCTCGTCTGCCCCTCCTGTTTCCTGTAGAGTAATTCTGAGGCCAGTGGCCTCTGGCTCAGCAGCTGAACCCTCTGTGTGGTCATCAGCTATTTCTGTATTTGTTTCTTGTTGCTCCTCTTGTCCCTGCTGATCTGACTCCATGTCAGTTAAAACATCAGATAATTCCGTCGGCTCCCCCTTATCCATCAGCAATCCAACCTCTTCCTGGAGGACTTCACATACGTCCTCCTCCTCATCTGAGTCAATATGCAGCATAGCACTCAATCGTGTATCTGTGGGAAAGCTAGAACGCAGCTTAGGTGAGGCTGCTCCAAGAGGACGTTCCCCTGGTCCCTTAGGGACCTCAATGGCCTCAAGATATTCATTGGGGGATACCTGGTGCGATGTATGTGGAGGGAATCCCCCTTCTGCTCCTCTGTCAGTCCCACCCTCCTTATTTTCTTGGTCTTGTCCAGCAACATCACCATTTCTCAATGAGAAACATTGCAAAGAACCCTCAGACCCTGTAGGAGAATGGCCACTAATTGGTCCAGCAGGAGTGTGAGGAAGTTCTTCATCATCAGAAGGACTGTCAGGATCTCCATTCACTGCTGAGGTTCCCAACAGGCAGTCAATAGTGTCAGGTGTGGCCTCTAGGTAGAGAAGATGATACATTTTAGTTATTAGTTTTAACAAACCTAATCTTGCAAACAAAGACTAATCATATGTTATTCTTCACCTTCATGTCCTGTAGAGGTGATCTCCACTCGAAATTGCAGCTGACCACTCACGTGCTCAGTAGGCAAACGGCGACAGAGTGTGAAAGTAAGTAGTTGATCCCTGTGACATCAACAAACAGACTTAGGCAAATAAGGGTTATAGCACTTCATCAAATAAGAAAAATATTTAACTGGATTTAAAGGTTTAAATGATTTGCCATAATACACTTCAATTAATACCATAAAAAAAAAATCTGTATATTTATGCGCTACAAAATACAAAAACTATTATTCGAGATATGTTGCATCTAGCAATAAAAATGTAGAATTCCTTGTCAATTTTCATGCCTGTATTTTCACATAATTTAAGATTTTTTTTTAAATATTGTGATTAACTGGAATAATTACTTTTTAATGTTCAAATGTTCCATATTGTATGTGGTAGAAAATACATGAACAAGTAGTTTAAGAGGTTCTCAGTGAGTGACAATACAGATATTATGATGGATTTGGGCAGGGTTTACTGGCAGATTCTCTTGTCGATAGTGTTGCAGAAAAAGGAAAGAGGGAAAACAGCCCAACAGAGTTCGGAAGGTTTTTAATCAGCAGGTCTACATACTTGTCTTTCGTTTGAAAGGGTCACATTCCAGCCTCCTGATATTATTCGTAGATTATTAGCTACAGGTAGGTACCTGCCATATTTGATGGTAGTCCTGCAGGTACTAAGGCAGGTGACCTTGGGATCAACCTTGAAAACTGTCAGTAAGGTGAGATATATACTAGGATACTTCTTGGTAGAGCCCTGCATTGGGAGCAGGATCCCGCAGGTCCCACAGGACCCAGCGCAAATCTCGCGGGATTGGGTGGGTTTTGGGTTGTCGCGGACGGGGGCAACAGAAATAACGCGCAGGATAAAAATAGACAGCGGGTCCCAAAATTGTTAGTTTAGCAGGATGGTGGATGCAGCTGATGTTGTTAATACAACTGGGAAGGCAGAATACAAAACAAAACTAAAATTGGGGAAATCGGAAATACAGAAAAAACTTTAAAATTGTAACAGAGGCTAAAGAGCTGAACTTTGTGTGTTGTGTGAAGTGCAGCAAAGTGCTAGTGTACAATGGGCACAAATCTGGCACTGCAGGACTGAGGTGACACGACTGTCCCATTGCTGTATTCCCAGGTCAGACGAAGCCAAAATTCTTAAGTGTTTCAAATCCTCTGTGAAAGAGCCAGTGTGCACCACTAACCTAAAATATTTTTTTTTAACTTTATAAATATTTTCATGATTTTTTTTACTTTATAAATGTATTTTCCGGGAGCGAGCAGGAGTGACAGAAATTCAGCGGGAGTGGGTGGGAGCGGGATTTAAAAAATAGTCCCACGCAGGGCTCTACTTCTTGGGTGGAGGACAAGGTTAATGGAGATAAAAAAAAAGCTGACACAGCAATTTTCATTCTAACAATTAATTGCTAATTCCTACCTGGTTATATGCCTCTCTAGGAGTCTCTGTATTGGAATTGTCAGCTGGCCTAAGAAACGCTTGATAATCGGTCGACTTTTGGCAAACTTATCCTTTACTTCAATTTCCAAAACATCTGTAACAAGAGCTACAAAGGTATATTTCTATTGAAAGAAAAAGAGACTAGATTAGTCCATCACACGCATAGCTGTATGAAGTCTGTTGGATACGTTTATATTTAGTCTCCAGGTATACCTCTCCATGCCAGACGGGGTTAGTTGTATTTGCAATGATGGAAGCTCGTCTTTCCTGCCCATGATGTGCAAAGGTGGGGAAGCTACTCTTCTTTCCAGGTTTTATAGACATTTTCAGGTAAGGGTCAGGGTTGAAGAACATGCCCTTTTTCAGACCAATAGCTTGGATATCTACATGAAGATGGGATCAAAAAAACTTCAGATTGGATTACACATGCATATGAAGAATGGTGTAAATATGTATTAAGATTTATACCCTTGGCTTTACCTGATAAAGTAAAACTGACAAGCTTACGACAATGCTCTGTTAATACATGTCCTTCTACTTGACCTTCAGCACCTCCCTGTGGCAATAAAAAAACATTAAATACATGTATCATGCATATTTACCTTGACCTTTATGGGTGAAACTATCATTAATCTTTTAAACAAAAATGGAATGTTAAAAGAAAATATTCTCCCACTCCTCCCACCACCCCCAGCCTCTGCAACTCCCATCTTCCCAATCTTTATTAAAACCCAACTTTGTGTGACTTAATATAATCAATTTCTGATCTGTGTCTGTGACTGTCTTTTTTATCAGTCACCACTAAGAGGCACTGCTTCAATTTTGGTGCGACTTCCAGAAATGAAAGCAGGCGCAGATCTTCATCCATATAGTGGTTTTTGTGATGTGGTAATACCAAATATTTCATCTAGTGTACAACACCAAGTATCTTCGACAGTCACTCTTCCCCTTTGCTGCCACTAATTGGCATTACTTCAATTTTGATACCATTTGTCTCAATATTTGACAATTTTCAGGTATACATATACCCATACAATTTGTTTGCAAAGTTTCAAAAAGATCCATCAAATACTTTTTAAATTATCACACTAACAAATAAGTCTGCAATGGCAATGAATTGGTCCCAAAACCATATGCGTCCGCCACAGGTTGCTATTTGATTATGTATTCTCCATAGAATTTTATCTCCTTTGAAAAATTAATACACAGAAATAGAGAAAAAATACAATTTGCAACATACCACAACAGCAGGATTCTTGATGGTAATGCAGGGAGTAGTGGCTCTTAAGGCCCCACTCACTCCATGATAGTACTTAAAACAAATCTTGGTCTCAGCTGTATATGGTTGGGGAGACATACAGGCACGGAGTCAAGACATGGAAATAAATGCAGATTCATCTCATCTCACTTATGTCCTTACAGCGTTTTATTCACACAACCAATCTCCTCTCAGGGCACCTAAATCCCACTACCCCATTTGGTTTTCTAAATACCATTTTCCACGTATGGCATAATTTTACTCACACTCCATGAAGTAAGGCCCAGGCTCCAACCTCCATACAATCTGCCCACGTTGAGTGCCATTAACACCTCGATTCTTAGAATCCCACATATTAGCAGGGCAAGTCTCATCTGGAGGGTTAAATAACAGTAACCATCAGTTAGACAATGCTTTTCAAAGTCCATCCTGTGCATTTATAGATACACCTTTGAAAGAAGATACAGTAAAAGCTAGGAATGTATGAGGTTAAATCTGCGTGCTGAGTATCAAGAAAACAAAATTAAGAAAGCCTCTAACATGCTACAGTAATACTGCATTATACTGCTCCTCATCAGGCCCTGTAGCAACACAGAAAGTCTCCACCACTATAATTTCACACCCAAAGGTCATTATCACACCAAAATACCAGGCTGGTAGAAGTGAGCATTCCCCATGGGGATCACATATCAACAAGGACAATAACTTCACTTTACTACATGTTTGTAGTCTAATGAAACAGGGTCACAGATCACAAAAGTTGTAATGAAGTTATTTGCTTTGCATTTCTTAAAATTGTACTGTGGATACCTAGAGATAATAAAAGAAGCATGCAAGTGTCACTGGTGTTTAAAGTACTGGTCTCAGGATGACTGATTCCAACACTATTTATATTAGTCATCGCATTGTAGGACTATTGTCTTACATTTACAAAGCAGATATTTTTGTCCAAAGCAGCGTACAAGTGAAGCAAACAGCACACTGCAAACATACATGCTGTCAATGAGTCAACTAGGCATAAATTCAGCTAGGCTGAGCTTCCAATGAATGCCTAGGTACAAGTGTAAACAGTATTTAAGCAGGAACGACAACTTCTAACAAAGTGAGAACTTATAAGACTATTCAATGTCCAAAAGAACAACATTAAGAACATTAGTCTGGATACCACTGTATGTACCAATCAAATCATAATAATCACCGTGACAGCTTTATTTCATAAACATCTTCCTTGAATCCATTAAATTGAAAAAATTGCACTTCACCCCTTGCATATCTTTTAGACTAAACCCTAAAACAATAATCTTATTTGCATAGCAGTTAAACTTCCAATTCTATTCACCTACAAGGAAAATCAAACTGTTATCTGAAAGAAAAATGCAGTGAGTGTTAGTAGGCGCTCACCTATATGGTAGAGGCCAATCCAGTCGGTAGCATCCACTTCCTCTTTGATATCCCATGATATAATAAGATTCTGCGATCGGCCCAAAGTGAACTCGTACACAGAGGCAGTGAGGGAGGAACGGCTGTCAGAGGTGACCAGGTCAGTGTCACTGTTGGCCCGCTGTAAGCCCAGTGTCTCAGATGGCCCTGGGCTCTGACCTGCCAGGCTCTGCAAGTTCTCTGGACTCAATGTATAGCGCATCTGAGGGCTGCGACGTCGCACCACCAGCAAATGCTCCCGGGCTGTGGCTGCCATAGTGATTGGAGGAGGGGGTTGGGGACGGGGACGGGAAGGGAGTACAGCCGTGGCAAGAGATGGACGAATGGTGGATATACTGGTGTGAAACCAGACAAAGTAGAAAACAGGGCAGGTACAGTTCTGTTGCGACCACTGTGCCTTTATAGATAAGACTGCAGTTACTCTACAACGGTCCTTGAAATGTCTTAATCGAATTTGTTTCTGACTTTATTTGCATCTTAATATTAACCAACATGTGTCAGGCTCAGCAATTTAGATCTTTTTCCTTCATTGGAAAAACATGAGACCAAATGACCTATTCAGGTTTACAGAGCAGGAATCCTGCGGTTCCATTCTGTGTTTTTTCTTTTCTGAAATGGGGCTTGAGTGGCCCTTTTATATTTGGAAGTATTATTGAGGAAGTTTGGCTAACTGAAACTTCCAGTTCATACTCCCATCTAAGAAGGGAGGGCAAAGCTTAATATACAAGTGGAATAACAGAAAAGGAAGACAGAAGGGTGAGGAGAAAGTTGGGGTCAACAAGAGTAGAGAGTGATAAACAAGTAGAGGCTTGGAAAATAACTAAAATGTGAAGGTGATGAGAAAAGGGATGAAAGAAAAACAAAAAGAAAATAAAGATATTACTGTTTTTGGGTAAAAATGCAAACACAGACATTTCAGTGAAGAGGACATGCTTCATACAAGTTACTAAACACTGTTCCATATTTCCCCAGGCTCCTGTGTGCTGAAAAAAAGAAGGAAAGGGGGTCAGAATTTTATGATGTCCCTTTTCCAAGGTCTGACTGATCTATTTGCTGTACATGTACTACTATGTAACTGAAATCGTAATCTTACAGCCTGAAATCAAGAAGTATAACACACAAAGACCTGTTCAATATACAAACAAGTAAATCAGCTCTTGCCTTGCAGGATTCTGTGTAACATTTTTAGGGGATCTGTAGTCTTTATGCATTAGCATAGTCTGCTGCTATTCATATGGCATTCTATGTGCATCAATGCTGTTCACGTAGCAAATAAATCAGTGTAAATTAAAGTTGTATTTGAGTGGTTTTGCCATATGAAGAGGTTCTTCCAGTTATATTTTAGATATGTATTTGTATTTGCAAATGACATTGAGAGTCCTGAATGGTAACAAAAAAAATTAGTTCAAATGATTTTACCATAAGTGGCCAAGTTTGATTTATTTTCATGTTACATGAGTGAGCATCTTAAATAAGATACTACTTGACATATTCAACTGTACTTTGAATATTAAAGATACATAAATGCAAAGGTCCAAAATAATAATGCACTTAATAGAATTAGATTAGTGTTATACAGTAAGTAGAGGAGGCCTGCTTACATTAAAAATCCTATCATGGTCAATTACATCCATTTATCTTCAAAACAAAGACACAGAAAAGGACTGCAGAAAACCTGAAGCCTATACTGGGAAACGGGGGGCACAAAGCTGGAGACAGCATGGATACAATACCAGTCTAATGCAGGACAAACACTACAACCTAGACACACTAATTTACTAAGTAGCACATTATTGGACGGTGGGAGGAAATCCATTGAAACATAAGGTCTCACATCATGCATGCATAGCAGGTGGTGCCAATGAGACAGCAGCCTTGGGAAATCCTCCTGGGAATCCCGAGGAAGTGATGTCACTGCATTTTGAGTAAGGACGGTTGAATTGTCTTATGGAGACCGATATTTAAACTAACCCATGTAATTTGACAATACTCAATCTTGAAACTTTTGTTTGTGAGCATAAAGATGCCCGAGTACTTTTACTATCGTGTTCCTATCCAGGACAGTTTATTTTGTGAAAAAGTCTATTTCCTGACCACCTTTTCACCAGTTTTACTTGCTCATAGAGAACATGCAAACTCGACACACACACACACACACACACACACAAGCACGCACACACACACACAGCCTAGGTCAGGTTTAATACCCACCACCCATAATATAGATAAATTCTACAAGAAAGAACAGAGTAGACTGCGTTTCCTGAGGATGCTCAGGTCCCTATAATATCAGCAACAGACTTTTATCCATGTCACGCCATTGTGTAAAGATGAAAAGATGAGGCCAACACCCATCATCATAAATGATATTCAACCTTTCAGTGATGTGCTTTCTTGGGACACCACTGGCCAGCAAGTGAGAGCACCAGTACACCAAAAAGCATTTCTGGGGCTCCTTCCTGCCAGATGACACTGGAATCCACAGTGCTTACCTGTTCCCTGACCTCAATTTGGGTCTGTACTTGTTCCAGATTAATAATGTTTATGACATTAAATGCATAATTGCTCATATCTTTTAATTGTATTGCACCATATTTATTTTACACATTATGTATCAAGGTATTTTTGTGTGATTGTAACAAGACCTGCCTTACAAATGTTTTAGCTCACTTAGGGATAACATTTAAAGTACCTATCTTTTAAGGAATATAGCTCATCTGTTATCCATTTATACATCCATTGATCTTCAATAAACACTTTTTCAAAATGGGGTCTTATATTCTAAGAAAACAGGGAATATCTTGGATGTGATCCCAGTCCATTGGACTTGTACATAAGTCACTTGGAAATGCAGTCACCTAACTGCAAGTTTTAGGACTGCAGGAGGAAGCCCACTAAATATGGGGAAAACAGGCGCATACACACACAGAGCTAGGACCAGGAATCAAACAACTGTGGTGGTGTAAAGATGTACTGCTAACCACTGTGCAACCCACAACCTACTAACATTGACATATAAAATATTTCACCATATCATTAAAAAATCAACTGTCAATGTAGCAAATGAAATATTTCATAATTGCCCCCCACCCTAAACTAGGAGCTATAATGGTGAGAATCAGAATGTATTATAGGAGCTGTTTTAAGCAAAACAGAAGAAAATAGAATAATGGTTTGTGTCACTCCTAAATTCATTTTGGCAAACAGAAACTGTCATCACATAAATGTGAATCCATTCACTGAATGAACCATCACACAACTGGCACCAGACACTAAGCCCAGAAATACAACACTAACTCGCCCAAATCTATTCTCACTGTTATAATTAGAGGTCGACCGATGTATCGGCCGGCCGATATATCGGGCCGATATTTGGCATTTTTTAATGTATCGGCATCGGCCG
>JABFDZ020000001.1:32621931-32639845 GCA_019775955.2 Pollimyrus isidori
CCATACCGTTAAGAGGGAGGTTAAGGTAAACTTAAGAACTACTTAGCGATAAGAAGCTTTCGAGAAACCGGGCCCAGTACAATAAAATAAATTAATGTGGAGTTTGCTGGGGGCTCTTGTTTCCTCCCACAGTCCATGTCTTGGTTCCTGCCTGTGCCTATTGTTCCTAGGATAGGGTCTGGTCCCCCCTGTGACCCCAGTTGGGATTAATCGGCTTCAGAAAATGGATGGAAATTCATCAACGGGGATATTCCCATTTAAATTCTTATGCGCCCTAAGGAATGCTAGGTAAATGTTTCCAGACTATTTACAAGCAAGATATGTTTGCTGTAGGTCTAGAAGAGTTAACAAAGGAGCCAGACTGCACATACTACTAGTCACCATCTAAATTGCCCAAATCTACATTGTTAGCCAAGTGGCAAAGGTTGCCATATCAGTCTTCCTACCTTATCGGGAGCTGGAACTTTATCTGTGCCAGAATTTCAATTGGATTGGACAAGGACCTTGGATTGGAACTACCTAAAAATACTAATCTAAACATGAAAATATTGTTGAATGTGAAACTCATCGTGTTTCCTGTGGTTAGTATTAAATACTTTTTAATTCACTTTTCCAAATGGGAATCTAAAGGTATCACCCACCTTCATCACTTGCTTGAAAATAACCCATTTCTACCTTTTCATACAATTGTCCAGAAGTATGGGATTGGAAAAGACCAGTTCCTTCATTACCAACAACTAAAAGCAATCATTAATAAAAACAACATACTTCAACCCACAAACACTATTGAACAGTTATTAAGAATTGCATAAAAATAATTTCTAAACTCTACAAAATGACTGCCACCTCAACCTCGTACATACCACTTTCAATAGCAAAATGGGAAAATGACCTGGCACTCCCTACAACTCCAGATTTCTGGACAAATATCTGCAAAAATATATTCTCCATGACCTCTAACACTAACCTACAACTTACACAATATAAAACCATACATAGGAGTTACATCACTCAAGGTAAACTATTTAAAATGGAATTAGCCAACACAGACATCTGTCCACACTGGACCTTGGTGAGCACTGGCACATATTTGCATGCTACCTGGACTTGTCACCCAGTCAATCATTTATGGACTTCAGTGTTAAAGACACTCTCTACCATCTTGGACTGCAGCATCCCACTTTCGCCCTCACTTTGCCTTCTAGGAGACTCCACTTCTCTCTGCATTCCACAGAAAATTAAACACCCAGCACTTGTCTCTCTAACTATATCCAAGAAAATAGTCTTTCAAAACTGGAAATCTAGGAATTCATGTCATATAAAGCATTGGATCAACCTAATTTCAGAACACATCCTTATAGAAGAACTTTCAGCTCAAAAGAAGAATAATACATCAGTCTTCAAAGACTGAACAGTAACCAGTCTTCTCTGTAGACCTCAATACTAGAATAATACACGATATAACTACAGTATATATTTGCCTGCCTATATGTGTTTTTTGCCAGTCTACCATTTTCCCTTTTAGTCAGGCTGTCTATTTGTCTGTTCATCTGTCTGTTGATTTTCCTGTGTATGTATTAATGTCTCTTTGCCTATCGTCTGTATCTGTATTCTGTCCATCTGCCTGCTTGTCCTCATCCATCTATAAATCTGTTTAATTCTGTTCAATTTGCCATCACTTATTGTGCTTTTTACTGCTTACCCCTTAGTTCACAATATTATGGCTATCACAATACTATGGAATTGGGGTGGATGTGGGCCTGTCTGGAGAAATCTTTGTTTATACACAAATGGAATTAAATATAAAGTTGTCCTCTGACGAGGGGGGGTGGATAAAAAGTGAAGGTTAAATTAAAAAAAAATCTTTTTTAATGTGAAAATTTTTAAATTCAAAGACGTAAAGCTGGCCGAGGTATGCAGAACAGGGTTCACCCAAATATAATCAAAGTAAAACCAACCATTACGGCTAAATATCCATCCATCCATTTTCCAACCTGCTTATCCTACTGGATCGCAGGGGGTCCGGAGCCTGTCCCATAACCAACGGGCAGGGAACAACCCTGGATGGGGGTCAGCCCATATTCACACACCAACCACTCACACATGCACATCTATGGGCAATTTAGGAACTCCAATCATCCCCAGCATGTTTTTGGACTGTGGGGGGAAAATCAGAGTACCCGGAGGAAACCCCACGACGACATGGGGAGAACATGCAAACTGCACACACATGTAACCTAGGCTGAGATGTG
The DNA here is from genome assembly GCA_019775955.2 of Pollimyrus isidori. NCBI lineage: Eukaryota > Metazoa > Chordata > Actinopteri > Osteoglossiformes > Mormyridae > Pollimyrus > Pollimyrus isidori. The sequence continues at coordinate 32,624,184 of JABFDZ020000001.1, forward strand.
AACCCAGGTCCCAGAGATGTGAGGTAACAGGCCGGGCTAACCACTGCACCATCATGCCATCCCTTGGCTAGATATGGTAAGTAATAATAATAATGATAATAATACATTTAATTTATAGGTGACTTTCAAGACACAATAATGAACAATCACAATATAAAATATATTATTCAAAATGATTATAATACTAAATAAAATAAAATATTACAGTTCCACTAAACCAGCAGTAATACAAGATTTAATTAATATACTATACAGAATAGGCATCTTAAAAAAGTATATTGAAGGCGGAATTTTAAGTGAAAGGTGCTGGCAGACGGTGTGTATGGCATGCGAATTGAGTCCATCCTCAGATTTTCTCCAAAATTATGATTATTTTTAATTTTACAGAAGAGCAAAAGCACATTTCATCATCACCTTTACACTGCTTCTTCTGGTGAAGTTTGTGCTGGCACCATGTTGAGATAGTCAGACCAGACCCTTTCCTGTCTTGTCCTCTTTTACAAGGAACAGCTACCTTGGAAGAAATAGTTTGTGGCACCCTTAGAGGATGCTCAAGCAACTTTAGCTGATTTATCTGGATTCGAAGGGGCAATGGCTCAGATTTCCTTAGGATCTCCGAACTCCACACTCTGTCACAGACAGTGAGCCGAGGAACAAATATCATCAGATAAGATCAGCTATACAATATTAGCACACCTGTAAAATACTGACACACTGAAACTGAATGCATGTAACACTTAAGTATTGTGCTATCAGGATTTGTGACAAAGAAGGTTATCTGTCAAGATACATTTTGGGCATCATTCGATGCTCCGTTTATATTATGCTGTTGAGATTATTAAAGAATCACGAATAATAAATACAAACTCAATTGACAATAGCAAACAAATTATTGTGGATACAGATTTGGTACATCCTCCTAAGCAGTAGAGGGCGCCAGAGAATACCGAAAGAACATTGTTTTTGGCTGCTTTCTCTGACAGACTTGAATGTACAGGCTGTAAACAATTGAAATCGAAGGCTTGCTGACCAGGGATTTCCGAATGAAAACATTATTGGATTAACATGGCATTTGTTACTGCAAGTTGGAACCCACTAGGGGAAGCGTTTTACAGGTTATTACTTTTCGGATGAGTTTTTATAGCCGATTTGTTAAATCAAATTAGGGAACTACCTATACGCGATGATAGCCACTGGTAGTTCCGGACAATTTATAAGCAAAAAGTGTATAGTGCGACATAAGGCACATTGTTTCCTCCGCAAAGTGTACAATTCCAATTTTACAACGGGAAAGTCATGTCGGTCCTATGCAAGTTATTATCGTTATTACATTCGACCCGTAGCAATGCGTAGCGAACTCGGCCCTGACAGTCGCTCACATGATGCTGGGTGTGTTTTTTTTCTCACAGAAAGATCGAGCTTTATGAAATGGGATGGAACCTAAGGGAGGGACTCAGAAATTGTCAGATTGCAGCAGCCCCTTATGGTGGCCCGATTGGTAAGATATTTCAAATTAGTGATAGGACTCAAATTTGCTAACATGTTAGTAGCTTGCAACTGTTAGTGTTAGCAGTTACTCATTAATAAAAACCAGTACGAGGGTCTATGAAGAATGAGTACTAGAAATATTTTTAAGTGTAGTTTCTTAAATGATAGCGTACCTGCTGATTATTTGAGCTTTGATGGATCTAGATAAACTGTGCTTTTACTTTTCTTTTAGCTCTGTTGAAGGAGCCCCAACGATCTTCACCTAGTGCTCGGCCTCAGCTGGAGATCTATACGTCTTCTGGATCTCCTATGGCTAGCTTTATGGTTTGCCCATATTTATAGTCGTGCACTGTTTGAGTGGTGCCGTTGTTCCTGTGACTGAATGAGCAGCTGTGAAGATAAGAGGGTTGTGTGTGGGTTAAGTGGCATGTACAGTCTTTGTAAAACTTTCTCTGATTGAATTCAGTGTAGATTTTAAAAATGGATATTCACATACTGTTTTTTGACTTGTGGTTTATGATTCCACAGTGGAAGAGTGGAGTGGTGAAGCAGCTAGGCTGGACAATCAGCGATGACTTATTGTGTGTGCAGGAGGATGGCACTGTACTTGTATATGACTTGTTTGGTTCCTTCAAGAGACACTTCAGTATGGGAAATGTAAGGAAGAAAGTACCAGCTGACCACCCATATAAGCATCTGTCTCATGACATTCTCATGAATTCAGAACTTCACTGCTTGTATTTATTAGGTAGCACATTCTGTTACATTTGTGCTAGTATTCAGAATATTCTGTGCATTTGTCAATTAACAGGAACTTGTTCAGAGTCATGTGCTGGAGGCCAAGATTTTTCACTCACCCTATGGTACAGGGATTGCTGTACTTTCAGGGACCTACCGATTCATTCTCGCTACAAACATTGAAGATATCAAACTTCGTCGCTTACCAGAAGTCCCAGGTACCAAAAGCACCAGGTTCTTTGTCTTAGTCATGCTGTCTTTCACTAAGTCTTTGTTTTACTTTATTTCTTTAGTTGGACTGTTACAGTTAGACTACTTATCTTCTTCCAGGTCTACAGGGGGTGCCCTCTTGTTGGACTGTGCTTTCACAGGACCGACAGACCAAGGTGTTGCTGGCCACTGGCACTGATCTGTACATGTTGGACAACACTGCCTGCACACCAGTGGTGAGTGGCAAAGGCACTTTTATATCCTGAATATTTTGTCCTTTGTGAAACATATATTGGCAGAAAATATATGCTGGCATATTGTATTTCAGCGAACCAATTTTTAACTGTGGATGCCATATGTGTTTAAGAGCCCCTCAGGTTTCTCTCCCCAAGCCGCCAGTATTATCCAGGTTGCTGGTTCCTTCAGCTACAAGTATCTGGCTCTCTTCACAGATTCAGGTCATGTCTGGATGGGCTCTGCCAACCTAAAGGTTTGTGAGATGGTCTGGCCTATTCGGGGGTAAACACTGGATATGTTTCATTAACCCTCGTAGAGGTTTATAGTCATAGAGCTTATATAAGACAAACTCCTGTCTGGGTTATTCCCTGCCTTCTACCCATAGCTTCTGGGAAAGGTGCTGGAACCTTCACTTCACAAGCTAGTTTAGAAAAATGGTTGGTAGGTGAGTGTGTCTTGCGATGGGCTGGCCCCCCATCCAGGGTTGTTCCCTGCCTCGTGCCCGTTGCTTCCGGGATAGGCTCCGGACCCCCCACAACCCAGTAGGATAAGCAGGTTGGAAAATGGATGGATGGATATTGTTAGTTATGACACTAAGGGGGTTTATTAAGGTAAAATGGAAGGTGATGGTAATTGACCTGAGATGTTTCTTTATTAGGAAAAACTCTGTGAGGTTGACACCAAGATGCGGAACCCACCAACACAGATGGCCTGGTAAGCCTTTTGATTCTTTGATAAAATGTATCTGTTTATACAAAAAATCCCAAAACTCATGCAGTGGTTGCCCTTTATTAAGGTGCTGGAGGCCTAAGAGTCAGCAGCCATCAGTCGTCATCATGTGGGAAAAGTACCTGCTGGTAGTTGGACCATGTAAAGACACAATTCAGTATCCTTTAGCCCGTTATTTCTACACAAACCATAATGGATATGAGGTATTTGCAGAATTAATGGGTTTTGGGGCTTGTTGTCCTTAACCTTTTGTTTGGGTATAACCTGGATAATGAATCTGTTCTGGTTCCGGAGCTTGATAGTGTGAGAATCATTAGTGGGACCCACCATGAGCTGCTTCAGGAGGTTCCAGGTCAGTATGTCCTGGTATCTAAATAACTTGTATTTTCCTGTAATATTTTTAAAATTGTAATTGGGGGTGGGTGTTACGTCCAAAAAGTCATATCAGGAGTTATTTGGTTAGAATCACAATCCAGGATATAGATCACAATTTTTAAAGTTTGTTTACAAACCAGTCAAATTAGGGTATATATGTAGTAATGTTAATTGACCTTTTACCACTTATCCAGGAATTCTATTCTATTGCGCTGCTTGTTGCATTATAAAAATAATCTTAATTACTAAAGTATGAAAATTATTGCGCGTACAAAGAAACTTATTAATTATAGCAAAAGTGCTTGTTTTTAATACTAAAGTTTTCAAAAGTTTTGAGTGCAAATGAAGATTTATCATTTTGGTCCATAACTTTACTGTTCTAAAGTCAGTTTACAACAAATACAAATTGATTGTGTTGCCACCTGTTATATGAGCAGTATCTTTGCATAGTTTGCAAATCACAGGAGATTTGAATTTCGCAGCATCCAGTCCATTTCCTCACAATTGAAGTAGAACTTTTTCTGGAACTAAATCTTAAGCTGCCATGCCGCACGCTCTAATACCGTAATTTGACAGCACTCTCCGGCCGTCCAAGGATCATGTGCTGTTTACAGCTTGACACGCGTGCTGTATTTTTTTGTGGTTCAGTGGCATGTAAAGGTTTGCTTGCTTCTTCGTTTTCATTAGCATGTTCAGATCCACTGGGACAGACAATTGACAAAGAAGTGAGATATACAAACAGTGCTGGGATGTTTTGCAGGCCAAAATTGCTTTGGCACACATCAATTTGTTTTTGTTGTAGTATTGCACTTGTAGTTCATTCTACCCATATAATGATAATGTTAAGTAGTGTACTTGTAACTGGGCATTTACTGGAAACCCAGTCTAGCTGCTGTTATGCCAAGTTGACTGCTCGGCAGCACATATGTTTGTAATGTGCAGTTTGCCTTGCTTTGCTTTGCTTTGGACTAAAGTATCTGCTACATAATAAATGTAGTGCTGGATTGTGGTTCTTGCCATCACTGATATGCTATCATGAATACAATTGCGACAGGTCATGATAAATCGTCATATATCCTACGACTAATTCGAATTTTACTAATGAGTAAATAGTTCAGGGGTTTTCAACCTTATTAGGTGACCACGAGATGAAAAAAGACCTGACTAAGAGACCCCCCCCCCCCCCAATCAGGAATGCATGACCACAAAAGTAATTAATTTACTAAATGCTTCTGTGGAGCCTCTGCAGTATGGGCTCCCAGTGGGTCATGGATCCCAGGTTGAAAACCCCTGGAATGGATCATCATATGCAATCACAACACATACGGTAATACTTCCTTCTTTTCATCATCCTGGCTCGTTTTTGTGCACCTTTCAGCCGTAAGTGAGGAGATATTTAAGATAGCCTCCATGGCCCCCGGAGCTCTGCTCCTTGAAGCACACAAGGAGTATGAGGTACTGTAACATTTTGTGGGTTTGCCGTTGGGTGTTTTGCTGTTTGACTGAGAATGGGAACTTATTTTTCTCTTGAATATATATATCTCTTGATAAATGCAGAAAGAAAGCCAGAAAGCAGATGAATATCTACGGGAGATCAAAGAGCAAGACCAGCTGGGTGAGGCAGTGAAACAGTGTGTGGAAGCTGCTGGATATGAGCATGAGCCGGAGACACAGAAGATGCTGCTCAGGGTGAGACCCTGGGATTGGACTAATGGACAGTTTGATCTTCGAAATATTGGTTTATGATAGGTCATGAAATTTAGAAATTACATATATGCATTTAAATTAACAGATGCTTTTATCCAGTATGACTTGAAAATGAGGAGTGTTTTTGGGGTCAGTGACCAGGGTCATCCAGAATCCCTGATGCAATTTGGGTTAAGGGCCTTTCACAAGGTCCTAGTGGTAAGGTCACATGATCACTCTGCCAGCCCCAGAGGTTTGAACCCTTGACCTCCCAGAACCAGTCACCGATAATTTGCTGAGCTTTTTACTGGTAGGCAGTGGACTGACATATAGCCTACGATCTCCATTTCAGCAATTGCAAAACAATGGTCCAGAAACAGCCTTTAGAATGGGGTTTAAGATGAAGATAGGATGCAGCTTTATGATTAAAGGAAAAGTATGTCGGAGATGGAATAACATGATATTTACTTTTTCCTGCCCTTCTGGGACACTAGGCAGCCTCCTTTGGGAAGTGCTTCCTCAGTAATTTCCGTCCAGAGCAATTTGTCAGCACGTGCAGAGATCTGCGTGTCCTCAATGCTGTTCGAGATTACACTGTGGGCGTCCCTCTCACACTGCAACAGTATCCTTTCAGTTTCTAGGAAGGTGCATCTTCATTCATGCAGACATAAATTTTCACTTTCTTGCCCTAGGTCTCAATTGAGTTGAATTTCCATTTTCTCATAGTCTGTATACATTTGAATATAATAAGGTGATTCTGTGATTTTAATTGGTGTAAATATAACGTCAGACTAAACTGGAAATTCATGTGGAAATAAGAGCATTTTGCAGGCATGTAAAACATGAATATTAATTTCTCATGAATGAATTAAATTAATACATACTATTAAATTTTCAGATTATGTATTTATTAATAATTGCACTTTATATATTCAAAATACAAAGGCCCCATCCCTGTAGTACATACTATTTCACTAAAATAATATAAACATTTCAATTACCAGGTACAAAATTGATACAATTACAATTGATTCTCAAAATTATAATGTTCATAGTGAAAGAGTCAATATTTCAGTATTGATCTTCACATCCTTAATACATACAGACATTCCCAGCATCCTAGTTCTTTGTACTTGGTATACCCTTAAAAATATGTTGAATAATGACATACGAACATTTCAAGTAACAAATTGCCATTTGGAACATAACCCATTCATAAGTAGAGGAGCATCTATATATTCTTCAAGAGTGAATACCAGTTAGGTATTCTAGGAAGAGGGTTCAGGTTTAAACTCGATTTCAGCTTTTCACCTTTAATATCTATTCAGCAAAAGTAAGCAATATCTCTCAGTTGTCCAGGTTGCTTTATGGTCAAATTTTAATTAATGTCTGAATGTTTGCTTGTGCATATCAATAGCTGTCACTTGCGTATAATCACTGGTGGTAAATAGGCTACATACAATTATCGGCACATATGTGTTATTACAATTATACCACTAAGTATAATTACAATAAGTACATATAAAAATACATAGTCTGAAAATTAAATGGTATGCATTATACCCCATAGTCTACTGCTTACAGCACACTTACTGGACATGTTTGTCATTTAGGTTTATGGTTATCAGTCTATTCATTTTTTGTTTGAATGGAAACAGTGCAATTATTAATACTAATGCAAAATAATGTAAGAGCTCGCTAAAGGGATTGTTTTTTTTCTTCCACGTTCTGTGTGAATAGAAAGGGTGAGGCACCTGATATTTTCGCTTATCCCAATATTTTTCTATTAAAATATAGTGTATTATTTTTTATCACCTAGCCCTAGTGTACAGTACAGTCGTGAGTGCTCAGCTTCCAGGTGTAGCAGAAAGAAAGCTTGATAAGAAAACTCTGTATATTCTTAGGTAAACAATATGAAAACATTGACAAGATAGAATCCTTAAGTGTACTTTCAGGTATAAGCAGATGACTGTGCAGGTACTCATTGACAGGTAAGGTGGCATCTCTTATTGCAGGCTTACCAGTATTTGTGGGTTGGTCATTGCTTGAATGAAACCTAGGTCAAGGTAACTGGGGAAAGTGGGACAAAGAATTGTGTGTCCCCACTCAGGCTGGTGTACCGCAAACTCTACCCTCTCGCCATTGAGATTTGCTGCTATCTGAAGATTCCCGAGTACCAAGGAGTCAGTAGAGTGCTGAAGCACTGGGCCTGCTGTAAGGTGGGTGCCCATCACAAAATGTCTGATACTCAAAATAAAGCACTTTCAGTTATGTGTTTATTTATCAATGCTCCCAACATCTTTTGCTCAGGTGCAGCAAAAAGAAGAGGCTGATGAGGTTATTGCTCGAATGGTCAGTCTGAAGCTAGGGGAGACTGCTGGTATCTCCTACTCTGATATTGCAGCCAGGGCATATGAGTGTGGCAGGACAGAATTAGCCATCAAGGTACAACCATCTCTTTCGCTTGCTAAAATATGCCACAGGATAACAAACACAGTGAAGTCACTCTCTTTTTCTCTTAGCTCCTGGAATTTGAGCCTCGCTCTGGTGAACAGGTGCCATTACTCTTGAAGATGAAAAGGAGTCAGTTGGCCCTCAGTAAAGCCATTGAGAGTGGAGACACTGATCTGGGTACAATGCAGTACCACATGCACAGATGCTTATATCATTACTTCTCAAAGCAGTCCTCAGGGACCCCCAGATGGGGGGGGGGGTCTCTTCCAAAAAAATGTGGAGCATCTGGGGGGTTCTTGAGGACTACTTTAAGAAACACTTGCTTTTATCATAATGATGATCACAGTGACCCGTTTAGGACACTGACACATTAATGTTAGCTAATCCTCTAACATTGTGCTATAACAATTTGCTTCACCATATGTAGAGACCATCAAAGCTGATTACAAAATGTACATGAATATTGGGTGTTTCTCAGTACCAAGAACTTAAAGATTGTACTTGTGGTCTTGCCAGGAGTGGTCTTGCTAACCTACCTCCCATGAACGAACAAGGAATGCAATGAATCATGGGATTGTTCTCATTTGACAAGGATGCAACCAATGCATTCTTGATATTTTGGGTGGGGCAAGAATAACATCCATGGAATTTTTTCCATCCTCTGTACTTATGTTCTTAATTTTGAAACTTGTCTTCAGCAGTAGAAGATGACCTATAATGTGTATGCGAGAATTGAAAAACATCCATTCATGCCTGCTTGGGTGTATTAAACTGATGCTGTTCCCCTGTGTAATCAGTTTACACAGTGGTCACATACTTGAAGAATGAGATGAACAGAGGTGATTTCTTCATGACCTTAAGGAACCAGCCAATAGCTCTGAGTCTTTACAGACAGGTGAGAATAAAAAGGTTTGTCATGTAGGTTTTAGACTATGATGTCCATTGAGGATTTTCTGCTCACTTTATCTTTTTCACTTTAGCTGTCTCTTTTCATGTTTAATTGCATAAAGTGGTAGAGCTGTTGAAGAACCATTATCACAAATGCTTAAGTCCATAACAGCAGATGTAAAACTACATGAATATCACATTGAACAGAAAAACTTGTTAGCTAAATAAATAACTAAGTAGAATACACATATATGTCAGTTTTGTAAGCATCAAGAGCAAGACACCCTTAAAGACCTCTACAATCAAGATGATGACCACCAGGAACTGGGCAACTTCTATGTGAGAGCTAGCTACCAAGAAGGGGTGAGTGAAGTAACTGCCTGTACATAGTCTTGCTTTAGCACAATTTAAAACTATTTAAAAACACGAAAGCATAGATTTTGGCAGGTTTAAGCAAGTAAATGCGTTGCTGTCAGTAAAGCTGAAATTTATTCCTAATTGTTATTGGCCTGAATTGTTTTGCAGAGGCTGGATCCACGCATGTCATGTCTGCAGAATGCAATGGATGAGTACAACAAGGCCAAAAATGAGTTTAATGCTAAAGTAAGACACCTTTTAATTATGAAACAGAATGATTAAGTCAAGTTTACATTAAGTGCAATTGAAATAAATATATGGAGGTGGTTGGATAGAATAGGTTTTGGAGCAAACAGTGATGGGAGACATCTCAACCCCAATACTGAATTCTGCCTCACATTTGCCTGAAACTTAATTGCAAATACATGAAATTACAGTGTCTGGAGTTCTGGGTCTTAAGACCAATAATGGGGTTTTATAGAACTGGGCTGATAAATTGCATTGTAAAGTTCATAGTAGCTTTGATACATTGTCCAATTCTGCCCTCTAGGCCACAGAGGAGGAGATGCGTCTGTTGCGGTTTCAGCGACGCCTGGAGGAGGAGAAGGGGGAGCGAATGGTGGGCTGTTCCTTACAGGACACACTGCACTGCCTGCTGATTGTAGGCTTGCACAAACAGGCTGAGCAGCTGTATAAAGACTTTCGTGTTCCTGACAAGAGGTAAGGGAGGCAAGAAAATTGAGCTAATTCTAGAGCAAGGGTAGACAACCTTGGTCCAGGAGTGCAAATATCCAGCAGGTCTTCTATCCTATCTGGCCTCTGATGAACCACACCTGATCTCAGGCAGATAGTAATTCATCAGGTAGGAAAGAAAATCTGGTGGATATTGGCACTCCAGGATCTGGGTTGCCTACCCCTATTCTATAGTTTGCACAGAAGGGTTAATAGTAGTTTATGCTTTATTATTTTTATTTTGCAAGCAACGATGATTAAACTTTTTAAACAGTACATACAAAGCCAAAACACCACCTGTTACCTCCATCCTGCATATGCCTGACATTAGGTGGTCTTTTTAATTTTATTTAAACAGGTACTGGTGGCTTAAACTCAATGCTCTAGCAGAGAAAGAGGACTGGGAAGAAATGGAGAAATTCTCAAAGACCAAGAAATCACCTATTGGATACCTGGTACATATTATCAATTCCTAGGTGAAAATGCTTCTGAAACAATGAGAGTACCGTTGAATTGACCCATCTTCTCTCCGTTTTTTAAGCCTTTTGTGGATGTCTGCATGAAGCGCCACAATAAATATGAGGCCAGGAAGTATGTGTCAAAGGTCACACCGGAACAGAAGGTGAAGGCACACATAGCAGTAGGGTAAGTGCCAGCCTGTCCACTCAACATTTCCTTGCAACTGCAATAGATTGACACTTTGTTCACCTATGTTCTGCCCAGGGATCTGGAGGGTGCTGCAGAGGTTGCCATTGAAAGGCGCAATGAAGGGGAGATTAGCCTTGTTCTCTCCCATTGCTCCGCCACTACTGACAGAAACATTGTTGACCGTCTAAACCGAACACGGGCTACTGCTGGCAAGAAGTAACCATGTACAACAGGCAAATTTATTGAAGCTATGTTTAATGAGGGATAAATAAGTGTATAATGAAGAGATGTGAAGAACATTCCGATTTAATTTTGAAAACGCTATCCAAGTTATCAAAATACATATTGATTGAGCAGTTTTAAACTGATGGGCCATAGTGTGCAAAAGATCCATAGTGAATATAAAAGGATGCAAAGACTATTTCTGTCCTGACACATTTGCTTTTTTCCATTTGATCTCCTGCAATATAAAGTTAATGGTAAACGTATAAATGGACGGAGTATGTTTGCATCTCCATGCTGTACTTACTAATAATGATTGTGCATGTACATGTAAATAGATGTCACCTTTCTTTGTCTTGGTCCTCTGAAAATGTACCAAATGAAATGTCTTCATTACACTGCCAGGTTAATCAGGATTCCATACATCTCCCAGATTTCAGCGAAAATATGCTTGCTTGTTCTTTTTCTTGACACATCCGTAGCTTTTATTTTTCACAATGGCATAATATACACAGGCCTTTTGTCTTTTGTTCAACTTCTCATAGCTGTGAAACTGGTCTAATTTACATTGCACACTTCAATAATGTGGGGTGACATCTGTATTAGGTGTGACTAGGTCACCGTTTCAATTCTTGCCAAATTCTATTTTAAATCAGATAAACTGATCAGTTGAATACTAGGCATACTGCCAACCATCAGCTGTTGGCACATGTAAGTTCTAAGCAAGTGTTTTTCAACCCAACCCTTGGAGACATCTAGGCAGTCCAATTGTTTGTTCCCAGAACTCATCACACCTGTACCAGGCATTTGGTATTCTTTATTGCTTAACTTTGGTTCAAGTGTGCTGGTAGCTGAATCTTCCCAACATACAGCGTAGACTGTCCCAGTATCTTCACAGAAAACTTAAGTGGCAGAAACAGGAGAAAAAAAAATTCTGTACTGAAAAGATACATTAGCCATGTACATAAATTTACTACGGTATTCATTGATTAGTATTTCTTAACAACTGAGGCCATATTCATCATTCTTAGTTTTTTTTTTTTTAAAACTTGAGGGCTACCATAGAAAATATGTATTGCTAGATCATTTTAAACATAAGCTGAAACACACATACTTGGTAAAAAATTCATATACAGCGGTTCTCGAACTCACTAGAACTTGAATTTCTTGAGTCGAACAAACCAGTTTGCCCTAGTACTGGATCTGAATATCCTAAGTCGAACCGTGAGCGCTGACCTAATATAAATTGTATGCGCCAGGAAATGTCGTACAATATAATTCCTACTTGAATGCCTTCTTCACAGACTGTTAACCAAATAAAGCAGCACAATATTACAGTAACTAATATTAAATAAACCACTAACTTATGTGTACTATTAGAACATTTATGTCATTTATTTAAACTTTATTTTACCAGGTAAATTAACTGAAAACCAGTTCTCACTTCTTTACGTGATATTCGGGAGAAATAACAGATTACGCATCGGAACTGCCTGGGATACAAACCTCACGCGTGTAACCAAACACTTCACCCAATAAGGGCAAAGATGTGTCGTCACGGAGGCGGTTCCAGTTTGTGCAGCCGGGTGAGAGGTCACAATGCACCTAACCATAGTGCCTTTAAGCCAGCGCTGCAAGCAAGTCGAACGTGAGCAATGACAAGACTGGGGAAACAAACTGAAACGCGGACTTGATACAGAGGACTAATGACAACAAACAGAAACAGCTGATCACGTGGAGATCCCACACGAGGTTAAGGAGGCGTGGCGTCTCACTGCTTTATATGATATTCAGGAGAAATACAGTAGCTGGTTACTCATCGGAACTGCCTGGGATACAAACGTCATGCATGTAACTATACTCTTCAGCCAATAACGGCAAAGGTGTGTTGTCACGGAGGTGGTTCCAGTTTGTGCCGCCGGGAGAGAGGTCGTAATGCATCTAACCGTAATGCATTGGTTCAGGATCAGAATGTGTTGCTTTAAGCAAGTGCTGTAAACAAGTCAAACGCACTCAGTGACCGGACTGGGGAAACAAGCTGAAACGCGGACTTAATAGAGAGGACTAATGACAACAACCAGAAACAGCTGGTCACATGGGGATCCAACACAAGGTTAACGAGGGGCGTGACACACGGAAGGAGCGGATGATCAGGGCAGAACAGGGGTAATGGTGGAATAAGATCTTTATTGTTTTGGAAGTCATTAAGAAAAAATGTTCTTCTTTTATCCTGTTCATTTTGTGTTTAAATGCTAAAAAAAACATATTTAGGTGTAATTTTGGGGGGCTGGGAACCAAATAATTGGTTTTCCATTATTTCTTATGGAAAAAAATCGATCCAGAGTTCGGAACGGATTAAGTTCGAGAACCGAGGTACCACTGTACTTCATTGCTTCTTTAGGCTTATGCTAGTGTTACCTCTTCAACACTTCTGCATAACTGTAACCCTAAAAATATGCCTAACACTCCAAAAAAACAGGTCATTTTTGGATCATTTTAATTACCTTCCATCTATGGCTTACTGTAACAAATGTCCAAGAGACTGTTATAATGAAATACCACAAGTTGTTACAAACTTTAGAGCAGTACATCTAAGTGTACTTTATTGCCAATATTGATAATGCAATATACACAGGCCCTGGATAAAACAGCTAAAAATGAAAATGTCACATTGAACAGACATTACACTTGCAGATCACACAAAGGATGAATTCCTGCACATGTATTACATTTTACGTAGCATTTGGTCTCAGTAAATAAATCCAGACCAAAGACCTACTGTTTTAGTTTATACCAGCCTATCTTGGTTTTAATTAATTTAATGAGCTCAATTAAATACTGTTAATGATGCTGCTGTATGTCTTCATTAATGTCCCTTATTAGTATTCAGTTTCTCTTCTCCATACCTGTCAATGCCCTGCACATGAATGGAATGTGAGCTGCAAAGCCCACAGTCTTCATAAACGGTGTTAATGCGGTGAAAAAATATAGTTCCCCACATCCTAAGTACTGAAATACTTCAAATTTCTATGAATTTCACAGTGGTCAATAACTCTTTTTTAACCCCTACAATAACATGTATGATATATGCCAAACGTCATACAATCAAATTTGAATTAAATAGCTTGATTCTGTAGTGTAATTTAGTATATGTTTTGCACATTCCGATGCTACGCTGTTACAGAACTCCATGTCCAAGGTCAGCAAAATGTCCATAAACACTACAAACTCTTACATTTACTTTACTTTGCACTTTCATTTTGAACATTTTAATGCATGTCTAATCAGGTTTATCCTTATAAAGTTCTGCAAAATATTTGTTAAAAAATACTCCTGGAAAAATATAAATTACGTACACAAATGTATATAACAACAAAGATCTTTGATTGAATGGGATGATTTCGTGTGCACACAATTGTGACAAAAATACATGTTTAATAGTATAAATATAGCTAGTGTATAGATTACCCTGAAACGAGCTAAACATTTGTTCACATGCTAACCGAACAGCATCAGTTAACGATGTAATTTTATAATTTACATTTCTTAGTGAAGTACCAATTAAACACTTCTGCTACTTACTTTTTACATCTCTAGTCCATTCTACTGTCAGTGTAGCAATAACTTTGTGAAAATTCTGTCCTTCAGGTACATACTTTAAGTTCAACGTTTACTTTTGAATTGGTTTTTATCATTCGGGGGACGATGAAACTTCAGTACCATCCACCAGTAGAGAATGGATGATGCCATCCCTTCTCCTGCCACTGCTCACAGCCTTGATGCAGCAATCATGGTCACCGATCATGAAGTGTGTCTCAGTGCCATCATCTACAAACTCTCCCTAAACAGCAAAGGAGTATAGGAACATGAAAAGATATTCAGTAATCTATGTGTAAGGAAAAACAATTAGATTAGAGCCATATACTGCAAATGGAAAACAATTTGTAATCCCTGTCTATAAATAAAAAATGAATAATCCAATATTTTAAAACCTTTTGACTATTGAAACTTTTAAATATTACATCAGAACTACTGACCACCAGTTATTTTAAATGACAAGCAGTTTCTTTTCAGAATTATTAATGATTAGCAAATACTTACTGCAGTCTCCATCTTCTGGCCATTGCACCATATGTCCATTGTGTCTTTCTCTATCAGAAAATGTCCACAACAAATTTATTAAGAAGTATCAATGCAATAAAAGTTTCAGGTTAATCAATCATTTTCCATACTACAATATGGGCTTACTATAAAATGAATTTAAAAATGTAACAAATTGAACTAGAGAAGACAATATAGCATGCTTGTTGCAGTCAAAAGACTGCTGAACATGTATTCCTGCAGTATTTTTAATAAATCAGCAAATCTAATTTGGTCTAATTTGTGAATATTTACAAATACATATTACTGTTTAATAGAAATATAAATTCCTGAAAATGTATTACATCTTACCTAAGACTATTCTGCAGTCAGCTCCATCAAGATTTAGTAGCCATGTGTTAGTGATCTTCGATCTATTCTCCATGTATGACTTGAGACTCCTCCCATTGATCTCCAAAGTGTATTCATAAGCAAAACCACTGATAGCATCAATATTTATTGTGGCTTTTGTGCCTGTCCCACCCACATTGAATGTCTCTTTTCCAACAAGTTTGAACATCCAATCCCTTCTTACAACTTCCTGTTTGAAAAATAAGCAAGTTAAATACAGAAAAAATCCTCACTCATTTAATTAAGTCAAATACACCCAATAATTACATGAAGACAGGTTCAGTTGATCTTTTTGATCATGTGCTCTGTGAATACAGGTGAAAAGAGGATTTTATAGTTGCATGGAATGGTGGATGTCTTTTGAAAGACACCTGAGGATGTCTGAAGAAGATCCCTGCATATTATAT
>JABFDZ020000001.1:32656070-32667005 GCA_019775955.2 Pollimyrus isidori
GGTTTAGGAGCTCCTTTGTCCCCACAGCAATAAGACTTTTCAATAATACTGTCTGACCTCATCCTCCTATTCCACCCCCCCCACCCCCCGTTTATCTATTATTATAATTAATTGTGTTTTATTTATTTTTACCAGTATTTAGCATTTTTATTTATTTTAGAATGAGCTACTGGATATTTGAATTTCCCCTTGGGGATAAATAAAGTATCTATCTATCTATCTATATAGAAATATTGTAAAACTGTAATCAGATTTGTTTTCATATATACTGTACAGTATTATGATGATACAAAGAAAAGATATGTTATCACACAAGCAGCTATATTATATTTTATTTTATTATGTTGTAGCATGAAATGACCAGGAGACAGTTTCGTCATCTCAGAAAAGCAGGAGGTTTATTATAAAAAAGGAAAGAAATTCAGGTTGCCTTCAAAACAAAAGTGGCCCGCTTAAACTCCTGCTGGAGGAAAAATAAAACTTCGAAATGAAACGAACATCTGCCCTGAGAATTCTGACTAAGCCACCACTACTATCTTATTATACTGTATTGTATTATCATCCATCCATTTTTCTATACCTGCTTGACTTACGTATGCTGCTCAGTTAATTAACTGAAGTAGTTAAATAAATTAATGAGGCATCCGATAGCTAAACACGGTAGACAGTCAACAAATATAAGGATATGTTTGATAGTCACTGCAAATACTGAGGTGACACCTGGTACATAGCCTAGGCCGGGGTTCAGGAAGGAAAACCAAGTTATTATGCCGAAAAAGGCATTCCTGCGTATAATGCATGCATGCCTGTCTCGAGAGTGCGCACCGCTGAAAACAACGAAATGAAAGCTTTTTTGAAACGTGTGAAAACGATCGTTTCTGTTTACGTAAAGTCACAAAACGCATGTACTGTAACATATCATACGACACTGTATTTTGTTAAAATACAACATAGTCTACAAAATAATAAAATTGGTCTGAAAACGGTCTGTTACCTGATATTTAGGCTAAAACAAGCATGTTATCGATTCAGAAGTTCAAAGCAACAGACATGAACTTGGCAATATAACGCTTGTTACATTATAAGTGTGTATCAGGTGTACAGTATCACTGTTCTTTTCACGAATAAAATCTTTAAAATGTCTAGGTCTCGTTATAATCTATAGCCAACATAGTTTGCATACGCAGCTCAGTTAAGACACTTGTCTTCAAATTGTATTAAAAACATGCTTGATGTTGGGGTATGCAAATATAATGACGAAGTGGGTGCGGGTATGTTTGTTTTAGGTACTTGTTGATGGGGGTTACAGAAATGCAAAATTAAAGGTGATGCCGTTTTCGCCACCCGGCTGGCAGAAAAGGCGTCCCCTCTTAAATCTATAGCTACACCGATGAAACTTAGTTAAAACTCCGTGCTCCCGAAACAGGCATGCATTTTACGGCAGGGTTTCCTTTTCGGCGTAACTCCTGTCCCAACAAGACCGAACTCCCGATGGCCAATCCGTATTTCCCATCTATGAATCAAAAATATAGAAATTCAAGGCACTCTTGATATTTATTCCTAGTCAAATTATATTTCATTCATCCATACATACATTTTCCATACCCGCTTATCCTCTGCAGGGTTGTTGGGCACCCCGAGTATATCGCGGAATCGTCGGACGCAAGGAGTCGAATAAAACAGGTCGGGGCTCCAACCCATCACATAATGTTATTTTATATAAGCCTCATATACTTATGGAATTCAGATTATTTAGATACTACTGAAGTATATTTGTTTGGACCAACATAACCTTTTCAACTAATAATAATAATAATATTAATAACAACAACAACTAGCTGTTTATTGGTGGCTCCACTTTTTTGACTAAATAAAGACGGGTTTAAAAAAATAATAGTTAACTATTATATTTTACATTTTAGGATGAATCACTGATGACTTCTAATAAGGTCAGACCATTTTCACGTTAGCGTTGATGTAGGCCAATTGCTGCTGAGATGTTAAGCAACTTGACGTAAATGGTTGTGTGTCTTTGCGGTTCTGGTGACGTGGATCGAACAACATAAAACATATCGCCAGTCAGGGTCAAACTCTCTGGTAGCTCATCATTTCAGAATGCATAGCCTTCCTCTAAGCCATTAAAATGGTTTTTGTATTTATGTTTTACCAGGTTTGACAATTTCTCTATAAACAAGTGGAGAATGTGTTTCCTCATATATGCAGCTGTCTTTGGATTTTTCCTTAAAACAGGTAGGTTGCGATGGTGGATTTTATTAACTTGACCTTTATCACTTTATCTTCATAAATTAACAATTGCTTGTGTTATGTTTTGCATGAATCTGTATAAATGTATAATATGGAGCAACAACTCTAGTAGAATAAATTTAAAATAGGCCGACCCTTTGTCTTAAATGTATTTATTTATCAGTCAGACAGTTAAACAGGCAGGACTTTTCAATGATGAGCCCACAAAATTTGCACAAAAAACTACAATACTGCATTAAATCAATACTACATGTAAATTCAGTTTACTCTTAAATTTAAAGCTTGTGTATTTGACTTAATGATTAATCATAAAATGTTAACATTGTTATATTGTTCTCCAATGTGCTTTAAATTGAGCGATTGTTATTCATCAAATTATGTGGTATGTCTTTGAATTTGTTTTTATTATATATACCTGTAGCATTTGCAAATGTTGGAATTTGATATGATATTATATTGAAACCTATGCTGATACTTTTACTAAAAATTCAAGTGACAAAGATTTTAAAAGGTGCATCAATGACATTTACAAAAATAGTTTTTCTTTTACTCTCTTTATCTTGCTCCAGTATGTCTTTGAGATGTAAATATTTGTTGTATAGCTGGTTTTGAATTATTCAATTGTTTTCAAAGTAATTCAACATTCTTGAGTTGATGTAAAATGGAAATTGGTCTTACACTTTCAATGTGTTGACCTTATGTTAACTGTTAACTAGTTGTTTAATTATGCAATTGAGATTTGAATAGAAATAGTTTAAATACAAACCATCTATTTGAACAACCAATTTTTTTTTGCCTTTTACAATTTATCACAGTGTTAAACAATGATAAGCATTGCAGCACGTAATGGATGCATCATTTTATGAGTATTTAACATGCAGTTTATTAGTGGATATGATTTCCCTGGAAGCTATAATACTCTTGTCCTTACGTTTCTTAACATGCATGCTTAAAACATACAATTCTAGTGTACATGTATGATTACTAAGTTTCTAATTAAAGAGATTATATAAGCAAGTTAATTGTTAGTCTTGATTGCCGCCACTTTCAGGGCTTGCTCTGCAAATCCAATGCTACCAGTGCGATGAGATGAAGCAGCATGATTGCTCAGCCCCAGAGTTTATTGTGAACTGTACAGTTAATGTGCAGGATATGTGCCAGAAGGAAGTCCTTGTGAAGGAGAATGGTGAGAAAACTGCTGTTTTCTACATATTACTTGTTTTGTGCTGTGTTATGATTTTTACTGACTAAATGGTTATAGAGGTTAGAAGAAGAGATTTTTCTATCAGGTCTTTTTAAATGTATTATCAACTTGATTTTATACATAGCCAGATTGAATGGTTGTAATTTATTTTTTATAACTAAATATTTAGATTTTAAGTCATAATATAATTCAGTAAATAGGTTCCAGGAGGCTAACCTTGTTGTTTTTGGTATTGTTTTATTTACCATTTTAAAGAATTCATGAGTAATAGTATCACTGCATCATGTGGATCTCTGAGGAAATACAGTATATGGGACCATATATAGAAATTTCTATTTTAAGATGAAAAAGAAAGTTTCTTTTTAATAATAAACCAAAGTTGTTTTGGTTTATTTCTTTATTTCAAACCAACCTGGCTGGTTGTATATCTAACTGTTTTTATATATTATTACCTTATTTGCTTAGCAGTGTGTAGGCCAGCCTACATTTAAAAGTTGGTATTCACTCAAACATTGTAGTTACTGCAGTTATTTTATTGTACTTGGTGTTTGCTCTTTTGTGGACTTCAGTAGCCTGCCCCGTTTTCCCTGAGGCATCAGTCACACCCTATACTGGATATGTGGTTGGAAAGCAGGACATTTCAAATCATAGCATTTGTACATTCATACAAATGTGTATAGTAAATTAAAATTTGAACTGCTGCACATATATTACATAAAGAGAATGCAAATATTCAATATCTTTTGAAAATTCTACTGTCCAGGCATTAAAAGTTTTTCCTTCA
The DNA here is from genome assembly GCA_019775955.2 of Pollimyrus isidori. Lineage (NCBI taxonomy): Eukaryota > Metazoa > Chordata > Actinopteri > Osteoglossiformes > Mormyridae > Pollimyrus > Pollimyrus isidori. Next base: position 32,660,324 of record JABFDZ020000001.1, read on the forward strand.
TAAAAGTCACAGATATTTTGTAAATTATACAGTATAATTACAAAAGTGAAAGGGGTATTTTAACCTTCACATTAATACTTGATCTGTGGTTTGCCTGGCTAAAAACATATTTTAATCAGACATTTAACATGTATAAAATCAGTGTGTGTGTGTGTGTGTGTGTGTGTGTAGTACTGTATATTCCTGAAAATACTGTTGTGGAAATGTAGAATCTATAGATAACCCCATATGGAATATGGAATAGCTTTCTACTCATATTGAGTTAGTGGGACAGTTTAACCATGTTTAACCAAATTTATGTTTTAATGTGAGCAAGGGCACCTTGAAACCCAAATCCAAGACCATTAATAATTAAGTGTAGAATGTAATGCATCCACATGCATACTTCAGACAGCATACTTTATCTGAAATATGAAACTTAGTTTCTAGCATTCGTTGCTCGATTTTTGACGTCTGACTGTGTCATCAGATACTGTCTATGAGAGATAAGGAAAATGCTGGCAGTAAGACAAAGCTGATCATGAAGTTTGACTCTCTGAAGGTTATTTGCCTGTAACCATTTTCACCTATCATGTTTAACCCTTGATATTTAGAATTACCTTTGACTGAAGTAATGTTTTCAAAATAAATTAATTAGTGATGAATTTTGAAAAATAATTCCTTTTTGGTCAATAACTCTTTCCAAAATCCTACCAGGAAAAGTATCCAACGTTCTCTTTTTGTTGCAGGTTCCAGTGATTGCTAGATTTACCTACTTCATATAAAATACATAATATTTACGACATACAACAAAATTTTCCATAAGCTTGAGAATAATACTAATAAACAGTAATTTGCCATATCTTCAAAAAGTATTTAAGAGGGCAGTAACTCATACTGCCACATACAGTTAGGCCCAATAATATTTGGACAGTGACACAATCTTCATGATTTGGGCTCTGCATGCCACCACATTGGATTTGAAATTAAACAACAACAATAGAATTGAAGTTCAGACTTTAAGGTTTAATTCAAGGGGTTGAACAAAAATATACAATTAAACATGTAGGAATTGTAGCTATTTTTATACAAACACTCCTCATTTCAGGGGCTCAAAAGTAATTGGACAAATAAACATAACCCTAAGTAAAATGTTACTTTTCAATATTTGGCTGAGAATCCTTTGCAGGCAATGACTGCCTGAAGTCTGGAACCCATGGACATCACCAAATGCTGGGTTTCCTCTTTTGTGATGCTTTGCCAGGCCTTTACTGCAGCTATCTTCACTTGTTGCTTGTTTGTGGGTCTTTCTGCCTTAAGTCTTGTCTTGAGCAAGTGAAATGCATGCTCTATTGGGTTGAGATCTGGTGATTGACTCGGCCATTGCAGAATATTTCACTTCTTTGCTTTAAAAAACTCCTGGGTTGCTTTTGCAGTATGTTTTGGATCATTGTCCATCTGTACTGTGAAACGCCGTCCAATCAACTTTGCTGCATTTGGCTGAATGTGAGCAGAATGTACATCCCTATACACTTCAGAATTCATCCGGCTGCTTCTGTCTTTTGTCACATCATCAATAAACACAAGTGACCCAGTGCCATTGGAAGCCATGCATGCCCATGCCATCACTCTGCCTCCACCATGTTTTACAGAAGATGTGGTGTGCTTTGGATCATGAGCTGTTACAATTCTTCTCCAAACTTTCTTCTTCCCATCATTTTAGTACAGGTTAATCTTAGTCTCATTTGTCCAAAGAATGCTGTCCCAGAACTGGGCTGGCTTCTTCAGGTGTTTTTTTCAATTCTCGCCTTTCTATTTTTGAGGTTGATTAATGGTTTGCACCTTGTGGTGAATCCTTTGTATTTACGCTCATGAAGTCTCCTCTTTATGGTATACTTAGATACTGATACACCTACTTCCTGGAGAGTGTTCTTCACTTGAGTGGATGTTATGAAGGGGTCTTGGAAATCCATGGAAAGGATTCTGCGATCATCCACTACTGTTGTCTTCCGTGGATGCCCAGGCCTTTTTGAGTTCCCAAGCTCACCAGTGCACTCTATTTTTCTCAGAATGTACCAAACTGTTGATTTGGCCACTCATAACATTTCTGCTACCTCTCTGATGGATTTTTTCTTTTTTTCAGCCTCCTTTGAAAGCTCTTTTTGCCGCATGTTGTGTGTTCACAGTAACAGCTCCCAAATGCTACACCTGGAATCAACTCCAGACCTTTTAACTGCTTAATTGATGACAGGTTAACGAGGGAAAATTACTTTTGGTCCTTTGAAAAAGAGGCGGCTATGTCTTAAATAGCTGTAATTCCTATACCCTTGCTCCAATTTGGATGTGAATACTCTCAAATTACAGCAGAGAGTCTGCACTTTAAGCCCATATTGATTATATAATTGTATCCTGAATATGTTTTCGTAAACAGCTGAAATAACAAAACTTGTATCACTGTCCAAATATTTTTGGGCCTAACTGTATCTGTGTTTTCTTTAGGCAAACTCCCACTTAAGCTCTTCATATTACCAAAACAACCCCCTTTGCTTTGCACAACACGTCTTGCATATCAGATCATTATTGAATCGAATGTTCCCTCTTGGGGCCAATGCCTATTTGTTACTTTACACCAATTGTCACAGTCTTTCCTGAAATCTTGTCCCATTTCAGTTTAAACTGTATCTCCACACGTACACTTTCCATTACTTATCATGCTTTTTCATTTCTTTTCTCAAATTCTTTCACTGTTCACCCCTCACTCAGAAGAGAATCAGAAAGGAAATCAAGCAAATTCTCCTTTGCAGGAAAGCAGAAGCAAAGTCTTTGTCATGCTCTGGAGGCACACAAAATGGGAAACGAAGAGACGAGACTGGGGACATGATGGCACCTGGGGAAAAAAAGCAAGAAGATTAATGAGGAACGTGTAATAGCATGGACACATAGAACAGACACAAAGAGACAAACAAACCATGGGGAATGCAGACAGACACAGGGGCACAAAAAAAGGGAACATGGTTCCCAGGGACACCAACCGGAGTAACGAAGGGACCAGGAGTGAACAAAGGCACAGAGGGGACAGGGAGCAAACACAGGGGGCACAAAACTATGGTGCAAGGAAGCAAAGGGCGTGGAGGAACAGGGAGCTGCAGGGAACCCCGGAAGGGGTGAGCTGCAGGGCCAGCAGGCAACTGCAAAGCCAGAGCAGGAGGGACCCATAGGCAACCACAAGGGATGAGCCAGAGGGAATGCAGAAGGGGGCAAGGAGAAAGATGGAGGGACAGCCTGAGGAAGAGAGGAGGCAGACAAAGGGGACAACAGAGGAGGTGAGGAGGGAGCAGACACCGTGGCAGATGAAGGCACAGCTGGCAACAGTGCAGGCAACCAACGAGTTGGAGCAGGAGGACCCATAGGGGACCAACGAGGCATTGACGGCGGGACCACAGTCGCTCGACGAGGCACCACAGGTGGGACCAGAACCTGGGGGACCGCAGGTGACTACAGAGCAGGAGCTGGAGGACCCACAGGCGACCACCGAACTGAAGCCAGGGAGACCGAAGGCGAGCTAGGGGGTGGGGCAGGACCCAACCCCCATGCAGGTGTCTTCTCCCTTTCCGGGAGACTGAAAGGCGGGAACCTGGCCAGGATCTGCCATGCTGGGGTAGTGTTTGTGATGACCCACTAGAGGGGTCCCACTTGAGCTCCTCCATCTCCACCAAGGGGGAAGGAGCAATGGTCCAATGATCTGGGACCTCCTCAGGGGTAGGGACTGGGGAATCAGGAACCACCAGAACTGGGGGCACAGGGATTCGGGCAGGAGCCGGGTCCGGAGGATCAGGGACCTACTTGGCGATGGGAACCAGGGGCATGGGAACAGGAACAGGGGGGACTGTAGCTGGGGCTTGCACCTCAGTCCGCGGAATGGCATCCCCAAGCACCCTGGCACCATTCCGTGCTAAGCGTATACCAGAGCATGTGAGTGGAGTGGAGCAGTGACAATTTCTGATCCTTGCTCACGAGGCTGTTGGCTCCATCTGCTCCTCCGCTCTAATTCACACTAAGCCGCTCCGCTCAACGCCGCTCCTCGCTCCACTAAAATTTCCTCCTGCTCCACACTCGTTCCAATCTAAAAGATAGTGCTGTAGTTCTTGAGACCGTTCTCAAGACCATTTTTTTTGGTCTCGATCTTGTCTTGGTCTCGACACGATTTGGTCTCGGTCTTGTCATGGTCTTCTCAACTCTATTTAGTAGTCTCTGTCTTGTCTTGGTCTCGGACATAGTAGTCTCGATGGGATGGGGAATAAAAGAGAAAACAGCACATCCTTACAGAACAGTATCATTATTTATTACGCGTCTCAGTTCAAATGCAACCAGTCAGATGCATCTATTTTAAAAATGTCACATTGTATACATTTTCTCAATGGACACTGCCAATGCTTCACAGTTCACACACGTCATACACATCGTATCATAGTGAAGTCAGCAAAGAAATGTCCAAAAGTGTCCGCAAAGTCTATGGCATATTTATAATTCAAATAAATTTGGTATTTTACATTCATTAGAAAGCACGACCTTGCAGGAGCAAATCAATCTGGAGGCTCATTCTCTTCAATTCTAAGCAAAGGATCATTACATAGCCATATTCATAGTTTACCCGAGGCCTCTGTCCCTGGTATAAGAGTCTGAATATGAACATCTTTCTGGTACATCCCATCTCTTTCCCTTTACGGGGTCTGATAAAATAGTTATAGGAGAGGATTGCTGAGAATATTATTTTCCATCAGGCCTCATAACTATGACAAATCTGAGACATTTTAAATGAGAAACATATGAACAATATGATATATTATACATATCAACATGCATTTGATTTAATGACTATACAGCAATGCCTTTTTTCTCTACAGTCGATCTGAATAATGTGATGTCAATTCTATCCCTAGTCTGTTTTCGGTCTTGGTCTCGACTATTCTTGGTCTTGGTCTCGCCTTAGTGTGTCTTGGCCTTGGCCTTGGTCTTGGTCCCTCAAGTTTCGGCAGTGTCTTGGTCTTGATACCCTCTGGTCTCGGCAATGTCTTGGTCTCAGTTTAGGCGGTCTTGACTTCAACACTACTAAAAGAGAGACAAATAATTTGCATGCCTAACAAATGTCATCTTAAACAGAAGCCTTATCGTACATTGCCACTTAAAAAATATTTATTTTTAAGCAACATATAGGCAACAACGGACAGGTTTGGCAATGGCATTCCACACAAAAACAGACTTAAAAATAAAGGAATCAGATGGCTTAATAGCCTAAAGAATATACAGGCTAAGCATCCATGTTTTAAATTGTTCAATTTTTTTCTTTTGATGCTGCTACTGTGTCTCTCTATAAATTAAAATTTCACTGACAGCGTTACGTGAAATTTTAAAAATCCTATTAGACCTACTTTGAATGACAAAATGAAATTATTTGATTACCAATATTTACTTTATAGGCTTATATACTTTAAATATTTACTTTAGAGACTTGACATGCTACAACCAACTTCCTCGCGTTTTGCTTTGGCTTCCGCCTGTTTGCGTAACACACTCATGTTTCTGAGAAAAGTGAAACAGTTTCACCACATTGTTGTTCTTGCTCTACATTATTGTCATATATATGTTTGATAAGAATAGCATACTTGTATGATTTATCAGATTCCTTTGTGAAATACTTTTCAAATTCTATCTCGGCCAATTTATGTAACAGTCTTGATTAAAAAACCGCTCCGCGCTCTGACCAAATTCTGCCTGCTCCGCTCTTCGCTCCCGCTCCGCTCCACTCTGCTCCACTCACATGCACTGCCGTATACCCCAGAAGAAGGCGGCCGTGGCTTCAGGCGCATGCTCGTCCAAAGCTGCAGCAGAGAAATTGGGCTCAAACACAGCCAGATTGAAGTTCGGGAGGGTCTCCTCCCAACATGCAGTTGGGCAGGCAGCGGAGACCGAGACGACCTCTAGGAAGACCTCCGGCGCGTCCTCAGCTTTTCTGCAGTTTCTTCTGTCCTGCTGCTTGTGGTAGAGTCCGGGGCACCTCTGGCAGCAGACCATAGAGTAGTTGAAGTTTACAGAGAATTTTTTTGGGGGCTGAGTACAAATGTTAGGGGGGCTAAAGAAAAATGGCCTAATGACGCCCATGGGGGACACAGTGTCAAGTAAAGATGAGCAGCAGGAGTGAAAGAGGGAAAGTAATTCACCTGTGCTGGAAATCGGGGATGCAGCTGAAAGAGTAGCAGCAACAGCCTTACTTACTGTGAAAACTGTTAGAAAAGTGTTCTGCAGTAAGTGAGTTTATGTGATGAGAGTAGCGGCCTGGGGCTCTGGCCAATCGCAAGGAAGCAGAGTGTGAGATCAGATACAGGTTTATGTTTATCAGAGAAGGTAGCATCCTCAATCCATATGTTGTCAACAGAGAATCCATATAATAAAATAAGAGTATGACCCTGTGTTTTTAATCTGTTTACACCGCAAAACTCGCTAACCAAGGGTTTGCCCGGACAACAAACATGAATCTTAAAATCACCTAAGAGCAACAGGCGGTCATGTACTGTAACAAGATTTGAAAGAAGTTCCCTCCTTCGGAGAGGAAACCGGAAATGCTGTAGAGTGACGTCAGACGCCGGAGACTTGGCGGAAAATCTGAATGAGCAGCGAAGATAGCGAGGGGAATTTGGAATCTCTG